>BGPT01000084.1:418817-476442 GCA_003297045.1 Symbiodinium sp. clade C Y103
CTTCATGGCTGAGCTCTTCACATCTTGGCTCTTCTCACCTCTGCTTTTCAACTGTCCATATTGTCGGAAGTTTCACTTCTAAACTTCCTTCGATGAAACGTGCATAACTTCTATGAAACGTGCATGACGTCTACAAAACGTGCATAGCCACTAGACTATTGTAAAACACTGTGAATATATATATATATAGATATAGATATAGATATAGATATAGATATAGATTTAGCAGCAGCATGGCCAACTGAGCCTGTTCCGCGCACAAGCCACGCCCCAGGTCAATTCTTGAAAATGTCCATGGTTTATCACTAGATCCCAGAGCTCCAAATTGAGAAACATTAGTATTCTTGTCTTTCACGACACTGAATCATGGGACATGGAAACTTTGTGCTATATACTCATGCTGCAATCTGACTGCAGCACAAAGGGCGCAAGCCTACCATGAAAAGCCGCGCTGCCCGATTCCAAACAAGACAGCAACACAAAGCAAGCAACACAAACCACACAACAATGTTGTGAATCTAATGGCTGTTGTTTTTTCTGATGTTTCTTGAAGGCAGCTGTTCGCCTTAAAAATCTCTGGCTGAATGGTTTTCAGCAAAGTTGTCCAACAGCTGCTCAAGCCCATGGATCACATCGCTTGCACCAGGCACTATCCTCCCACGTGCAGCCAGACTTCTCCCACCCATTAGCAAAGGCATGGTTGGTCCCGCCGTCCCCCTCGCAAACAGGTGTAAACAGCCGGGTTTTGCACCAGACACATTCAAAGACTTGGACGTATTGTTTCTGAGGACCTCGCCAAAGTATGAGCCCGGGGTTGCATCGTCTCGTGGCGCTCCAGCCAGACCTGGTGGATGGGCTCGTGGAGGAAGGGCGCTGGCGTGTGGCGGTCCATGTCCACTTTGCGGCGTAGTGGGTGGCTGGCCTTCCATTCCAGGCGCCACTCCCATGATGATCGCACCTGCTCCTCTGCAACGTTGAGGGGGCTGGGCTGCCTGCTGGCCCTTCCTTGGGTGCCAATTGTCATCAAGGAGTTGGAAGTGTTGTGAGGTTGGGACCGCTGGTTTCCCAGTATTTGATGCCAACAAGCCCCATCAGCAGATGCCAGGTGCATCATTCATGCCAAATGCTAGTAGCTATAGTGCCACTATAGCTACTAGCATTTGGCATGAATGATGCACCTGGCATCTGCTGATGGGGCTTGTTGGCATCAAATACTGGGAAACCAGTGCTTGGATCACGTTCTTCTTGGAACTCCATCAATCTTGGCAGCTTGCCATAATTCGCATCATCGGGCACTGCCATCCATGGGCTAGCCCTTGCTCATCGCAGGCTCTGCAGTGGCAGGACATGGCTTGTGGCGGCCCACTGGCTTGTGGCGGATGGGCTGTGGCTGGTCCAACATCATACCCACCATCGTATTCACGAGCAGCCAGCTGTAATCCTTCATTTGGAGCCTCCCCATGAGGACGGTACAGAGGCTCAATCGAAACCGTGAAGGAGCAGCATTTGCTGCTCCTTCACGGTTTCGATTGAGAATCTGAGACACCAACTGCATATCTGCATCTGGCAGATTGAGCATCTGGGCCACTGTCTGCCTGCTTTCTTCTGGGAAGCCCAGAATCTTGCTTACCAGAGTTTGTTGCTCCGGGCTCAATCCCAGCACCCGCTCACGGATCAGTGTCAAATCTAACATGGCAGCTGCTGGGCTAAATCGGCGAACCGATGCTACTTACAAATGACGAGCCCAACGAATCTTCCAAAAGAACGATTTCAATACCCCCTTTCACCTAGGACTGCAGCTCAGAATGCAATTCCATGCACCGCAAAGAAAAGAACCAGGAAGAAGTGCAAAATGCTTTGTTTAAACAAAGATGTGGGGCCCGGGCTGGTCAGTACTGCCGGTCATAGCGCCGCCAATGTCCAGGTGGTCGCACTTGTACTGCAGAAGACAGCAGATAGTAGAAGTTTATAGGAACGAGACTTTTCTGCCAGAAAACATATATAGTCACAACTAAACCATAGAAGAAACACATTATGGGGGCCAGGACCTGGATGCAAGCAATATTTTGTGATATGGAGGTGTCCTAAAATGGAGGTACCCCACATCAAAAATCAAAGCATTTTAGTATTGAAACCCATGGTGCCATGGGGATCCCCCATGTGGGTTTCTGTGAAAATGGGATGTACCACCCGTTCATGCTAATTCTTAAAGGCAAAATGATGATTAACCAGTGGATGGAATGAAGTGTATACAGATACACTATTTGACAAATCCATACATGAAATCAACAATGATTGGAATATATTGGAATCTGTGGGGATATATTATACACAGAAAGTTATGGGGATATGGATGTGTAACCTACAAGATATGATATTTGGGTGTGTCTCAAAATGGGCGTGTCTTCAGTAACATATCTAAACCCGATATCAAACTCCCTTTGGGGGTTACACCAGGGTTTCGTTTCGGGTGGTAAGATAGCCTTATGGGCCGAGTGGTGCACTGTTGGGGTACAACCCGTGACATCCTTTTTTGCGGTACTAATTAAGCATCTAGCAACTTCCAAGGGGGGTTGTAGGTGTTGGGACCAAAAATGAAAAGGTGTGTGGGAATGGTTAAAACCCGGGTACACCAGTGAACATCTCAAATACGAACCCATTGTATCCTTCTGTTCATTTGTCTAAGATGAAATGGTCATGAATGGTCTATGTTGCGATGTAGCTGATATATAAGTGAATTCAGCTTGTTTGGTCGTGGCCCATGCCCGCCACTCCATATCTAAACAGACCCCGAAAAGAACTTTGCGCAAGATATCCCCACAAAGTGCATGGCAGATCCAGTTTTGACATGTTTTTTCCCACTAATGTGGTGCGCCAAATAACCCCAATGCCCTATCATGACGGGGCATGGTTGAAATCCAACCCATCTATGGTCAGTTCTTGAGGATGGTAAGCCTGAAAGATGCCGAAATGTCATCAAATTACTCCTTCTTTTTAGGGTTTTAACACAACTTCTATCTTTTTTGGGGGGTTACTGCACTATTTCTGCAGTTGTGTTGGCCCGGCAAGCTACACCCATTGGATCATCATCAGCATCGACTGCATCCTGCTGCCAGGGGTGACAAGAATTGGTAGAACTATGGGATTTTGAGCTCCATAAGTTGAGATATGGGTTGGTGAATGGGAAAATTCACAGGAAACCCTGATATTTTATGGGAAAATCCCATGGGTTTCCGGTCGATTTTAAAAAAAAAAACAATCCAATGAAAGTTGAAAGATGCCCCTACAACTATTGCTATTTTTGACGCACAAAAAATACTGGAAATGCACCCCCAAGCAAAGCTTCAGTCTCTGAGATTGTCCCAAAACATGGATACACGAAATAGGCGCGAGGTGATCACCTGACTTTGCTTGAGAAGAATACTGGATAGTAGTTCCATCCATTCCAACGTGTCAACTTGGATAGGTCGGATGGAAAATGAAGCGTTTGAAATAGTCTGCTCAAAAGCCTTTAAGTTGTCTGTGAATGCACTGACTATCCTTCAATTCCAAGAAACACGTGCACATTCATGTCGCATGGACCACCATGACGTGGAACCTAGAATTTGTTGCAAATGCAGCAAGCAAAAGCCACCTTCCAAACCATTCGGATTTTTATCTCAAAATAGGCTACCCCAAAAATTTGATGGTTTACTATCACTTCCCCATTGTAAAATTGTCATTTGAGGTATCCCCCATTTTCAGTCATTGCGTTTCGCGGTTCAGTCCTGAGCAGCTTCAAAGTCGACCCAGATCCTGCAGGGGCTGGTGGTAAAGGCAACATTCACTGGCTTATTGGGTGAGTTTTGGGTGAGATTCTAGTGAAAATTAGCCACATTGGATTTCAGAAGTTCTACAGCAAGAGGCAGGAAGGAGTCCAAAGGCTCAGAAGCTGTTTATTATGGCCAAGAGGAGGTGTGTCGGCATTTGAGATGTTCTTTGTGGCGTTTTTTTTCAAGAGAAACATGTGCTCTTCGCGTCATAGGTTCTTAGTTTACAGGTGCCATTTCGTCTTGGCAGTCAAACGCAGGTGTCCTGCACGTGTTCCTTTCATCAAGTCTGGCAACATAGTGACATGGCTATCGGTCAAAACCCTTGTACTCTAGTTTTCACCAAAATAGCTAATAAATGGATGTTCATTCTCCCCAAAATACGGTAAATCAATGTGAATCATAGGTTTTGATCCAACGTGGAACATTTTTCAAATATAGCATGTATGTATACGTTCTACATACAACGCCACTTGAAATTGCATAAGGACCCTCCGAAACAAAAATTTACTGCATTCTCTTAATCGATTCCCGAAGTAGTGTTTCCCATTGGGATCAAAAAGAAGTCAGCAAATCCGAGATAATCATCAACCATCATGTTTCAGGTAATTATTACAGTATATCCCCATGTTTCGATGGTCAAAACATGTATCCAATCATGTACTGAGCAAATCCAAGACTAAAAGTCCAACTGGGAGAATCATGGAGAATCTTAAAACAAGGTCAACTGAAAGTCCAATTGGGAGAATCTGAAAAAATCATCGATCTTGACCCATGGTGTTGTCCTCTTCCAATAGATCCCTCCACTCACTCGCTTCAAGAGTGGCTCCACCGCCGCTGGTGCCTCAGTGCGCAGCGAAGGCGGGCAGTCCTCATACGGATGCGCATTGTATATATATATATATATACACATACATACATAGATATGTGTCACTTCGGTGTTTATCATGTAGATGTTATGCTTAGTTAGACAAATTTAGTCACTTTAATATTGATACATTACACTATTGTCATGTTGTGCATGAAAACTGCTGGAGTACGGGCAAACCCCGTTTTCAGACACCCCCAGGCCTGCTTAGCAAAGCCCGAGAGGTTCGCACTCAGCTTGCTCCATGCAAACTTCTGGCAGCGTCGCGACAAGTCTGAAGCTTGGGGACTTTGGGAACCCCAGAACAATCACCGAGTTCGCCATCAAAACATTCAGGTTTCACCATCAAACAAGGGTGTGTCACAAATGTCACAATTTCAACACGTCTTTTAGCCTTCAAAACATCGTGATCGACATGTCTTCAAACCTTCATGGATGCTAACAATGGCCAAGCATGGTGACCCTGACTGAGTTTGATGTTTCGCACCCCAAAGATTGCGTTCGTCTATCAGCAAAATGAAATAAGGAGAATTCACCAAGGTTTGATAGATCACATTTCCTGGTGAAACCATGGTTGTTCTCCACATCTACATCAATTTACTGGAAGGTAAGCCTTGACTTCAACTCGAAGGCTGTCGGTGGGTCATCCAAATGCTGTGCTGCCCAAGTTGAGCTCAGAGGAGTGGTTTTCTGGGGAAATGTTGCAGGAAAACTATTGCTCGTCTTTATGGGAAATGTTCCAAGGAAATCATTGGCCATGAATTGCTGCACGAGCCAAATTTGAACGCTGTAGATTTCCCCATAAACCAATTCTGGGAGAAGTGGACAATCCATGGCCAAATTTCTGGGGATGCACGGTGAACCCTATCTGTTCCCATGAACCTTTCCCATCTGAGAATCTGTGCATGGCACAAAATCAAAAAAAAAATGGTGTTCTTTATCTACAGTACAAATGTGAATGGTTGTCCCCTCAAAATGACCTTCGTTAGTATCATCGACTGGTCCATTGAAACCTCATTACACTCATAGCAATGGTTGGCTCGCCGAGTTCTAAGATCTAAATGGATAAATACAAGCTACCCTCTGGGAATCAAACGTGGCTTGCTGGAAAATTGCCCGTTTAAAGATGACTTTCATGAATTTTCCCATTAAAGCTCCATTCAAAAAGGGAATCCTCTCAGGCTGCCAGGTCAGGTGTGATTGCCGCAGAATATATAGGGATATTTAGGGACTACTATGGACTACTAAAACAACATCCAAACTGCGATGGCACATCCACCCATCTCGGCTCCTGCAGTTCGGACTGCACCATGCTGGGCAGCGCCAACAGAAAGAGCACCGGGAAACAGGCCTTGGATGAGAAACTCCACCCGGTTTGGACAGCAACTGCAACATCTATGTGGGTGTAACTGGCAAAAAAATTTCTTGGCAAACCGGCAAACCTTGGAAAATCAAAATAAACGATAAACGCAAAAAGCATTGCCTTATTCGCCGTGGTTCTACTAATGGTTTTTGGTGGTAAAGTAAACCCCGCTTTCTTGGTCGTATCCCCATTCTGGGGGGTGCAGCTGTAGTACAACCCTGATTAATGTCACCCAAGGATTTGGGGACATTTGCATCAGGCAGTGACAATGCTGGCACGTACCGCGCACTTTACCATCCTGAAGAACTCAGACCAACCCCACCCCAAGGTTTCCCATTCTTGCTGTGGTGAGTATCCCCCGCCCATTCGGAGATACAGCAAATCTCCACGTATCCGTCACTTGTTGGCCATGAATGAAATGGAGAAAATGATAGTTCAAACTGAGGGATACCATAACAATCGATAACATTGTTTGTGATATCCCCACTATCTTCCCCAATGATTGCAATACCGCTACCTTTGTTCGAGGCCAAACGCAAATTTCGAAACTCAGATCACTTATCATGGCCGGTCATCTCCCCTTCGATTTGCTCGACTGGATGATCTTACTGATCCATAACTAGTGTTTAATAATCATCCCAGCAACCTCCATACATTCAGCACCAGTAAGTTATGAAAACCTCATCTTCCCCATGAAAATTGGGCCATATCTTGGTGGGATCACTTGAGACCTGCAGCTTCCAGGGTGCCATGTAGCGCAGCGACTCCACCAGGCTGCAGCAGTAGGCGGCGACTTGGTGAACTACACCACGACCAAAGGGAGGCCTGGCGCCGGCGGTGAGGTTAGCCTGGTGAATACTTGAGAACCATATGGAATTAAGATTAATACAGGAATATATTGGGTATAATAATAGTAATTTTAATACATACATACATACATTACATTACATTACATTACATTACATTACATTACATTACATTACATTACATTACATTGCAAAACATTACATTACATTACATTACATTACATTACATTACATTACATTACATTACATTACATTACATTACATTACATACATACATTACATACATACATATATATATATGTACATATAGGTGTATATATATATATATATCTTTACCATTGGGTTATTTCACATTGGGTGTATCAGGTTAGTATATATAATAAGTTTTTCAAGTACAACTAATATGATACACCCAAGGAACCTCCACCTGTTGATGATGCTATAGCATTTCTGGTGGAAATCAACCGAAGGACTCTAGGATAGTGAGACGCTATGGAACATAAAATTTGCCCACAGCAGAACCAACTTTCCACAATAGCTCTGCTTCACATCTAATTGTGAATATCCGAACTTGATCCAAGAGTTAGAAACATTGGCAAACCTGGAAATCACAAAGATGATTGCCAGCAGCTACTGATAAAGTCAACGAACTAGGCAACGAAGCAGGTTCTTTGGCTGGACACCAGAGGAATTTCCCTATTTCCAGCGTGCCCATACAGGTGTAAATGGAACATGCACCCTACAACATTGTCTAAGTCTAGGCAAAACATACCAGGTCGAGCAACTGGAAATCGTAATGGAACATGAAAATTAACCATGGCAACAGAAAATCCTTCGTTAGCGGATTGCTTTTTTGCCTTCCCAAAATGGTGATTGTCCACTGCCACGTCCGCTTGCCAGATGGCAGGGGACGTCCCAAAAACGCCACAGATCCATCTCCACCCTGCCTTCGGTTGCCAGCATACAGCAATAGCAAGCCCACAGAATAGAGACAGGAAGCATCCTGGGTCAGCTTCAACGACAGTGCCATATGAAGGATCACCTGGTCATGTCAATTTTGACCACCTTTTTAATGGGAACTGTTTGCCCGGGAAAGTCGCTATCAATATATCCCGGTGGATCTGAACCCAATGGAGATCTGAACATGTCGCACAAATCAAAGTTCACTGGGGCCTAATCTCCCAACCCCACCAGGACAACGCACAAGCCTTGATGGGCAGTCGCAGCAACAGAGCCAAAGCGATGGAAAATCTCAAGCGCCCTACCTGCCAGGGAAATCAGTGTTCTTCCTTTCTTTCCACAGCGGAGGTACCAGTAGGTGTCAAGAAATCAGGGATCCAAAAAAAACTATTTGATGGTCTTCTTTCACGGAAACCAATGCGTGTAGCTATGGCCCTAGTTCAAACCTTGAGACACACGCACCACTTACAGACACGTCAACATTGTTGCTTGTGTCCCTTATTTTTGTTGTGTACATCCCCTTTTTTTTGTTGTTGCCTCTCCCAACCGTTGCTGGTTGTATCCGCTGGTTGTTGCCCAAATGACCCTGCATGGGATATGTATTCATATATATATATATGTGTGTGTGTGTCCTTTAAAAACCCCAAAAATCTCCAGCAAATTTTCCAATTTTGCTGAAGTATGTCATGATTCACTAACCTGAAATGGATTCGGCGATTTGGGGGATGATTCCAATTACCAATTGTATTGACCCTCTGGTAAACTAACATAACTATGGAAAATCACCATTTTTTTACAGTAAATCAACTATAGATGGGCCATCTTCCATAGCAAATCACATCCCAAATCACCTGCAGCAAATCAGCGCCTTCTGTCGTAGCTCTTGCCACTTCTTGGTCTCTTTCCCCAGCAGCAACACCGCCGTCAGCAGGGCAGTCGCGACCAGCGCACCGGGACTCAGAGGGTTGGCTGTCGTTTTGAAATGGGCCGACATAAAGCCAACCAACTTATGGGATATAGAAACAGGGAGAATATCTGATAATATAATGGGATCTACAACCAGCAAGATGGCAAGGTCGTGTCCAAGATTAGGGATATCCTATATAACGTATGGCAATTCTTCCACGAAGAAAATGAGGTGTTCAACAATGACATTTTGTAGCACCTTGCTTTCAGGCAAACCCATATCGGGTCCCAAAGAATGAAGCAATCCAGCACTCAACTAGCGTTACTTGGGGGTGCGTTGATTATTAGTTGAAGGACAAAACAAAATTTGAGCCATGAGGCCATCATGAGGGTGTCAAAATGTTGAAAGTATGGGAACGAAAGAACCATTTGGGTAAAAAACGCGAGTATATATAGTCTCTTGGTCAACAAGCAACAGCAACTGCTGAGCTATGTCCCAAAAGAAAAACAGTTGACGCCTCGACATCAAGAATCGGGCAAAGGGGGGATGACGAATCAAATATTGCCATTGGAAATCACCATGTCTAATAGGAAAATAATCTATCATTAGGAAACAACATGGAAAAAAAAATGTTGTTTTGAATTTTCAGAGGAAATCATGATATCAGATAACTGACAGATAATGGCCATGTAACTGCTTAGTACCTGGGGTCTAACCCACTTATATATGCGAGAACCTGGCTGAATCCCCCCGTTTTCTGCGTAGCTTCCCCAATTTTTTGGCCACGTGGCAGGGTGCCGACCAGCGCTGCCACCAGCGGCAGCAGCAGCACCGCAAAGCTGCGTTGGCCGCAGGCGCCGGCTTGCGCCAGGGCACCTTGGAAGCGACCGAATCGGAACTGGAGAAGCTGGGAATAAGTAACAGTAAATAGTTCATTGTGACTCATTGTAGTTAAAGTCAATAATAACTAGTGTCATGATAGTAAGTTTGATTATAGTTACTTGATTGTAGCTAATGGGACATTAATAGGAAATATTAACTATAAATCAATATCAACGACTGTTAATTCTTGCTAATTTTAAAGAACTAACAATAGTTAACGGTCTAATTCTACACTGGCTGTTAGTTATTAATGGGATATTCTCACTGTTTATTCGGAGTTATTAATGATAACTTGATAACAGAATTAGAGTTAGCTGTTAATGGGACATTACTGGGATATTAACAGTCTAATCTCCCATAACATTGACTATTATCAATGGGAAATTTGAACTATAATCAATGGGATTTGCCGCATGCAATGATTACTTAGTGATGATGTGATGATGATTGCACGGGAATATAATGATAGGGATCCAACCACTAACTGGCGTTTGTTAACCATCTATTATTGCAAGGGTGACCTTGGGGAATTACCCTTCGGTGTCATCAAACATTAACATGGCTGGCTGGGAAATCCCCGAACTAAATAGATCTAAATAGAGCCTTATAGCTGGGAAAATCATCTATACTAATACTGATGCTATAATGCTGGATTGTTCTCCTCGATGATCAAAATGCTGTTCAGCTGTACTTCTAAAATCACCTTTATTGCTTTCAATAGCTATGAATAGGTATGGCAACCCAAGAAAGATAGAAAAGTAAAATCCGTGTCTAAATAATGGCAAATGACATGTCTATCTTTTGGGGGGTTGCTATATCCCGTCTATAAGATTTTCTGTAACTGGGTGAATAACCATGTGCATTAATAGTGCTTCATCTATAAGTGGGTTGGAACTAACCATGGCATGTTGAACATTTGGAGCATTGAACGCGCACTATCTTATGAATGGATGTCTAATCTACAAATATAGCATATGTGTGAATCGTCTATTGGAGATTGGCAATAGCAAGCGTCCGCGCTGGCCATTCCAGGTGTTTGGCAACTAGTGTTTCATGCACCCTTTCTACCTACTGACGCTCTGGAGCTATCATGAATTGATATCCCATGATTGCTGGTTACTTCTCAATTGTTGGTCGATTCTCTTCCCATGTCGTATTGCTTGAAATCTTCGAAACATAAGATGCTGGGGCATATTCATCGTCCCTATTCAAACTAGTTCATCTCCCTCACACATCATTTCCATGTTTCTGTTGGCTGATCATCCCCCAACCACTACTGATGCCCAGGGCGAGTCCATGTTAGATTCATCTGCAGCTGGGTTGCCATAGGTCCATGCGGCCAGGCACAATTGCAGCACCTTTGAAGGAAATGCGGGTGTTTTTGGGAAGACATAGGGATTTTACCGTCAAAGTTGGGGATAGGATGGGATATGAATGGGATAGACATGGAAGTACAACTTGTAGCTCAACTATGGACTAGTTTGAATAGTTCAACACAAATTGCATATAATATGGAATGCAAGGGGAGGGTCGGCCCCTCTTGATCGAATATATTGCCCAGTTTCGCTGGTTAAATCCCATTGTTTCGTGCTTAAATCATGTTGAATCTCCATGGATCCAGTCTATGGTACTTGTGAGGATCAAATCTCTGGCCAGCTGACCTCCATGATTCACCAGCCACCAGGATGACCGATCCAGCGACAAACATTGACAGATCCAGCTCCAAGAAAAGGATGCATTAAACCGAAAGAAATGGATGTTTCACCAGCAGAAATAGCAGAAATGTGATTTTGATCAACAAAAATGGGTGAAATAAACCCACCAAAAACGCGGATATCAATTTATATCACGCGACGAGCGTGAGCATTTGACCCCAAAGAATCTTGCAGCACCAACGAGAACGGGGACTCAAACCAACATAAGTGGAGACTAGCACCCAAAATGGAGAATCTGTGCGCTGCCTGGACTCCTGGGTCCCCGGACGCTTTCTTTTCCCACGCCCAGCAATGCCCAAAGGCTCCACCAAAGCTTGGAGGAACTGAAGAGCCCCTGGCGGGAAGGGAAACCACTGGCAGTGCCAAAAACAGAAACATTGGTCGTTCCATTGGGTTATAAATTTATAAAACCCAAATGGAATTCCTATCATTTTAAGAATAGGAAAACCAAAGCATTGGTCAATAATCAGGTTGACAGGAATTTCCTTGGAAATTCCATAATGGATTATGATAATCTCCAGACATGGATCAAATGTACCTGGTCTATAGTCAGCATGGAACCTTAAAATAAAGGATGACCACAATATCGAATATATTGGGTACTGTAACCCCAGAACTACTGATCAACCAAGAGGGGGGAAAGGTTGGCAAGACTAAGATCTGGTTGGCTCAGTTAATCCACCCAGGGTTTATAAGTCTGAGGTTCGGAGTTGGTACCCAAGTCCAGCAGGTTGGGAATCGCCTGAGAGGTAACAATGATCCATTGGCAATCTCAAGAAGTATCCAACGGACCATGAGCTTGTGATGGTGCCAAGAACTTACTAAGTCAACGACTCAACGATATGTTGTCTTCTGTTCGTTCGGAATTGTTCACATGCAATTTAGGATTTGCAGTACCATTTCTAGCAAAGCGAGGCAAGACTCGATGGTGGCTGACCTGTTTTTTCAGACGCGATGATATGATTTCAATGGGTTTGAAGATGCTTTCATAGTCATTAACTTTTACATACAAATTGTCTTCAAAACCACTCTAAGAAGCTTTTTCAAAACTGACCCTGTCCCTCTGCCTGCAACAAGTTCCAAGCACTCCTGGGTTGCAATCCCAGGATCAACAGCAGCACTGGCCTCAAGATCAGGTGGGAAACGTCATTGACCCAACCAGTGTTGACACGCCCATCCGTGGTGGGGGGATCGTCCTCAAGGCAAGGTTTTCAAACCGGTCTTTGTGAGTTTATTGGCCAATTGATTTACCCTCTGGTAAACTAACATAACTATGGAAAATCACCATCTTTAATGGGAAAATCCACTATAAATGGTCATTTTCAATAGCTATGTTAGTTTATCAGAGGGTACAATACATGGCTGTAACAAACCTGAAACCCTGAAAGTCGGGGTGCCCTAACCGTCCATGGCTTGCACAGGCAACCCGCTTGGTGGAGATTCCCCCCGTGACCTCACAACCACTCTGCCACACAGCAGCTTGAAGCTGCCCTGATCAGTCCAAGAGGCTTGATCATGCGCCAATACCAAGCCACCTGCAATTGCCACATTGGCCTGTTCCTCTAATAGCCTCATTTATATCATTTCATATCTATTTCAAGTTGTTTAGGAAATATCCCCAGTTGTATCCATGTTTGTAGCCAACAAGCAGTTAGTACATTTTGGTACCCATCCACTAACGCTTTCCTCATGGCTCGTCAACTTGCCGCGCCTGGCTCTGTTCCCTGCCGCGCTGCTCCGCGCTCAGCTGCGCTTCCAACTGGGCCTCCTTTTTCCGAAGCTCCTGCGGCCACCGGTGAGAAATGGAGATTTAACATAGCCAAACTGGCTGTGCAAGCACAGAAATCCAAATGTTTAGAAGATATACATATATATATATACACATAAATGGAAAACCAAAAAGCTAGCTGAAAAAATCAAGCACCAAAAAAATGTGGGTTGAACTCAACAAAATATACAAAAATGCGGAGTTCGACAAGAAGCAATGGGGGAGTTCAGAGTTCACATGGATTCGATCGTTCAAACTGGGGATGTCATCAACCAAAGGGTGACTTCAATCAATTTGCTGGTGTCTTAAGTAGCCAAAAAAACAGTGGAAATATTCAGCAACTATGGTGATATCTGCCTACTGCGGCTAACAATGGGGTAGCTGGTTGACTGAACAGTAGTACTGGAGATAAGCTCCTCTTGAAGGTGGCTAAACCTCAAAGGAATCATTTGAAAGAATATGGCTTGAATAGCGTGCCATATGAAATTAGTTGGAGGGTTGGAGTATGAAAATTTTGAAGCACTGAACATATCAGGACAGAAAATCAGGTTTGTTGTGCCTTTGAATATTCGAATTCCATACGTACTTTAGCCATCCGGAGGCACGAACACAAGACGATGCCCAGTCCTGAACCAAGGCCTTCTGAACTTTGCCTGACAAACAAAACACCAAACCAACGCAAAGCATTGGCTTTGTGTCATGTTGCACCACACTATAGTCTTGGGCATATCAACATGTGTCTGAAAATTGGGCATCCCAATATCTCATCGACCATCATTTTGACATTGAAGCGGCTTTAAGATGGGTATCCCCCTGTTCAGACCCCTTTTGTAGTAAATTTACAACTGAGGCCATAGAACATCAACGGGGCATCCCTGACCTGTGCTTTCGTTGCGTGGCATGGTGCAAGTGTACCTGGAACGCGCCGACGCGGCGGTCCAAGCCAAGCAAAAGTTTGGTAGCACCAAAAGTGGATGGTGTTCCATAAAAAAACATGTTGATGCATGTTGATACACTACATTTGTTTGATTTTGTTTGGTGCTGGGGCCTAAATTAAATTGCTAAGACCCTTGCATGTCCAAATCTCTCTTGATGCCCCTCATACCGCAGCAAAATGTGATTCTGTTATCTTGGGATCATTAGGACAGCAACTGCGCCTTTCATGAAGACCATTGTCAACATCTCTCTTTTCTGGCTACGTTTCTCATGGTTTTCCTAGGGTACAAAAGAAACATACCTTGAAAAATTGAGCATAGCTGATATTGGATTCTAATAACCAGCAACAAAATGTTGTTTGATCCCAGTAGCAATGGTGTCTTTCATGCCTATGCCGCACTGCGGCCTTTGCACTGCAGCTCGGAGCGGCACAAGATGGGCATCCGCAGAAAGCTTGCGTCTTGGAGACTCTTCCGAAGCCCCCAGGGATCACCACGCTGAAGTTCCTGGGACTTCAGACTCCACTTGGATCAGTGGAAGTGAATAAACGTACAAAAACCCTACCCAGAAAAACATACAAAAACCCTAAGTGAAGGGAAACTTCCAAAGTATGAGATCGATTTTTCCTAGAATTTTGACACAAACAGCTGATCTGGGTCTTATCAAAGCGGCCGTCAGTGCACACTAAATCACAAGCTAAATTGATAAAGACTGCCAAAAGTTTGGAGGGTATGAAGTATGAAATATGTTGTTCTGTGTACAATGATGAAACCTGATTTGCAAAAATCCGCTCAGTGGATTCTTGGAACATGACCCACTTGTACACCGCTTGTTTGTCAGCGTGCACGGCAAAGCATGGGGAAAATGAAGTTGAAGTGCCAGCCACTGATGTTGGGCTTGTTCTCAAAGTGCTTTGATGGTCCAGTTTAAATTCTAGCTTGCAAGTGCTTGCATGCCCTGTATTGTTGCTTTCAAACCTGCGTACGAAAAAGCAGTATTGGTCAGATCCTATTCTCAACTGACATTCTTGATCTTCTAGTACAGTAAGTATTCTATTATTTACCTTTCTAGGTTGAAGCATCTTGACTCAAGGTAGATGTTCCAAGAGGGTTGCTCAGCCGAAGGCCATGATCCCTTTCTGTGAGACCAGCAACACATACCCACAGAGTGAAAAGACTGACCACCCATAGTGATAATAATGGTTGGCTCACCCCAGAATTTCTGACCCAGCCCCACACAATCAGTGCACCTCCATCCTTTTATACCCGCTCGAAGAATAACTTGTATATATAATATATACAGTACTAACTTCAGAAAAGCCCTTCGTCAGAATAACACACTCTCTCTCCGCTTCCAAATGACCTCCACATTGGGCAAACCATCTCAAACCATTTGAAATTCATATCAACCCATATTAAACGACATATTTATGAAACCAAGAAAAACTTACTGTAAGTCTCAAGTCCTGCTTCCTTAGTTCTTGCTTCCCATCCCCCCGGTTGCATCACCCGTCCCCTTTTCAGCATCAACCCAGGCGCCAGAACCACCGAAGCACCGCCCTCCACGTGCACGGGCTCGGTGATGCAGCAGGCCGACACCGCGCCAGTGGTGAGCTGCAACTGGCCAGGTTTCAATACCAAGTCATGGTCATCCATGACTTGGATGATTTGGGTTGATTTTAACTATAAATCTAACTGGGGATATACTATATATATATATACACATATTATATCACTATCAATGTATTGTATCCCCATTTTAGGAAGCCTCCAAATGTAGATGGGGTATCCAGCCATTTCTTTCTGCACCAGAGTGATTTTACGTCTGGAAGGCATTGTTCTCTTTGCCAAGAAAGTTGGTCGATGTTCTAAAATATGTTCATATCTGGCAACGACGATCAAAAAAAGACTGAAACAGAAAAGGAAATGCCTGAGAACCCACATCCTCATGCGTTGACATTTGGGGTGGTCTTTATGTGAATCCAATTCCCTCAGACTCAAGGAAAATTTCAAGGGTTTTGCCAACTTTGCCATGTCCAACAGCACCAACATGTCTAAATATCGGTCGTAAATCCTCTAAATTTACAATGGTCCCTCTCTGAAAATTGTAGAAATCCACTATCTGTGGACTGACAATTTTCAGATTCCCCTCCTTGGATTCGATCCCTCGCCATACCCCACCTCTGCGACATTCGTCGCCATCAGCACACCACCGCGCACCTTGACCGTGCCTCCGCCTGTCGAACTGGAAAGCAATGGGCAAGTTTGACAGAGTTTTTTTTAACCCAGGCCCAGGGACTACCTGGGGATGTTGTGGATATCATCACAAAAAATGATGGTTTGAACTGCGAAACGGCGTATTTGTGCTTGTTTCTGGCATCGGAGATGTTCCACTTTGCCCAGACTCTCTGCAAGCACCCTGCGTTTTGCAAAGAAGTATCACCGCTGGGTCATGTCTTAGAAAGCATGGCGCCCCCCCTTAACAGGATCAACAGAACCATCCTTGTGGGTCAACACCTTCGGGATAAAACCGGGGGCAGCTCCACCTTCTAGGATCCGAGCGTATCTGCAACGGTGAACACAAGTCCCCTAAGCTACTTAAGTATACATCTGTAGGGTGTATACCGTATTCATATTATATATATATATATAGTTATATAATTATATAAGTGTAATTATATATGTAATTATGTATATATATATATATACAGGTTATCCCATTCATACCTGGTGGTATAACCCCACAAATACTCACATCAGTTATGTTCCACAGAAAGCGATCCTCCGCACACCACGACCCAAACTCAGGTTTCGTGACCTCGACCAATGGACACAATGCTGTTGTCCGGCCGCTTCTTGATGATATCCTTGGGGACCAAGACCTCAGAGCTGTGCGACCAGAGCAGGGTTGCAGGGTTTGGGATGGCCGCTACAGGGCAAGAAAAAAAGATGGTGGGCCGTCAAAGAGTGGAATATGTATGTATGTATGTATGTATGTATGTATGTATGTATGTATGTATGTATGTATGTATGTATGTATGTATGTATGTATGTATATATATATATATATGATTTACACACGAAACGAGGTTAGATACACAAGATAGAATAGAGAAGACAAGATGTAGATAAGCGTGGACAGATGCGATTAGATAGATAAGATTCACTCGGATACAAAGCTACTGATCAAAAAAAAGAAAAACATGAATGGTGGGTTTTCGTCTTCAGGGCTCGGCAGGGCTGGATTAGACACAGAATCCGTCTGGTTTTCATCAGTTCCTCCCCTTTCTGGACCAGATTAGAACAATCCAACCGGGTGTACCAGAAAATGGATCATAGTTTCCATTTCTGAGAACGGGCGACAGTGTTCGATTCATGGTAATTGCGATGATTCGCCAGTAGATTTGAGGTATACAGCAAGTGTCCCATTCTTGGATATGTCGGGGACAACCCCAAACGGACCTTGACCCTCAAGGTCAAGCCACCCACTCGCCATTGATGACCTGACGAATTCGATGGAACGGGCGGCGTCTTAAGTTTTTCACTTGGGGCAACTGGGGTTCCGAAGCCATGAAGGGAGATACCCTGAACATCTGGGAATACTTGAGACATGTTTTGGGTGCACAATGTCAAATCAAGATGAATTTCTTAAGCCACACGCCCATCAGCAGTTGCATAGTCTGAGCTTCGTCGTTCTGACAGACTCACACATGCCATGTTTGGAACTCTTTGGAGCCTGGCCTATCGCACTGCCCTGGGTCTCTCTCAAGAGAGGCATCCTATTTGGATGATACGTGACCATGGCTAAGAATCTAAATCGAAGCACCATGCCCCTCCCGAAATTTCAGCTCCATGGTTGGACAATCCAGCATTTATAGCTGATTCTCCCAGCTAGAAACCTTCATGGAGTTCAGGGATTTCCCAGCCACGTTGAACCAGTCACCTCCCCAGGTCACCGCCTTGAACATGTCTTCACTCAAAGGACCAGCCCCTATCAAGGCGCGTCCATCCAAGCCTCGGGGCCAACAACTGACCACCGGCAGGACCACCTCCTTGGGAGATTTGGGAGTTCCTCCACTCCGGCATGCGCGTGTAAAATATAGTAACCCCCCAAAAAAAAGATAGAAAAGTGACTTATGATGTTTACACTAGTAGGATTTGCAAGTAATTTCTTTCTAACTGTCGGGGGTGCTAGATTGTTGATCTCAACATGTTCCAACAGGCACGTTGACTGAAACGTCTACAACATGGCCATTTCAAATCAGGAAAAACAGTTTGCGGCCCCCATGTCTGGGGCTGCATTGTGGAGTTCAGGACCGAAAAGGGAAGTCTGTCTGATTTTTTCTGTCTTTTCAGGATCTGCCCCCAAGCTGGATGATCTTTGCATCACAGGGGTCTTTGCATTGCTCAACAACCCACCTCATGGTCTTCATGAAACCATCGCAAACATTAGAATGACTAGTTTAATCATCAAACATTCATCATAAATGCAATTTTTAATGGGAAAATCCACTATAAATCACCATTTTCAATAGCTAATTATGTTAGTTTACCAGAGGGGTATAAACATTATAGCACACCTTCAGGGAGACGTGGCCGAAAGAAAATGGGTGGCCCAATTCCAGCACCTTTGGCACAGAATTTCACACCAGGCTCCGCACGTTCCACATATCCTGGTGTCACCTGCCGCCCAAAATTGGCGACGGCACAACGGGGTTCATCTCGAGACCAAAGCAATCACTTCTTCGTTCCCAGATCTGGTTTAAAGGAAAATTGACAGGCTACGTCGTTTGTTTGTTTTAAAATGTTTTAAATCAGGGTTTCATAGAGATTTGATGTTCCCTCAAGCCAATCCATTGGTTAATGGTTTTCAAGTCCCTTGAAAAATATGAGTCACTTGGGATCCTCAAGGGTAGGATTGAGAAGAGGAAATGGTTTTCTACAGAGACCATCCAATAGGGGGAGTTGTGTTCCCAGCCAACTACCCATTTCTTGTACCAACAGTTGTGAGGAAATCATCATCCCGGGTTTCAATGTCGAATTCGTCATCTACACGAGCAGTTTCCAGATTCAATCGATGGATGAGACTCAACATTGGGGTACAGCTTTTGGACCTCAAGTTGGCCATCTTTAGTCTCAAACCATTTGTTTTTGGGGGCTGTAAAATCTTGAACCATCCCAACATCCCGTAAAAACCCTGGAAACTCCTGAAGTGACCACCTACTATGTAAATGAGGCGTTCAGTATAGATCATCATAGTTGACCCTCCCGAAGAGTTCGGCCACTTGGGGATGACTGCCCCTCACAATTCCCATCATGTCATTGCCAAACCCAGCCTGTGGTCCTGCCACTCCCAGGAGTCCCGTGAACTCTTCAGGAGAATCGGGCAGAGGCTTCAGGCTCTCATCTAAGATGAACACCTGATATTGCAGGGATGGATTTGATAGAAAAGATTGGGGGGATGGATTTTCTGAAGAAAAGGGGGGTGGACTTTCTTGCAAAAAAACATGAGTCAAAAGATAGGGGATAAATGGAATTCTCGGAAAAACAGATTCATGGTATGTTTCGCTGATGACCAAAAGCAGTTTGAGTGGTGAAGCCTCCCAGTTTCGGTGCATCGGGCCGGACGCCTTTGGGGACCAACTATCTGGCCTTGACGAAACCATTTCTGGTAGATACAAATGTTGGTATAGATTTCTATGTTTAAAAATGGATATCGTTATATATATATATATATGTTATTGTCATATGCTGAAAGCACTGGTTTGGGGTTGGTTTGCAGCTTGAAAACCGCAGAAGACAAGGAAAACAAAACGTCGGTAGTTGGTGTCCCATCCATGAAAATATTGGGTATAACAGGGATACGGGAATGTCATGTGGATCTGACCAAAATGAATACAAAGATTAGGCACCAGCACTCCACACTGAGGGAATGTTACATGGCATATGATATGTGTATCATCAAGGGCACCGAAGACCCTCACATTTTCTTCGTTGCCGCCCGCCCCGCCTGCGCCCCACCCAGCGGCCGCATGGCGTGCGACACGCGGCCGTCGCTGCCCTTGGCCAGTTCCAAGTTGCAGGAGGCGAAGGTCAGGAAGTATTCCTGGCACCGTCACACCGTCAGCAGGGGCTTGGGATTGATGCCCCATTGTTTTTCACATCACGCAACAGCTATGGGGGATATAACTCTTGGGGATATCATGCTGTTTAATATGATATGAATATGATCTAAATATGTGTCATCTCCTCAGGTACTTGTTTCAGGTGGTGTGAAACAAATCCACCAAAAGAGGGACATGTACCAACCCCTGGGAGGAACAATACCATCTCCAAGCGGGGGTTGATTATTGAGAATGCGAGAGAATGACGGAAACCTGGCCCTCTGGTATGAACAAAAAATTGCAACATTTGTCAGTAACACCTAAAGTCAACATGATACCTGAAAAATGGTGTCCGAAAGATTTTCGTGATATGGCCACTTTTGGCTTCTATACTATATAGATTCAAGGAATGTTCCTTGGGAAATCATCCATTTTGAGGAAGGTGGACAAAAAGTCAGGGATCATCTAAGTGAACCTTAGGGCGGAAGTAACTGAAATCCAAGGCTTGCAATTCGTAATGGGAACATGATGATGAGTGCTGGATTTGGGGGGTTCACCTAAATTTCTGAGACTAATCCAGAATTCAAGTCATCCGACTGAACAACTCACCGATCAACTAACCACCTGATTGAATGCAAGCTTGTGGTTCCTGTAATTTTCCCTCAGCTGACTGTGGCTAAAAGTTGTCTTGACCCTCAAAAATTGAATGGTTCGATCGTAAAGGATGGTCAAAGTTGTGGCCGGAAGTGGTAAGATTATGTGCCCATCCAAAATCAGCAATTTTCCATGGATTTTCCCATGTAGATTATCAAAAATCAAGGGGCGTTCCATGTTTTCAACTGATTTTCCCATGTCAATCAATCGAAAATCCAGGGTGTTCACATGATTTTCCTATCTTTCTCCACATGATTTTCCCATGAGGTCCCAGGATTTCCCATCAATTTTCTCAATTTTTCAGGAGAACTTCCCCTGGAAATGTCCCGTCTCGACCCCCACAGCGCCCACCGCGACCCGTCCGTGGCGATGAGCAGATCCGCCATCTTCACTCCTTGCGCCAACCAGGCGCGGCCAAGCTCCACGTCGCAGCGTTCGGCCTAGATCCGGGGATCGGAAATGGGATTTGCGCCGGCACAAAATGAGCCTTCTAAGCATCAACAGTAGGTATTCTTCACCAATGAAGAATGGGTATTTAATGGGAATCTAGAATCATTGATATCATTTGGGAATGTCAAATCTGGGAATATATGAGTTATATGAAGATGTTTCACCAATGAAGAATAGATATATAGTGTTCCTGTATATAATGGGATGCGTTCTGATTTTTCTGGGATATGATATGATCGTCTTTATTCTTATATCAACAATAGGGATTTCACCAATGAATAAGAGATCATGGATATATAATGGGAATACAGTACAAATTTATATCTATGCACTGTGTGGAGATATATAAAGATATGAAGATATATGGAGATTATTTTAGATATGGTCACTAATAATTGTCACGATCCTTATTCTCATCTTGGTATCTTTATCACCACCATCATCATATATACTTGTAAAAAAAAAAAAACAAACAAACAAGCTGGTTTGATGATAGATCATCATATCGGAAGATATCTACCACTGTCATCGTAGCTGGCCATCTGCTCGATCTGAGTTACCGGGCCCAGCTGAAAAGCACCCGCAGGCTGGACGGGATGTTCTTCGCAGCAGGCCACAAGTTGTTCCTCGGGCAACGGGGACACCAAAGGTCCGTCTCAAGTTGAAGATGAAGAGGTGGTTATTCTACTAGCAAACATGCGGATATTGCCAACAAAAACTTCGGATTGAACCGATTTAAATTGCTGGTTTTTACAATCTTCAGGTTGTTTTTTAAAGGAACATCTTCAGGTAATTTGACGAATTGGCCGTCCAGATTCTTTTTCAAATGCTGCTCTTCACCCGAATGTTTCACCAGCAATTTTGGGGGGAAGCCCGAGCCAGCAGCTCTCCAAAAGCCGAAGTTTTAGTGAGTTGTGGTGTAAATCAATGGAACCCAAAAAGACTAATAATGCAAGTGTGTGGCTATAACCCAGTAGAGCATAGTAGAGCATTTTAGGTATGTGGGAATCAGTCCAAAACCGAAGCCACAGAAGGGAAATGGAATCGCCTTGCGCAATCATCTCGGGGATTGGGAGACCCCAAAGCCCTATTGTGGTGGGGATGGTTAGATATACGTCGATCTTGACCCACACCCCAAAAAAAAAACTCATCATTTCTCAAGACCCATATGCGCTGAGTTTCTACAGCAAGGGCAGCATTCCTACCACCAGGATGGATCGGAAACTCTACAACCCGAAAAGCAATAGTTGGTGAACATTCCAATTGCAGCAGTAGAGGAGTTGGCCATGTTCGCCCACTTTTTTCTGACTATTGGCATGTTAGTTACTTTGTACTCACCTAACTCTTCTACTCCTTTCATTTTGGCATGTGTGTCCCTTAGTCTCTGTACCAGGCCAATATATTATGCCAAACTGCCCTCTTGTCCTATCAGCGACATATTCCGAGGAAACAAAAGAACATCCCGCATCCAGTCTCAATCTAACCTGGCACTGCAAAAATCCTTCATTTTTGAGTGTCCTCCATATTTTCCCACACAGCTTCGGTTTGTCCGGCGCCAGCGTCTCTTTTTTTGGCTCTTCCACGCACCAAGGGGTTGGGGCTGGGTGGCTCGGCAAGCACTTGATTTTGATCGACGCCAGGTCGCGCGCAGCGTTTTGCATCGGCAGAAGCTGGGCGAACGATCGGTTTTTCGTTGGTTTGACATGGCATGGGTGAACACCCCACGGAGAAAGCAACTGGTTAGAAAGTGGGCTTACAACCCACTTGTAAATGGGATAACTTTACGTAGGGGACTTACTATTGAGGATTGGTAACCAGTCACGATCTGTGGCATGATCCTCCCCTTGCGCTTGCATTCCGACCAGCGCTTAATAGGATACACCCCCAAATTTTGACATGGAATGCAACAGCTCAAAGATGATAATACTGAATAATACTGTATATTAGACTCCATTATATACCGCATAGGCCATCTTGGGCTTCTGTTCTAATTTTCGGATATTCCTGTTGGGTGTGTATTATATATATATATATATATCATATTATATATAAATGATATAATTAATATATAATTTATATAATGTTATAATTATAAATTATGTATTAATTATATGTTTTTATATATCCATTTTGGGATTCCATGTTAACTGTCGGGAAGCTTTCAAAAAAAATAGATCTTTTTGATGTCCAAACACAAACACCAACACTTTCGTCCTGGACTGGCGACGGCCGACGCTTTGCCGGTCAACCTGGCACCTGACCCAAGACTGACTGCTCCGTTTGGAACGCAGCAGCTGGGTAGAACAAGCAGCTCACTAGCGCAGATCCGGATCCGCTGATGCTCCTGAAATTTGGTGGTGTTGATTCATCTTGATTTTATGTAGATTCTGAAATGTCCTTGGAAATTTGGTGTTTAGATGCGTTTCGACAGTTCTTGGAAGTTGGGTGCTCGTCGACTTTGATACAGAGCCAAGTCTGGGGGGTCTGGCTTTTATCAAGTCCAATCCGGCAAGTTGGTCTGACTGCGTTCGTGGATTAACCAACATCCTGGATGGCTCTTCCCTGCTGTATTATGCCAATGATCCATACATCAAACATTCAGAATGAAGAGTCAACGCAAGGATTCTGACATTCTGACAAACCAATCGAGATCCATGGATGTTTGCCTTTTCAAGCCACCATCCTCAGGCCAACATGCAAAACCAAACCTGACTTCCGACACCTTTCGCCATCCGTCCTCGGGGAGCATTTCTGATTGTCAGCTCAAATTCAGCAATGTCAACCCCGGATTAATCAACCCTGGTTTATTAAACACGGGGGGCTACCCCCCAAATAGTGATAATCCGATACTTAAATGGTAGCCCCCCCAAATTAAACAGCCTAGGGGTTAGTTCATCCAGGCTTGACATTACATCACATCCGCAGATCCCGGCAGATCCTGAAACTGGGTAAACCCCCTCCGCATTCATGCGGAGCCCCCCAACAGGCTGACTTTGGGCCTGTGTGGTGTCCGTTGGAGCCCTAGAATCATCCAATCTATCCGATCGGGTGACGATGCCCTGGTGACGGCAGGATTCCGCCGCCACTCCCATGTGGTTCTTATGCTTCCCTCACGGAAAAAAAACACCAAGATCGCTGCAGAAGGGCTTCAGGCAACTTTCTGAATATGGATCTTCATCAACTCAACTCCAAAGACTTTTGATCCGGGGAGTGGTGAAAGGGGCGAACAGCACCTGCAGCCTGATGGCTGCGTTTTTCAGCACAGCAAACGGGCCCCCACCGAACCTTCAAGCCAGCTAGAGGTTAGCTGACGTACCCGGTGGGGTCCGATGCGAAAAAACACCGCAGCACCGCCAAAGCGGCGGTGGGCTGCAAGGGTCAGTCGGACGCTGGAAACAGGGGATGGCTCACGCATCCCAAGGGCAGAAGATTGAATGATCATGGGGAGATTATGTTAACTTTTGAAACCATAAGGAGGTCGGGAGTCGTGATACCCAGCCTCAATAAGATTTCGTAAGATGGGGTGCGGGAGCATGTCGGTAGTGCTTTCGCGACACATGTTCTCAGATTCACGACTTTGAGGGATCCGTTTTGGAGGCTCGGTCGGAATTCCCGATTTTGGAGGGATATTGGCTCACAATTTCCGCATAACTACCAACTTCCAAAATACATCAGGGCTGGGTCGAAAAATGTCGATCCTTTCCTCGTTTCCAGGCTCCGACGAAAATGCTCATTGCTCCCGCAGCTATGGCCCCAGTTTCGGTGAAGCCCTGGACCCGGACTGGTCCAACTTCCATCCCAGCTCACTCGGTGCTGGACATCTTCATCACCTCACCAAGGACCTTCCTCTTTCCCAACAGCCTGCCCTGCCAAGCCATTCGGATGCAGGATCCCAAGGAACCACATGTTCTGATCATCTTTCGGAACCATCATATGGGATTGAGTGACATTAGGGAACCCCCAAATTTCATGGAAATTTGGATGATCTTCAATGTCCCTATTGGAATTGCCATTTGGGGATATATACCTCAGTTCAGACACACCCATGTTTTTTTCCAGTTGCTGTTGGTTTTGGGGATCTAAGAGCCAAGCAGTTTGAGTTCATCAGTTCCAGCTGATGTTCTGGGGATCACTAGTCATGGGTTCCCAAGACTGCTGGGGCTGTTTTTAAAGATGCTAAAAATGACCTATCAATCTGCGGTGTATATCAGTGTTTTAGATCTTGGCATATCTTGACTCGCACCTTAATTTTTGCTGGTGAGAGTCCAACTGTGCGACCTTGGAATCCCATGCGTTCTTGCAAGAATGTGCAAACATCACACGAACCTGGTTCCCAAAAATGTTGGTGAACTTGTTCTTCCCAAAATCATTCCGTGTTCAAATCTCTCTCTGCAGTTCTTCGAATCCTTCGATTTGTTCTCTTGTTCTCCCATTCCGGAGGTTTCCTGAAATGGGGCTACCTCCAAATCACCCAGTCATTAGGCTCTTAGACCATCACATAGTATTGAAACATCTTGAAACATATTGAAACCCATGGTGACTTGGGGCTTCCCATGGGGATTCCCCGCGACTTCAGAAACCCCGCCTGATCTCCTTCGGGGCCCACCAACATCATCAGAGGCATCAGGAAGTTGGTGGACATCAAGATCCTCAAGGGATAGAACTTGCTCTGGTGAAAAATATGTTTCCTGAAAAGGTGAAAAGTGATGCAAGAATGGTGAAAACGGGTGGAAAGTGCTGGGAAAAGTATTGGAAAAGTGCTTCAAAAAAGTCATTGCTAAGAAAAAAAAATGGAAATTCAAAAATGGTGAAGCTGCAAAGTTTCGGGGGTAAGTTGGTGAGACTGTGATGTGATCATCCAACTGGGAATCTCATTGCCTTGCCAGCTCCAAAACAAGGTTTCGTAATCAACGATGGCATAGCCGCGTGGTATGTCATGATGTCTCTAGTTGAATCTAGTGCAGATGTGTGTGCTTAAGTTGTATTCATGAGCTTTCCTACTCAAGGTGCACGAAAAATGTTGTATCCATTTAACTAGCTGAACACCCCACCATGGAACAGCCAACAACAAAGATGAGATATGTTTTGTGCGAACTACACCATGACCGCTGAAAAATCATCCCTTGAGTCGGACTCAAGGCCAAGCATCGAAAGTCCGATCACCATGAAGATAAAGCCGCCAAACCTCAAGAGGACGAAAAAGTTGGGCCCCTGGGCCACGAAAAAAAACTGGAAAATATGAAAGTCAGTGGTTTTTCACCGTCCTCAAGTGAAAAAAAAAAGTCGCGGCTTTTTTTCGGGATCATGATCCTGAAAAGTTTGAAAAAAACATGTTTGAAAGCATGGATGAAGCCACCAATTAGGGATGGGACGAGCCGGAAGTTTTCTGACTATATATCTTTAAAAAGAAATTGGAGGGCGTTTTAAAGTGGGAAGCTTGAAACACACGAGGATGTTCAACCACCACTGCTAAATGAGGAAACTTGGGGGACCAAAATCGAACCACTGAAGCATGGAAAAAAATAGATGGTTTCCATTCTGGAACATCTTCGTGCTCTTGAAGACCCAAAAAAATGTGAGTCGCAAATGATGGCTTCCGACTCCCTAAGTTCCGCATCAGGAGTGCGGTTCCAGGATATATGCAACAGACAAACTTGGAAGTTCAAAGCCGCGAGAAGCTGCAGGTTTTTGCCTTAAAACATTTTCATAGTTCTCCCCAAAAAGATGCAAAAAAAACATGCATCACCAATTTTTGGGTTTGATTTCACCAACCTTTGATCTTTTTGGGTGTTGTTTTTTTTTCACACCCAAGACCCAAACATCCCCCGATCCAAGTCGCTGGAAGAAGAAGTAGAAACCGCAGGCGAACAGCATGGCGGCTGCAAAGAGCGTGGTGATGGCCGAGTTCGCCACAGAAATGCCCATCTCCTGCAGGGTACCCATGGTGCAGTCGACCCAAAAACCCTGGCTTTTTGGGCCTTTTGAAGTGACAAAACGCCAAGGTGGTGATAGATTGTTTTTTTGGAAAGGTCCATAAAAATTTGAATTGAATCTATAGAAAATAGTTGGTCAATTCATGGTTGCTATATACTCAACAATGAGCATGTTGCTAAATGACTTCAAAACACTGGTATGAACACTGGTATGAACACCATGAAAAAAGGGTCGAAGTCGAAGTCGAAGTCCCTTTTGACCCCCCAAAAAAAAACATGAAACTAAAAAATACGTTGATAGATGATGGAACTGCAATTATGCCACCTTATGCCGATTTTTCGAAGTGGAGCTCTCATGTTTCAAGCTCATCCTATACATTGGAACAGTAATTTTTCGCTCACCCTACTCACTAATTAGAACATCAACTCAACCTACCCATTGAGCTGGATTGTATGATCGAAATCGATCGAAGGAAAAATTGGTCAACCTTCACAGTATGAACAGTAGCTACCTCTCCAGTTTCCAAACACATGTTTTTTTTCTGAGTTGCATCAAGCTCCTGATGTTTTTGGCCATATTTTTAGAGCTCAACCATGCTCAACCCATGTCTTCAATATCTGAAAATAGGCTACCCCAAGATCCAATGGTTGATTCTCCATTTTTCCCATCAAAAATGGAAATAAAAATGGGGCTACCGCCCCATGTTCCGACCAAGCACTGGCACCCTTGGATCCCCTTCCTCCAAGGACGCATGTGCGCGGGCCGTTCGAGTGGACACCGGAGCGTTGTCATAGGCGTGGAGCAAGTGCACCTGGGGCGAATACGTGGTCCTCTGCTGGTTGATAGTGTTTTTTCGCCTTTTCCCCTTCTGCAGACGTCCTGGAACTAAGATCAACTGAACGAAGCTCCGCGGTGAATGGAAGCAGATTGGAAATACCTAGCTACTGGAATTATTACAAATTATTTGTACGAATTGTCCTCAAGCTTGTCAAGAGGCAGTTTGAATTAGCTTTGACCGATTTCACTATGGTATTTCAAGTGCAACTAGTCAGAAGCCCTTGCAGGCATGCAGGCTGTGTCGCTCTGTCATTTCATGTTTTTGTTTTTGGGATTGTTTATTCTCTTTTTGCCAGGTTCGATTCTTGTAGTTGTGCCATAGAACAGCTTTTGTTTCGTCTAGCAAGATAGCATCCTCAGCCAATACCGGCCCTTGGTATGAGCCAGCCAGGCTAAGGGGATATTTTAGTTTTGGAGTCTGCTTCGGTTNTAGCAAGATAGCATCCTCAGCCAATACCGGCCCTTGGTATGAGCCAGCCAGGCTAAGGGGATATTTTAGTTTTGGAGTCTGCTTCGGTTTTATATGTTGTGATGTTAATACTCATTGAGGATCTGGGCGGTTTTTCGGTGATTCGGCAATACCACACGCCTACTTACCCATTGTTTCTGCAAGCCCGCTCGTAATATTTTGGCAATGGGGTTGCTAGAATTTTTTCAGCCGGGATCAAGAAAAACCAACATTGGATTCTAGGTAGCAATGGCGCTAGTAAACGCAGAAACTTCCTGGCCAAGGGTTTTATACGGGGATAGCCAAGGGTAGATAGATGGGGACTGCCATACTTGTCGGTGAGATGCCAGTTTTACTGGTGTAGCTAAACCTGTTGTAATTCGAAATGAAATGAGTAGCTCAACCCACTGGGTGGTGGGATTCACATCATCATCATACCATGTTAAGATTTCAAGAAAGAAAAAAGGACTGCAGAATATGTTGCCCCCCAAGCTGATCTACTTAANCATCATACCATGTTAAGATTTCAAGAAAGAAAAAAGGACTGCAGAATATGTTGCCCCCCAAGCTGATCTACTTAAACTTCAGAACCGCATTCATCCGCCGTCTGAAATGGGCATGGGAGCGATGAAGCCTCCGGCTCAACAGGCCATGCTTGACCCAGTTCTGCAGAATATGCATTTTGCAACGGGGCTTCGTGTTTTTCGGCAAATACAGTCCCAATCGCATAAAGATGATCGTATATTTTTTGCCAAGTTTTTCTGCGTAAATTTGCATCTGCGATGGCTTTGGTTCTTGCCGCAACAACTTGCGGAAGGTCGTGGTTCAGCTTGTTATTGCAGCTTTGTGCGCCTTTTCCCCTAAAAGTTGGATGAAAAATATGAGATATGGAAAACAATCATTCCATCTAAGGTTGAAATAGAACATATTTGAAACATGTTGAAACCACCTGCTTGTTTTACCCCCTAAATATGAGCATTTCTGCAAATTATCCACAGGCTTAAACCAATTCTCAGGAAATGTTCAGGCTGGTAAACCACCCACAAGAACTTGGAAATCCGTTGACCAACCAAATAAGGTACCAGGATAACTACCTGCCACGTCAAAAATCATGTTTTTTAGACTGCTTTTGGAACCGTGAACCATAGAGGATTCAACATGATTTAAGCAAGAAAAGTAGATAGATGTAGATAGAGATTCAATCAACAAAAACTAGACCGCTGAGTTGTGAGCCACTCCTATATCTCCAAAACATCTTCAACGCATAATTTTTTTTGTTCCACCCCAATCTTTTCGACACCTCCAAGAAAAGTTCCAAAAGAACCCCTCATTGTGGATTTGCCCCAACAAACTCAGTACTTGAAAAGCCTCACCTGCCCCCCCCCATGAACACTGCACTTCTTCCCCCACGTTCCGCCGCCATCGCAACCCCCCAGACCCCTTGGCGGTGCACCGTGTAGTCCACCGACAAGCCCACTGTGGCGATCAGGAAGATGCACTCATTCTCGCCCAAGCCTAGAGTCATACCCAGGCGCAAGAAGGGGAATGTTCAGAGGTGAGGCATGGGGTTGAGAATGGGATATATCATCTGCATCATCTATAAAATGCTAATGTGTGGTGGTTAAATATTTGATGGGAATATGGTAATATTTCGTGGGAATATAATGGGATAAACATCAAATCCCCATTAAACCATCAAATTACTATTGAATAATCTTCAAAATGGGAATCTTTGATGGGAATATAATGGAAAAATCCCACTTAGCCACTGGTAACTTAACATGATTGGAGTTGAAAATCTAGAATTTCTCTTGGAAAAGCGTTCAAGTGCCAGGTTTAACGTACGAAGGCTGATGATTCGCTCCTTGCCCTGTTGGGACTGGGGCTGCCTCTGCTCCCCCTTCACCAAGAAGCTCCAGCCCAACAATGGCACAATACCCAGGAAGGTGGCGGTGATGCACACGATGCCTCCAGACTGGCTGGGCCGGGATGAATGTTCACCCATTTTCCGGGGTGCAGATGCCCTTTTTCTTGGAGATATCCAAGGATATTCCCCATGTGGCAGAAATATATGTTTGGTTGTAAGCTTTTTTGATGGTAAAATCTTCGCTTAGTTGAATTTTGGTGGAAACAAACAGGAAGCTCCAGATAAATGACCGTTGGATCTCGAGGTTTCCCTGGTGTTTGTCCAGCATGGTGGTTGTTTTGTGGTGAGTTGGAGTGTGGCGACAGGTCGAGGGAGATCAGACAGGTTTGCTCCTGAGAGCATCTTCGAACTCCCGACGTGTTTTTGATGCGTTTCCATCTTGCTTGCCTGTCAGGAACCTCACGTGATAATTGCCGAAAATGCCATGTACAGCCATAGTAGAGGGATATTCCTATGGATCTCCTACAGACTCACACTTACACGTGTTGGATAGCTGCAAGCTGCCCGGACTGGCCCCATGATGCATGAAATCAACCCCGGATCAAGAAATTGTAGCCGAGCTGAAAAAAGGAGGATTCCCACAATGGATTTCAGCTGTTTCACCTCAAGAAAATCGGAGGTTTTCAGGCTTCATCCCCAACAAGTGGCCCCGAAATCGTCATAGTATCGTCAATCGAAAACCTTTCCAGTCATGACCCCACTCACTGGGGCTCCCAACACACAAGACCCAGCAAGGAGGACCACCAATTGCAGGTGGTGGCCAACAGCACAATGAAGGCCACCAACAAGGACAGGCCGATTCCCATAGTGGCGGCCTGCGACGTCACGAGGCTGCACCGATGCAAAATGATGCAAAGCTCCAACAGCTGTCAAAAAAGGAAAGGCATGGTTACGGTTGTCCCATAGTTCTGGGTAAATTACAATAATTCACTAATTTGAATTAAGGCCATTTGGGGATGATTCCCTATACTAACCATATATTCCAGTGAGGTCACAGTGAGGTCGTCTTTTTATATAAGTTGTTGTTCTGCGGGCTTGTCTGATGGGGTATCCCCAAAATCCAGTGGCTTGTCGCTTTTCCTTTTGAGAATTGACCAGTCTTGGGTGGTCGATCCTCCATTTTTATGCTCAGGCACAGCCATATCCCATATTGTTAGTAGACATATCCCAAAAAGAGAGAAAAGTAAGATCATGCAAAATACCGGAAAACTACTAATGGTAAGTCAGTTTTCTCGTTTTTGGGTGGTTGCTCTATGATATACACACATACAGTTTCTTTAAAAAGTGAATCTTAAGGACTTCGCCACTGAAGTGGCCTTGACCATCTCGTTCTGTGTCACCAGGAAGAGGTAGAGGTCAGTAGTTTGGTAGCCTCCAATGTTGGGCGCATGTGTGTCCTGGCGGATGGAAGAAAATCACCAGATCAGACCAGTGGTGATTCATTGGTGGCCAAATGAGATGGTGTATCCAAAACAAGGGGGGTTGGGGCAAAAAAAAACCTTCTTTGGGTCACGAAAAGTTTTAAATGAACAAAATATGGGTCCTTTTGAACTCGCGGTTCCTGGTTGTTAGAACTCCCCAAACCCCCCATATTTATGCATATTTCATCGCGACCTCCGCCGGTGAGATCCCCATCAGGAGGGAACGAAAATCAGGAAGTCCCCATAGATTTGATGTTCAAAAAAACATGAAAATTGGCCCAGTCCCCATCCCTTCATCCCGCCACCCATCTCACCCATCCCAGCAAATCTCCGTCCCATCCCATTCATTCCCCGAAATCCCCATGAAAATCGCTAAAAATCCCAAAAACTTCAAAAAAAAAAAGTAGCCTGAGAATCCGCTGAAATCCCCAGAAAAATAAAAAGAACTTTTTTGGGGGAGCAAAAAAGACGGGAAATCCGCCTGAAAAGCCGTCCGGCCTTGAACTCCTGCCAGCGGTTGTACCAGACGTTGGCCTCGTCCACCGTGTTTTCCCGAGGGAAGGTGGCGTTGAAGCTGATCCACGAGAACATCACCTGAAGAGCTGACAAGCCCAAGTGCCGTTTTTGAGGAGTGGGGAATTGTGATATGGATTGGGTTGATGCTTTCTATGTACACTACAATATCTATATATATCTATACTATATATATATATATCTATACTATATATATATATACTATATATATATACATATCTATACTATATATATATATACACACATTATATCATATATATACATAAATCATATATACATATGTAATCATATGGAATTAATTATATATATATATATAATTATATGTATCTAGACTTGGCTTCTGAGGATTGCCATTCTTAAAAAGATGTCCCTACATCCCAGCTCCTCCGCGCCTGGGTCTTCAGGCCATTGAGCCGTACCCCGGTGTACCTGGCGTGGAAGTCCGCCTCATAGCGTCGGTTGCGCGTGCGAAGATACGAGTACTTGTCCTGGCCACTGGGACTGGGAAGACATTTTTATCTGGGAAAATTGGGGAATACGCAGTCAGCAAAAGGACCGGATGGTTGAAAAACCATGGATTTCTGGTAAGTCACTGGAAAAATTGGTAGTTTCATCTCCCAATCAGAAATGAGCGCACGCCTCAGTTTTAGAGAAGGGATGCTTGGGACGCTAATTTGGGCACGGCTTGGGGTGCAAGGCAGACAGCCCCCACAGGTGTGATCATCTTCGACATTTACCTTTATAGATTTCCGGGGGGGCATTCAACCACCAGGCATCAAAGCTCCATTACCCTCCCTACCCAAGGAAAGCCGCAATCCAGCTCCAATTTGTTTAAAGGCATGTAACTATACCCGTTCTTCTTGGGGGAAGGTGCCAAAACCATTCAAAAACAAAACAGTAAGGTGCCCTATACAGCTGTTCTCCTCCATTCATCATTCTGGAAAGTGCCAAAGAAAAACGCACCAAAACTCCATCCCGACAGAAATAGACACATCCTATCTCATTGGGTTGGGTTCGCAGGCAAGAATTAAGGGAAACAATGGTGTTTCTTTCTTTTAACCATCAAATATCTGTATGGGTCAGAAATGGTCGAAAGCCTGTTTGGAGGATCATCCCACTTAGTTGACCCACTTTGGAGACTTCTTGACCAGGCTTACTCAGCAGGATTACTAACCACTGAGTAGGATGATCCTCTAAGTAGTGAATAGCAAAAAACCCTCCCGGAATCAAACGTGGCAAGGGAAAATCCTTCATTTAAATTTGTTTTTCCCATGAAAACCTCCATTGAGAGGAGATTTCCCATTGCCACGTTTGATTAGCAGAGAGAAGAATCCAATTATAGATAAGGGTGTTTCCTAAAATGGGGGTACCCAAAAATGGATGGTTTAGAATGGAAAATCCTATTAAAATGGATGATTTCGGGGTACCCCTATTTCAGGAAACCTCCATAAATTAATAGAAGATGCAACCTCCCCACCAACCACCAGGGCAGCTCCTGCATGTACTTCTCAAACTCCGTCATGGATTGATCCTCTGTGGACCTCCGGAATATCATGCAGTGGTGTGATTTGTTTTGTCTGTTCCACTGTTCGATCCGAGAAAAAAAATGTGTCGAACCTTTTCGAAGCAAGAAAAGGGTCGCTTTCGAAAAAAAAAAAAAAAAAACTTCTTCTCCCTTCATCCTTCGCTCCAATGCCGTGTTTTTCGTGGGTCAAATCGCAGCGATTCTTTTTGAACGCCACGTCACAGCGTCGTCAGCAAGGACAGGAAGGTGTCTTCATCCAGGCCGCTGGATGGATAGGATGAGGGGCTCGTGGCGCTGTAGCCTCGGGACAGGTTTGGAGAAATTTCGAGTTGGATGAACTTGGGGAAAAAGGTTGGAGAATGTGGGATTACTGGAACATGATTGGAGTGTTTAAGATGTTACCTGTCCTAACAATCCAACAAGGTCACAGTATTATTTTAGTATTGAACCATCCATTTTGGGGGTTCAAGAGGTTTGAGCCATAGCTGCTTGGTTGTTGAGCCAACTCCCTGAAAAGTATGATAGTCCGATTTGTTGGGACGGAGGATAAAAGAAAATATGTGTAACCACCCTCACCCATTGGTGGTGAAGCCTGCAAAGTGGACTTTCAACCCACTTACTAACCCTTTACAGTACAAGATCATCAGTAGAGATTGGAAATGTTCACCTCGAGTGAATGTTGACCACACCGGGACAGGTGATACAACCGGGGTTCATGAATCGGTGACCCGAGACATGATGTTCCCAGCCAAACGAAAAACAGGGAGATCAAAGGTCCGACGGGTTTCTTCATTGAAGATCAGGTGTTTCCAAAACCAAATCTAGGGAAAGATTGCTGGGGGTTGAGGCTTCTTATGCCACGCAATACCGCTCAACCCGCAGTTATGACGAAGCCTGAACCTCCACGTTACAGCACTCAGCTCCAACCCAACCTTGCAGGTTCTCAAACATCATCAGCCCCCTAAGAACCACTGGTACCCAACACAGCCACGCCACAGATGTTGTTGGTGGTGGACCAGCTGCATCCCGAATCGGCCACGCAGGCAGCAGCGGTGGTCAAACGCTTCTGGCAGTTGCCTCGGACATAGGCAGCACACGCCTAAGGTGATTTACAACTAGGCTAGCTATTGGGTAAAAATGCTGCATGGAAAATATTGTCTCTACAGTTCAACAAGTTAATCCTCGCACTGGTCACAACTGATACAAAAAAGGCCCTAATTTGGTTTGTTCCTTTTGCTCCCTATCCCTAGAAGCAAAGGTAGACGCTTGAGGGTGTCCTACAACCCCATAACCGAGACATGGCCACTGGCCACGTAGGGATGTACAAAGTCGGATGGATTTGCGTCAGCCTGTTGAGCCACAGCCATGCCACACTATATGTGTGGGCATAGGGTGGCGATCCACTTCTATGTCGAGTGAATTGACGAGCTCTGGTTAGAAAGTCCCTCATTTACAAATTTAAACCAAAGCATGCTGTTGCTTATAGAAAGGCACCGTTATTTCACCATAGTATTGGTGATTCTGTCCCCCTTACACCCCAATCATGTGATTTTGTATCCACCAGCGCCTTGTTTGTGCGCCCAGAAGTACTTGAAGTCCTCCATCCAGCAGTAGCGCCCCGTCACACAGGTCTCCGTCTCCTGCAAACCAGATCTGGTTGGGAGATCAGCCACGAAAATCTGGAGTTCACCTATGAACATCCGGGCGTTCACCTATGAACATCCAGATTTTACCTATGAAAATCTGGATTTTGGCCGCAACAATGTGGACTAAACATGCAAAAAACTCTGAATCGAGACACAAAGAGACAGAATTGAGCCAGAAAAAGATGGGACTTACACAACCTACAAAAAAATACGCAGGGGAAGTGGAACACCCTTCTCAGTGCAAAAAAATCACGGCTGATTCCAAGAACAGTGGGCAAGGACAGAAAAAGAGTCAAGAGTGCCCTATGCCGGTCGGATTTATCTGCAAAAGTAGTACCCCAAATCTCGTTGAGAAAAAAAAACATTTGTCCTCGAAAAAAAAGAAAAACTAAAATAAACTTGGTGGTGAATCCTTGATGTTTTGGATAAGTCCATAGCCATTGGGCCATTGGTGTTGACTAAATTCGTATCTTTGCTGATCAAACTCTCCCTTGTTGATGGTTACATCATATTTCATGGACCCTCAACTCAACCTCAACCTCCATGTTTGCTCGTGAAACCATGATACACCCTTTTTTGCTGCTTTGAATCCCAATGTTTGGTTCTTAAATCCCAAACTTTGGTGTTTAAAGTTCCAATGTCCGGCAATAAAATCCGAATTTTCTGTGGTGAAACTCCCAAGTTTTGCTTCAAATCCCCTGTGGAACCTCCGTTTCCTGGTGCACCTCCGTCCCCAATCATCCCCCGCTCCCGCACGAAGAATCCATGCAGCTCCCAACCGTCAGTTTCTGCAACGCAGCTATCAGCCAAGGGGGAGCCGCGCACCTGAGGTGTTTTTGGAGCTGACGCTGAGTTTGGTGCTGACCCGATGTGTTTCGTCGATTTCAGGCAGACAACATGTGACATGTACTTCGTCTATGTTGAACAACTGCCCTTCATTCTGGGTTATAGGGTTTCCCATCATGGATTACAGGAATCCTTATACAACTTATATTCTTGGCACTGCTCAAGTAGGAGCTTTTGGCCAGCGACAAAATGGGCCAGCCAAAGCAACCAAACATGGAAAAATGCGCCATAAAGATGAGGAGTTGACTAGTTACCAAAAATATGTCAACGGCAACTGACCCGAATCCCCAGGTTCTCTTCGTTGAATCCCCACTGCTTATCCCCATCAAGAACCTTCCCAGCATCACCAACTCACCTGCCCGCTGGCTCACCCCTGAGAGAGGGAAATCCTCGTCTGCTTCACTTGAAAACATCTTGAAATATGGCTGATGGTCCATTTCCAAGCACATCTGGCAAGAAAAACACCTTGGCTGCTCTAACATCCAGGTATGTTGCGAGTAAAACCTCGATCCAATCCACATGTGGGTCTTTCTCAATTTGGGGCTATCCAAAAAAATAACCATCAAACAATCATGTTTCATAATTATTTTTTTCCGTGGAAATGACAACCAATGACCTCCAATCACTTGGGGAATGCTCCCCGATTTTTTTTTACCACCGAAATAGACCCAGCAGTGGCCCCTGCAGCAGCGGCACCAGGCATTCTCTGGTGGAGCATCGGGTCGCCGCCGCGTCATTCCCCAAATCCGGCGCGCTGCAAAGCGCCAGCAGCTCCTCGCGCCAGCGCAAAATGGGTGGGGTGAGTTCGCCAAGACCAAGCAAAATCGGAGTTTTGAGAGATTTGAAGTTGCAAGAACTGAGAGATTTTGTGACAGGAACGTCTGATTTGACTTAGAAATTTGTGGAGTGGACCTCAAAAACCTTGGATTTGACCTACAAAAATAAGGTTTGTCCAACAGGGTTCCAGCCATAAGGCTTGGTTTTCCAGATAAAATCTCCAACGACGTGCTAGTGGGATCAGGGAACCCTTTTACCATATTGGCGTACCATATTGACAGCATACCATCTCAACCAACGTTGGGATGAAACCAGCGTAAATTTGCCTTCCACTTTGCCGTTTTCGAAGAAACCTGTGAAAAATTGGTGTTTCTGAGAAGGGTAGACCCATTTTAATGGCTATTGACGTTCTCCACCTGACAATGGGACGGAACGCCCCCCCGGTTTTTTCTCAACAAAAATTGGACAAACCCGCTGCATCGTCAATAACCTGGTTGGGAATTTGTTTTACTGGTTGGTTCATAGGTGTTCCCATTTTCTGGAGAATAACAATCTTCATTAAATCCCGCCAAATCATCAATCACCCGTTGATTCACAGGATGTCCCAGTTCATGCATTGCGCTCATCCAAAAATATGGCTATGAGGCTATGAGTCAAAAGCCTGGTACCCTAGGTACCCTTAAATACCTGGTGACGGCCATATTTTTTCACCCAAATATTGCAATTTCATAGGTTTTGACCCATCCCCGTATCGAAAGAATAATCCCATCCCCCTAAACCCTCAAACACCCCCTTTCTATGGGCCCAATTATGCGGAAATTCCCTACATCCACCAGGGTTTCACAGGGGGTGTCTATTATGAATGGGGGATGGGATTCGTATAAAACCACACAAATCCTCCATCCACCGCAGCTGTGCCGTCCTTCTGCATCGCTGGTTGCTTCAGGTTGAAGGCGCTGCTGCCGCCGTAGTTCGCCTTGTTCTCCGCGTTGCTGGCGCCCCACTCCTTGATGGGCTCGGCCTCGCGGATGGAACGGGTCATGGGAGTACTTCCAGATTTTTCCAAGTCAATCACCCCCAGGTAATTATATGGTGATTTCATAGGTTTAATGGGATTGACCCATATAAACATAACCATTTCCCAGGATTTAATGGGATTGACCCCAGTCATGGATGACCATCAAATAGCATGGTCAACAACCATGGTAACTTGGGGATCCCCCATGACTTAGGAAACCTGTATATTTTGTCAAAGTAGAGTGATATTTCCAGCGAGTCCTCAGTACAACAAGCCCTCAGGGTGGACATTGCTGCCCAAAGTTTCATGGGTTTTAGGTATTTTAGGATTCAGTCTGTTTATATAGGGGTTGTTTTACGGCTTTACAGTTCGCTAAAGCTTGTGTTTTAAGGCTCGAGAAAAAGCAAACAGATACAGAGAATGTGTTCAAGTTTGCCAGTTTCTTAAGTAAGCGGGAAAGCGGAGCAGGAGGGTGGGCATTGGCCGGGAGGGCGCAGCACCTTCCCCCCAAAAGAAAACGAACGCACATGTTCTGTTCTTGGCATCGTTTTCTCCCTGTTTTCCTGTGTGATGTTGGATTTTGTCTCTCTTGGCATTTTCCTACATATAGATGATGCGTCGCTGTTGTTTACACAATGCTTGCAGCATATTGAATATTGAATGTTGAATCTCTGATCTGAACGGTATTTGCAGCATTTTGGTGCTGAAGTATCTTACTAGTATTTGCAGCACTTTGGGCTAACATGCCTGCTCTTGTTTTTGCCTACGGGTGCGTTTTGCTGTTTTTCTTCTGCCTTAGGGAACTTACAACCTGCTCTGCATGCTATGGAATCTGATGGCAAAAGCTGTGAAGCAACTATGCACCTCCAGGTGAAGCGAAGAAGTGCGAAGAGCAAAACTTTGGAAGCTTTGCAGTTGTATGAGTTTAACTCCCCAACACTGAGGTAAAATGCGAATTGTCCATTTTTTGAGCCATCCCAGGAATGATAGAAATATGCAAAATGCTCTTGACACTGAGGAAATTTGCACATGCTCATAGAACGCAATGGACTTCGCACTAAATTGAGAATTCATCATTTTGGAATACAGAGCATTTCGAATGAAGATGAATTTTTAATCCACACGACTCCAGGTACGGTTTCCGGGCCGGCGGGTTGTTTTGTTGTTTCATACTGGATCTTATCTTTCTTAACAATTTTGTTGTCCTACCATTCTTTCTAATTGATGATTTACTCGTTGTCTGCACAATAGTTGCAGCATACTCTCAAGAAACCGCAAAAGCCAAAAAGCCAAGAAGCCAAGAGTCACAAAAGTCTCTTAACGCGAAAAGACACAAAAACCAAGAAACCAACAAAAACCACCACGGCCACGAAAGCCAAGAAGCCAGACTGGAAACCAAACAAAAACTCCCGAAAAAAAAGTACCCCTCCGAGGGCAAAGCATGAGATCTTCTGCGATTCCCAACACTGACGCCATTACAGACCCAGGTTCTCCACTAGTGTTATGAGCCAGTCAGAGTCCCTGTGGATTTAAGTAAGTTGGAGCAATTATCAACATTACCCTCTGGTAAACTAACAGTTTGCGAACTGGAAAATCACCATTTTTGATAGATAAATCAACTATTTCCACTGCCATTTTCAATAGCTATGTAACAAATTACCAGAGGGTATCAACCAGGCTTGAAGCATGGTTATTGCAGTTCATATTGAATGAAGCCAGTTGGACCAGGAATGAATCGGACTTGGTGCGTCCCAACTTGCTTGTGTTTTGTCGTGTTTATTTTTCAATATCTGGGTTGTTACTCCCATGCTAAAATTGAAGTGCGTGCCTGTAGCCCATCCAGCTATTGGGGAATATGCTTTGACCCATCTCAAACTTTGATGACCTGGGAGTCTCAGAAATTGTTCCATCTCAAAAGTTCAACAAAATTTGGTCAGGTGTCGCCCCAACATTGGCGACCCTGATCTTGTTCTCCACCAGTTTGTCAATCCCAAGTTAAAGGAGGTTGGGGAACATGAACATCATGGACAGGCTGGGTGCACCATTCACATCATTCACTGCATCATACACTACATCATACACTACATCATGAGCATGAAGGATGGCATTAGCTTGTAGTGCGGTAAACCCAAAGCCATAACCCCAAAGAAAAACCGTAAAATGCTTCGCAAAAATCATCGATGCTGATGGGATTCTGATGGCTGAAGCCCCGCCTCGTTGAGGCCGAAGGCGATTGAGACGGTCTCGGGGGTCGGAGAGAACTCGAATTCGCCAAACAAAATCTGCCGGCGCTGCTGGAGTCTCCACTAGCAGTTGAAATTCCATCGAAATCTGGGGTTTCGGTCAAAGTCTTCGAAGCTTGGCTGTTTTTTGGGTGATATAAAAATCAATCGATCGAATAAAGTGTGATCTTCAACAAGTTCTAGGCTATTTCGACCCAAAATCCACTTTGGTCGTGGTTCCAATACACAAATTAATCAACCCAAAAAAAAAGCAACCGTCCGCAGCTCCCATCCTCGGAGCCCTTGATGACATCGATGTTTTCTCGGCCAATGGGCGCCTTCCAAGGTGGCGAAAATTTTCGGAGGCTGAAGCTTCAAATCCTGGGTGAATCATGGGTGAACTATGGACGATGGATATTTCATGGGATAATAGTGGATAATATTAGATAATGATGGATTTATGCATATTTTGATGCATGATTGTGGATAATAATGGATACTACTGGGATACTTGATGGGATATTTCATGGAATAGCCTCGGGTATTTAAGTAGGCATTTCAATGCGAAACATCTAGAAATGGTGAGTTTTCCGGCAAGCCATGTTTGACTACCATAGGCCATAGGGCAAAAATAGGACCAACCAACGAACCAACCAACCAGAACCAACTTTAAGAACTTAGGGATTAAGGGCGAGAATCACTAAACCTCATATCCAAAAACTTGGAGTAGTTCACCAGCATAGGAGTATCACGTTGATTCCAGGAGGAATAAACAACGAAAACCGATGATGAGTCTCCAATCCCACGGGGCACCTGTTTCTTGGCGGTGCGCAGCAAGACTCCCGCGCAAGTTGACATGGCGACCACCACGACCTCGTGGGAGGTCTTGGGGGAAATCATATGGTTCTGGGTCAAAACCCTTGTACGCGTATGGTACTCTAAAATAGCTGGTTAATGGATGTTTATTCCCCCAGTCATATGGTAATTGAATGGTTTTGACCCATCCCCATATCTGTCTTGGGTTATCATCTCCGTTGTTGAGACATGCTCAGAAGTCGCCTGGTCTCTTCTGATCGCCTAGAAATTGTAGAACAAACTCACTGGCCCAACCTCGGGCGTATCCAACTGTGTTGAAGTATCAAAGAATATCCAAATCAACAAAGTTCAACTCTTGGTTGGCAGGAAGCCATGGAAAGAAGAGCTCATGTTAGCACATTCACCTTTGATGTGGCAAAATAAATACAGATTCCCAATCTTTTCGAGATGTTATTTGTTCAGGAACAAATCAACCTATATAGCGGGTTTAAAAAATGATTACTCTTCATGACGCTCTCTATTGGTTTATAAATATTGGGAGGTTTCCCAAAATGAGGGTACCCCCAAATCATCCAATTCATTGTAGTCAAGTGGTGCGCTTTTTCCACAGCCACCTGCAAGTAGGCTTTGATCTTGAGACATTTGTCTCACCTGTTTTTCAGAGACTTTCTGTCTCCTGTGAAAAGAAGTACCCCATGGACGGGGAAAAACTNCCTGCAAGTAGGCTTTGATCTTGAGACATTTGTCTCACCTGTTTTTCAGAGACTTTCTGTCTCCTGTGAAAAGAAGTACCCCATGGACGGGGAAAAACTTTTATCATGCACAAACCTTCTATGGACAGAAGGTGTCTCCAAACCTCATGGACGAGGTGTTTTTCCCAAGCGCGAAGAAAAACTTCAGCTCGGAGGATGTCATCCNATGCACAAACCTTCTATGGACAGAAGGTGTCTCCAAACCTCATGGACGAGGTGTTTTTCCCAAGCGCGAAGAAAAACTTCAGCTCGGAGGATGTCATCCCTCACAGGGTGGTGTGGGAGGGAGAGCTTGAGCCTTCAAGAGCAAGAGGCGGCTGCAAGCTCCCCCCTGTTCCCACAAAATGTTCGAAGAACTATCTTGTAGTCAAGTGGTGCGCTTTTTCCACAGCCGCCTGCAAGTAGGCTTTGATCTTGAGACATTTGTCTCACCTGTTTTTCAGAGACTTTCTGTCTCCTGTGAAAAGAAGTACCCCATGGACGGGGAAAAACTNATGCACAAACCTTCTATGGACAGAAGGTGTCTCCAAACCTCATGGACGAGGTGTTTTTCCCAAGCGCGAAGAAAAACTTCAGCTCGGAGGATGTCATCCACGCACCCCAACAAAGTTGCGCGAATGGTCAACCCATTTGCTCATCCACCAAGACATACCTGTTCAAAAGATCAAGAGTCCGACTGCTCATCTTCAAAGAAGGCAAAAATGATAACCCGTCGGAGATGTAAATCCTGGCTACTTTGCTGCTTTCCCACCTTCCTCTAAGGAGGGCACACTCCATACTTTGCGAACATTGAAACACATGGGTCGCGCCGCCGCGCCTTAAACTGTACGGACGAAACCCGAAGGTGCTGAGGTCAAAGTAGTTGCAAAGGAATTTAAACCTCTGCCTGAAGCGTGACCCAGAGCCGCTCCACAGGGGCAAAACTTCTGTATTGCTGGCCCGGCGGGCTTGCACTAGCGCACGGATACAATCCAGCGCTACAACATCAGTGATACTGATGACTTCATTGGCCTGGTTGCGCTTGCCACTTTTGGTGCCCTTGAGAGACACCACACCTGTATCTTTGCCCAAGATGAAATCTGCCGTGGTCAGATTCAGAGCCTCACCAGTTCGTAGCAAGCAGTGAAACGAAAGGACCAAAATGGCACACATTTCCAAGTTGCCGCACTCCAGCTCAAAGGCAGCCATAGATCTCACCAACCTTTGTGTGAGTGGAGGTGCTCTATTGGGTATTTCGATGCGTCTCCACACATTGAATAATTTCCACGAGTGTGGGACACATCTACGCGTCCATGGTTGGTGAAAATGTAGGGCTGAAAGCCCGTCCCCCACGGTGAGTAGGGGTTCTCCATCCTTCCACATGCGGCGCACCCAGCGGCACATCCAGCTGTCAAGGTCAGCCTGGTGCTTGCACGCTTCCAGGTAAGGAAGAAGTTTGCGCAACGCACTGTAGTAGCGCGCTTGAGTTTTGTCACTCAGCGCCGCATCATCAAGCACAATCTTGGCACGGCGACGAGCCCTCTCAGCACGGGAAGCTCTCCCAGCGAGAAGGAACACCACCATTATTGGCGGGATTTCTCGTCAGTCGGATTGTCAGCCGACTCCACGTGCGCCATCACCATGGTGAGCCCGAACGCTAGGAGGTAAGCTGAAAGGACCCTGTTGACTCTTTGTAGTTGTAAACTGCTGCTTCTCCCTTTGCTAACTACACTGATTGACACATATGAGTCAGAGAGTTGCACAACGCGGCAATCAACCACTTTGAATCTGCTGATTTGGAATTTCAAACCCCAAAGAATTGTTTCCAATTCGAGGACGTTGATGTGGCTATGATGTTTCCAATGTTGTGCGTATCCATGCTCCCACTTCCACCATGCCGAAGATACCGATTGTCGCGGAAAGTTCTTGGGGGCCAAAATATCACCAGTGATCATGCGAATGTCACTTCCCGTATGGTTTGTTTTGCGAAGCAACATCCTGTTGAGGGTATCCACTTGAGGGGTTGGATTTCTCCCAATGTCAATGGGCGACCCATAACAAAGCACCCTGGCCAAAGGGGCATTTGAGCGAACATGCATCCTAAACCCAGGGGCCACTCCCATTCTAGATGTCCAGTGTTGGTACGGAGCCCATGGTAACCATTGTTTACAAAGGGCAGCCGCCAGGATGACAAAGGAGTAGATGCTGAACGAATCCCCCAGATAAGAGTGCCGGGCGTCGGCAAATCCCTGAGGATCCCGTTTCGCTTGGGATGTTGACCAAGCAAGGTTGGTATGGTTAAAACCATAACCCAACAGCAATTCCTTTTCTTCTGGGTCCAGCAAACGCCAGCTTGAACTGTCCGTCAACAAGTATTCACCAGAGTATTGGTATGGGGGATATCGATAGGAATCTTCTTTCCAACGCTGAATGCATTGAGAACTGCATTTTTGTAGTCCCGCAGGTTTAGGCGGGGGAACTTTCCTTGGTATACTTTTCATGCACGTTGGAAAGGTCTTTCCCCATTTTCCTCCTTCCTACTCAAAACCTGGTCGAATCCATTGTGATGTTTCAGGGTATGTTGCTGGAGCCCACACTTCTCTCCAGACCCCTTTGTCGATCACTTCTACCCCTGGCATACACCCCTCAATCTTTTCCGTCGTCCACGAAAGTCGAGGTCTCTTCATCGGCACGGCCTGCTCACAGTTCAAGTAGTAGGGTCTCTCACCCAAGGCTTCCGATATTTCCTCACATGCATTCCGGTCCATTGATGCTACGTTCTCGTAGACGTGCTTGACCACAACACTACTTCCAAACTCTTCACGGACCAGCTGCTCCACACGAGGGACCTCCCAGAACAATGAGGAATTCGGGCCTGCTAGGTTTTGTCTTCCCCATTTGACAGCGCTCAAATCTGTGCATGGGAAGCCCGCCCAAATGTGCACCTCAGTCACCTCCAAAAAGCGTCGACTCCACTCCTGCACCATTCGCCTGTCGACATGCTTGATGTCCTTCACGAACACCGTTCCCGGCCAGCGTCTCGCACAGATGCGATTCGCGCCAGGGTCAATTTCCACCGCCACCCTGGCTGCCGGGGCCAGTGACAAGATGTCGTAACATCTATAGGCTCCACCCACTCCATTAAAGAGTGACAATACCAGCACCGGTATTTTGAGCCCATCTTCAGGCCGATGCAGTTTTTGGGAGGCCCTCACAAAGTCACGGCCTTGATCCGTGAGCATTTCTGCAAAGCCCACCGCCCCAGCTTTCTCTGAGGCGTCAGTGCATACCACCTGCTTGGCAATACCAGCGCACAGATTGCAGTGCAGCAACGGCGATGCCAGCAACAATCCCCAAAGCTCGCCCTTGGCTCTTTCATCCAACTTAGCCTGCCCTGGCTTGTTGCCAGCAGTGATCTGCCAAACATCTTGCAAGAAGCCCATGGCGGGTCGCCGAAACTGCAACGCAAACACCCACCTGCCAGTGATGATCTGGGTGTTCTTCTTGGTCAAAAGTTGTTGGGCTAACAACCAAAGGGTAGCCACAGCCATCCTCTGCAGTTTGTCAACTGAAACACCTAGTATTCCTTTGTCTCCGTCCACTTCAGCTCCAAGCTCCTGGATGTAGTTCGCCGCGACAACCCTCTTCTTCTCTGAGGATACCACTCCTGCTGCCTTCCACGCGCTCTCAGCAGCGTCATGGCACAGTGAGCCAGCGACAGCGTTCGAATGAACCTCAATCCGCTCTCCTCCGCAATAATTGTCCAAGTACACATGCCACCAACTTCGGTCACCATCATTGGCCACCTCCAACACCTCCGAAAACCAGCGCGGGAGCGGATTGCTACGCGCTATCTGAGCGTAAGGATTCAATTGACCCTGCTTCAGAATGTTTTCAGATATTTCTTGCATCACACTGACGCTACTCATCCAGCCCATTGGCAGTACGGCGCATGCTAGCGCGTACATGCGCTGGCCACAGCCACCTATCTCCTTTTCGGAGATGGTCAAGTTGAATGCAAGATGTCTATGCCAAACCCGGGGGATCTTGAACAGATAAAATGCGGAGCTCATATCGCTTTGAAACATTTCCAAGGTCTGTCCCTGCTCAATCACCAAACTTTGCCATGAAGTAATGGATGGTAAGTTTGAAGCACCTCCATCAATTTGATGTTGAGTTGCGTTAGACCCTGTGAGGTTCATGATGAGGCGAAGGATGGGTTCTCCAGTGCTCAGTTGTGTTGGTTTCTTCACTCCAAATAAACCATTGAGGATGTGTTGATTTCCAACTCGATGAACCGTTTCAAGGGGGACCCAAGCACAGATGTTGCGACGAACCAATTCTTTTGCAATATCCATCTTATCTTCCGCCCTCACATGGACCTTACCTGGAAGCCTGGGCAAAGTAATCTCATCCTCCTCCTTCAGCAAGAGATTTGGATTAAGGAGTAGCTCCCTAGTTCTGGGGCAAACCCAATGTAGAGCATCAATGGAACCTCCATGTTCTTCTGGGGGTAGACTGGGGATTACCTGTTCCCATGTCAACTGCTGGCACACCGAAACTTCTTCCCCGTTGTAGCCCACATGTCGGCTTCCTAGCTCTTTTTGCCACTGCGCTTCGGTCAGCGGCTCCATCGCCACGTCTCTTGCGCAGCGTCGTCTTATGGCTCTCCTCATGCTGTCGGCAGCGGCATGCTCGGACGATGTCCAGCGCCCTGGGTAGGGGAATCCCTTGTACCCAGCCAACTTGTTCAACGCTGTCACACAGTTGAACAGCCATGCCTCCTCATGCCATCGTTCCACCACTTCGGATGTTGCGATCTCCTCCAAGCTGAATTCTTTGAAACGTCCAATGAAGGTCTCTAGCTCACCTTCACGAAAAGGAAAAACTGAGTTCCGCCCACGGGCAGCGCTCAGGTTTGCAGCGGCTGTGAATCCCACGAAAGATTTCATCCACTGCGGCATCTGGAAAATCATATCATCAGCAGCTGTTCCTCGGACCAGCCACCACGCCAGCACGCATCCTGTATGCTTGTATGACGTGCATACTGCTATGGTGGTCTTAAAGTCCACTTGGCAGGAACTGCCAAAAGCTGAAGTGCTCTGCAGGGTGGTCTGCACGGCTTCTGCCAGCGACTCATGCCCCGTTTTCGGCCTCACTTCTCGTTGGCCTTCTCCTTCTTTTTGTTGGGGTCCGGCTCGAAGCCCTCTCCTCCTGTCTGACCCCACCATCCTCGATTCTTTCCCTTGCCTTTTGCGCCCTTTTTGGATTTTCCTTTGGATTCCTGTTGCCAATCCTGCCAGTTGCCACCTTTGCCCCGGCCGCCTCGGCCTTTGCCAGCGCCGGAACCGCCCCACAACTCGGGCTGAGTTACTTTTGCAGCTATCTTCGCTTGCTTCCTGGCTTGAAGAATCAGTTGAGGCCCAGCCGCAGACATCTCCTCCAAGGGTAGTAGCTCCAACTGCCTCGCTGCCACCCAGTTGCCGTCCAGTAATGACTGGTGCAGGCTGATGAAGCGGGCGGCAAGGAGATCCCCGACATGATCCAGGGCCCCTTCCCTCAGAGCATCCATGCAGGAGCTCAGAAGATGCATCTCCCTCAGCTGGGGATTGATGCTTCCCACCTGAGGTCTGATGATGATCGAGAAGTACGATGCTATCTTGACACCAGTCATGAGGTTCTTGTCCCCCTCTCTCCCCACCAGAACTTTGGCGCTCTGATCCAGTTGGGCGCGTGCATGCTCCACCAGCAGCTGCAACACACTTCCTGGCCTCTCTCGCGCCTTCTTTCTGAGAGGGGGTTCCATCTTCAGATCCTCGCTGGAACTTGAGGCTTCCTCCCAGCTGTCTCTGGAGCTCCTGTCTGAGCCACTGGTCTGGCCACTGCCATTCGAAGAGCTTGGGCTGGAGTCCGGATCTCCCGGTAAACCTCTCTTCTTTCTCCTCTTCCGGTCTTTGCGATCCTTCTTGGCATCCTTGCCATCTCTCTGACCTTCTTCGTCTCTCTTCTTCCTCTTCTTCTTCCTCTGATCTCCTGTAGCTTGTCTGAGTAACGAGACCAGGGCATTGGCTGGATCTTTCTTCTTGGCTTTCTCTCGATCTTCTCTCGCTTTGCCTGCCTTCTCCTGTGCTGCTTTCGCAGCCTGACTCAGAAGCTGAGCTTGCAAGGTGCCTGTAGTAGTGTCTTTTATAGCCAGAGGTTCTCCTCGTGACCTGTCTCGGCTGCGTCCTCTCTTCTTCTCCTTCTTGGGCTCTGGCTCTTTTTCTCTCCTCACCAACGCCTCTGGTGGGATAGGCTCCAGAGCGCTGCGACGAGGAGTAACCCTCAGCGCACTCTTCCGGCGTCTCTCCAAAGCCTCCATCTCTTCCTCCACAGAGGGTGAATAGCCCGGCGATCCAGGCTCCCCTGATTCCAGGGGGGGCAGCACGGAACCTGTACCAGCGCCTCCCCCATCTGTCCTGCTCATCTTGGCTTTTGCATCCTCTAGCCTTCTCCTCAGCTCCTCTCGCTTCGCCGCAGACACCTTGTCCACTGCGGGTTCTGGCGGATCTGGGGGCCCAGCTTTGGGAGTAGATTTCATCACCCCGGGGGTTCCTTCTTCTCTGAACTCTCCAGTGATGTCCAGATTCTCTGAAGGTGCTGGTGGACCTTCGTCTGCCGCATCCAGCCATTTGCGGACTTGCTTCTTCATCGCCCCGGTGATGTAGTCTCTTTGAAAGCCTTCTAGACTGAACACCTTGAGCTTGTTTGTATGTAGGGTGAAGTCTCCTTCTACTTCGCAAGGGTAGCTGTGGCACAAGTGGATGCAGCCAGCCCTGCGATTGAAAAGGCCTGACAACTTCCGAGTGGCTTCCGGGTCGTCGCAACCAAGACTTTTGACATGAAGCACCATGTCTCCTTCTAAACCCAGCTCCACTCTCATAACCAGGAATCCTCCTTCCAAATCGGCCGCAAAATCTCCATCGTCGTCCTCCATTGCTGTCTCTATCACCTGCCCTCTCAAAACTGTGAAGTTCTCCCACTCGGCATAATCCTCGTGGGAGTACTCCTTTCCTTCTACAAAAGGAGCTCGCTTCATCGCCTCTCCCTGCGGGAGTGGGACCAGTGTCCCTGCGATTGATGCTGATCCCAGTAGTTCGCCGGCCTCTTCCTATGGAGGGGCGTATCCGGCTCGTCAATTGCCCGATATAGGCGTTGGTGATTCCTCCCAGCTCTGTTGCCTCGACGGCTCCTGTCGTGATCCTTCTTCTTCTTCTTTTTCTTCGGAGGGTCTTTGGGCTCAGCTGGAACCCTTCTGTCAGGGGACTCCCTGCGCAAGGGGGATCGTTCTTTCTTCTCCTCTGGTCTTCCCTCACGTCTGGCTGAACGCTCCCTCTTCTCCTCAGCAGGCTTTTCTCGCCTTGACGGGGATCGTTCCTTCTTGTCCTCAGCTTTCTCCTCCGGCTCCTCCTCTTTGACACGCTCTCTCTCCCTGCTGGGCTTCTTGACCTTACTCTTGGCAGCAGTGCCAGGCGAATCTGGCCCAGCCTCCTCCGACTCCTGGGAGTCAGTCTCGCTGCTTGACTCCTGTTCTTTGCCAGGAGGAGGCGGTGGAGGAGGTGGTGCCTGCTTGGGCGGGTCAGATCTGGTGGCCTTCTGTCGATCCTTCTCAGCAGCTCGAGCGGACTCGGCGCTGTGAAGGCTGCTCGAGAAGTTCCTCAGCGCCCTCAGGGATCTGACAGCGTTGACCACCTGATCAGTGCCCAGCCGCCGGAGCGCACGGGAATGCCAGGGAGCACACAGCTCTGACCCCAGCGCCTCCCACGCGGCACAAGCAGTGCACCAGGTGTCACCAGCCTCAGGCGCAGCTTGGTGACACTTCGCGCAGCTCATACCCTAGAGCTTGAGCCTTCAAGAGCAAGAGGCGGCTGCAAGCTCCCCCCTGTTCCCACAAAATGTTCGAAGAACTATCTTATAATCATTAGACCATCAAATAGTATAGGTCAACAACTATGGTAACTTGGGGATTCCCTCATTTTAAGACACACCCAAATATCCATTGAAATACGATTTATAGATGATTTTCCCACTAAAACCTCCATTTAGAAGGGATTAAATCACCATGAAACCACAGCCAGGCCAGTTTGGGAAGTCATGGCACCATCCAGAAGATGATGAGCTTGATCTTGTGCCGGTCGTAGAAGCGGAACCTCAGGGTTTTTTGGAGATCGGTTGAGCCTGGAAAGCTTACAGAAGACCATCTTGTTTCACAAGGAAATCTATAGAGTTCTTTATGTTTCTGGTAAATTGAAACATCCAATTCGAGGATTCTCGGAGTAGTTCCTCCCACCTAATATCAGATTCTCCTTCCGATTCCAAAAACACGGTGTCGTTTGACGGATCTTTACTACACGGGGAAGGGATTAGAACTGTTGTGACTAGTTCCTTCCCCCTATCAATAAGAAATGCTCTCACAACACCATGGTGGAATGTCGTGGATGTGTTTAGATGGGGGTCTGTTCTGATGAGAGCAGTCACTTTTCTGCAGAGAGATGGTGTACCACTTCACCCACAAATGGCTAGTGATTTGACTTTGGAACCATTTTATACGACTTGTGTCTATTTATGGGCATCATCATAGTAGGTCAATAATTTTGTTGATATAGTTTTGCCGTTGACTATTGACTATGGGCTATCTCTATGACATTTATAGTTTTGTTCTGTTTTGTTGATGTTTCATCCATCATAAATAGCTTAAACCCCCCATGGGCCCCATGGGTCGTCCATCGAGCCACACAGGCCCTGAGAAGAAGCGTTCCATGGCGCGCTTCTCCAATGGCGCGTCCTAGCTGAGGAAGCGATACAACTTACAGGGAGGATAAACGTTTACATGTGGAAAATGGCCCATTTCTAGATGATGTACCCATCAAAAATGGTGGTTTTCCACATCTATGTTAGTTTACCTTAGGGTGCGCCACAAAAATTGCAGAAAATGAAATTGTTGAAGGTTGAAGCACCCTTCACCACGGTTCACCGTGTTGATGGTGATTTCCCAGATGTTTGTTGGTGGTTCAACCCCCTTCACCATGATCGAGTTTCCCAGATCAGACGGAACGGTGAATTCACGGATTCAAAGGAAACCAACAAACCACCCCCCATTGTACTGGATATCATCGGGAAAAGACTATGTAGTTGATTAACCACAGTTAATCCAGTAACCATAGTTACAGTAGTAACATGATGTAACATGTAGGAACCATAGCTAGCTGGTTCATAACCCATATCCCAAACACCCAACAAATCGCGCCTTCTCCTGGGGCTTGGGCATGCACTTCCAGCTGGTGCCACAGCAGCTGAAGAGGGCACGGAAGCCGCCCCAGCAGCAGCCAGGGCCCAGGCAGGTGCCAGGCTCCTGGCTTGCCATAAGTTGGGAGATAACATGATATAACCTCTGCAAGATCCTGGAAGTATAGCCATATACCCACCTACCAAGTTGAAGTGCACCCCCCTAGTTGCTTGGATTTGCTTAAGCAACAAAATCATGAGACATAGAGTTAGAGATTCCCCAAATAGTGGATTGGGAAAGTAAAAACAATCATCCTCAGCAAATCCAAGGTTGGGTATGGGAGAACCAGTTTCTTTGGTGAACATCACCTTTTTTTTGGTGAGCTGCTAAACTTAGCCCCCAAAAAGTGGTGTTGAAAGCCAAAAAAAAAATGCAAATCGAGTGGACCCATTGAGAGATGGTGGGTGAAAGGATGCTTGGGGAGAAGAAAATTGGAGAAATCTCTGGAAAAACCATGGGAAAACGGGAACTTTACAACACCTGGGCCAGGTGGAAGCCCCAAAACTGTAGCTTCCCCAACTTGTGCAGAACATCGGGAGTCAATTTCTGGCCTCCACCCTGGCCACTTGACGGCCACCTGCTTCCCTGGAAACACCGGTCCCGAAGAGGAATCCCGCAGAAGCTGCAACAGCAGCCGTAGCCCTTGATGAACTTCTCCTTAGCTCAGGAATCTCACAGTTGCCACCTGGGAATCCACCATTCATAGATGATGTTGATGATGTTCTAATTTAATCCTCCATTTATGTGGTATTTCAGTATTTCTCCCATTGCCACCTTTGATGTTTTCAACCCGCGAAGCAAACAGTCTCGATGTTTTGTCGTTCCAGGGGATGAAGACCTGAAATCTTTGACACAAAGAGCAGATTTGAGGTTTGAATCCGTCATTGACCTTCACCAGTTTTGTTTGAAAGCCAAGATCGCCAAGATATGTGCGACTCATTGAAAAAAACTGCCAGTTCCTGAAAAAGTCTGAAGAACTCGTTGGCCCTCCAAATCCACTGGTCTCAAAAATGTCCCCCCCCGGGCCCCGGTTCAGCTGGGAGGCATAGACCAACACTGCAGCGGCAAAGAAGCTGATGCAGAAGAGGTAATCCACCTGTTGATCAATTTCTTGGAGGATGGTATATGCTGCAATTTGCCGTATACCGTGTACCCATCTCCGAAAAACTAAAGATAATGAATCTACATGTCCATGTGTGTTTTGATTGGGGTCCATTGTAGTATGTTTATTTCTCAATGGCAGTTTAAGCAGCACGTGTTGTAGGGCAACTTGCAGTCGTAGTTCAACTTCAAGGTTTACTGTTTCAGCTCCCGTTTTCTAATAGTATTCTAATGGTCTATCCAAATTGTATATCCCTGTTTACTGCTTCAAGTTCCATAGTATATCCCAATCATATCTCCCATGTTTTGACACAAATCCAATCCCCCTTGTTGGTTGAATCCCTATGAATAATGACTATTATCTGCATTTACATGCTACCCTCTGGCATTGAACACAGCTATCGAAAATTACCATGTTCAACAGGTAAATCATCTACGGGTCATTTTCGGTACCTTAGCATACCACAGGGTATGTGGAAAATTTACCATTGAGTTCGATAATTTTCCCAGCTATAAACCTCCATGGCGAACTCGGGATTCCCCAGCCATGATGAAAATCACATTCGACAGGGCACCAGCACCACCACCGCCGCAAAGATGCAGAAGCTCTGCACCAAGGGCAGAGGCGATGTGGCGCCGATGGCGAAGGATCCGCAGGTGGTTAAGGTGGTCACCATCCTGGGCCGCGGCTGGTGAAACGCAGCTGGTGAAAGTGGGAGATGTTTCAGTTTGGGGAGAAAAAATGGGAGATCTTTGGTTTTTTGGGAAAAAAAAATGTGTGTTCCGGAAAAAAATGTGATTTTTGTGGGAGGAAACCACATAAACCAAGAACAAATTGTGTTTTCATGGGATTTGGAGCTGATTTGCGATTTCGAGCTTGGTGGACATGACTCCAATAACCTTGCTTTGTGGTAGATACATCGAAATACGTAATTGCATAATAAACCAACAAATATCACTTGGGGGCACCACCTTGTATATATCATGAGGACAAGATTGGGATATGCTGGTAAAACCATCACAGCTACCACCATTTTTGTCACCCCAACCACACCCTCCAAGTCTTGGAATTTGCCTAAGGGGCCCCCCAAAAAAATACTCCCTAGAGTTTCTCCAAACGGCGGGGATTCCTATTGTGAAAATCCACCCCCTCCAGGAATCTAACGTGGCTGGCTGGAAAATCCACCATTTGTAGATGTCTTTTTGTAGGGGATTTCCCACTGCCACCACCCCCCCCCCGGAGTTCACCCTCCGCACCATGTTCCCCAAGCAACATGGCCATGGCGGACCGACGATATGCCCAAACAAAGCGATGGGACACGCTCTCCTGTTTTTTGTTTCCAGGCATCCAAAACCCATCCAGTGATGGGTATACGTTCCGCTATATTGAATCTGGATGTAGATTGGGATAGAATTGGGTTGAACGTTCCGCCATGTTCATTGATAGAAGAAAGGAAAAAAAAACATATCACATATAACCCGCACCGCCAGATGATCCCCCAAAAATGGGCCATCATCTTTCAGGACGGGGGCGCCTTACCTGGAAAGGCAAGGTCTTCGCCTTCGCAAAGTCTGAAACAAACATGTTGCAGCCTCGAAAATCATACCCTTCTTGGTGAAATCGCCAGTGTTGGTCATGTCCTTTATTTATTGATGCTTACTGTGCCTATTTGGGTCTTGCCAAAATTAGGCTACACCTTACCACCATTGGTTTGCCCATTCATATTTTGAAGAATTGTGGATAGTAACGTGGGCTCCCCCCATTTCAAGAAACCATCATTTCCCAAATCATCGTGTTTCTATTCATATCTCTATATATATACATACATATCTATGTATATATATATATATACACATCATATCTATATATATATAATTATATATATATACCCTCATGATGATCCCAACATTCTCCCAAAAAAGTATTTCTTGTTATACCCCCAAGGCCCCGTTTCGGCTTCCCCTCGAGCAGGAACTCTCCGTCCTTGATGCCTTCCACGTGGGCACTCTGGAGCCACGCATCGTAGAGGATGAAGACATCATCGGCGCCAATGCCCAGAATCATGTAGATCACCTTAAGGGCCCGGTGAAATGGCCCATAAAAACCCATCAACAAATGGGGATTTACTGAGATTTAGTGGGGTTTCACGGGACTTTATGGGAATTCAATGGGATTTAGTGGGATTTGATGGGATTTAATAGGATTTCATGGGGATTCAATGGCTTAAACCATCAACAAATGGAGGTTTCCTAAGTCATGAGGGTACCCCCAAATGATCCAAGTATGGACATGACTTAGTCTTAAAACCTATGGTGACTCGGGGTGATAACTATTGTGAGAATGGTGATTATAGGATATAATGGGATATGACAATAACAATATATAATGAGATGGATATAGGATCAACATACCCTGTAAACATAAAGAAAGATGTGGAAAATCTGTGGTTTTCCTAGGGGAATGATCTACAAATGCTGGATTTTCCACATCGAACTGGAAGTTTACCCCAGAGTACATATGAACTGGAAGATTATAAGAAATGGAAAACAAATCCATGTGAGATCTTGAAAACCTTTCAGAAAGGTGTCCAAGTTGGATTCTGAAAAATGCTGGGATCTGGGAAAATTCTGGGGGTGAAAGTATGATGAATGAGTTCATTTTGTATGGTTTCCCATTAAACCATCCTAACCATAGGAATCCATGTGGTAAACCGGTTCATGTCAAACATGTCCTTTTTGCAAAGACATCGTGTTAGCAGTCTAGTACACCATCTACTGTATCAGAATTTACCCATATTTATATACCTATTGTTGCGACCGATTCTGTAAACATCAAGGTGTTAGCGCGATTCTAGATGTCAAAAATATATACTGTATATATATATATAAACATATATATTGTATTATAACAACCTACAAATATTTTTTTTATATTACAACCTATGAATTAAGAAACTAAAGGAACAAACATGGAGCATGCTGAGCATGCCAATGTTGTCAACAACTGTCAGTATGTTTTTCACGTTGACTCCTAAATCTGGATAAGATTTACCCTCAGCACCATAGCCACGGTTGATTCTGGGTCATCTTGAATGAGATACAGTAGCCTTCAGCAATCAAACAATGGGAAATGCCCTGTGAATAGATGGTTTACCCTCTGGTAAACTAACATAGCTATTGAAAATGACCATTTGTAGTTGATTTTCCCGTCAAAAATTGGGATTTTCCACAGTTATGTTAGTTTACCAGAGGGTAATAGCAATTGTCCATTGCCATATTTGACTGCCGACTGGTATCAACTTATGATGCCAAAACGGTTCCCCGTTGAAATGACAAATGATTTGGGCTGTCGATCCCCGATTTTCGGACAACCCCCATATTCCAAGTATTGTTGGCTAGTTTAATCCCATGTTATATCCGCAATGTATCATGTAATAACCCCATAATGCCATATGCATCTTTTATGTATATAAATATATATATATATACCCTCTGGTAAACTAACATATCTATTGAAAATTGTAATTGATAGTTGATTTAGCCAATTAAAAATGATGGTTCTCCATAGTTATGTGAGTTTACCAGAGGTATTCCACCAAAAAGTCAATTCTACGTCAAATTCTGTCCGTTCGTCCCAGGCGCCAACATCTGGTACCAGAAGATCTTCTGCTGTCCAATGATGACCCAAAGACACATGCCCACGGGGAGAGAGAAGACGATCTCAAACATCCCACAAGAGGCCAAAAAGACGCCTCGGTGAAACTCCGGCGGCGGGGCAGCAGTTGGCGGCTTGGAGCCAGGAGACCCTGGTGAGCTTTTCAAGGTTTTCAGATGTGAGCACTTAGTCCATTTCTTTGACCCAAGTCGATATTGATTGAGACTGACACATCAACAGAAGTGGCCGAATCCATGTCATGGTTCAATCAGCGATGGTTCAAAACCTCATTTTCCTTTTAGTTAAGGCCCTGTACCAGCTATAAAAATGCTTATGTGTGGTTACCAGTAGTACCGCACAAGGCGGCGGCGGAAGTTTCAGGAATAGCAAACTATAGGAGAGGTGAGTTGATGGGATGCAAGAAAGGCAGAGCGAACCCACTCATGGATTGAAAGGTGGTTGGAGCGTCGGCCTATCTATCTGTCTATCTATCTGCCTGCCTCACTAACTGACTAACTGACTAACTGACTAACTGACTAACTGACTAACTGACTAATTGACTAACTGACTAACCGACTAACTGACTCACTGACTAACTGACTATCTGACTAACTGACTAACTGACTATCTGACTAACTGACTAACTGACTAATTGACTAACTGACTAACCGACTAACTGACAAACTGATTAACTGACTAACTGATTAACTGACTAACTGACTAACTGATTAACTGACTAACTGACTAACCGACTAACCGACTAACTGACTAACTGACTAACTGACTAACTGATTAACTGACTAACGACTAACTGATTAACTGACTAACTGACTAACTGACTAACTGACTAACTGACTAACTGACTAACTGACTAACTAACTAACTAACTAACTAACTAACTAACTAACTAACTAANGACTAACTGACTAACTGACTAACTGACTAACTGACTAACTGACTAACTAACTAACTAACTAACTAACTAACTAACTAACTAACTAACTGACGAACTGACGAACTGACTGACTGAGTAACTGACAAGCTAGCTAGCTAGCTAGCTAACTAACTAACTAACTAACTAATTAACTAACTAGCTAACTAACTAACTAACTGACGAACTGACTAACTGAGTAACTGACTAGCTAACTAACTAACTAGCTGACTAAGAAACTAACTAACTAACTGACTGACTAACTGACTAACTGAGTAACTGACTGACTCACTGACTAACGAACTGACAAACTAACTAACTAAGTTGTTAAGTTGTTAAGTGGTTAAGTTGTTAAGTTGTTAAGTTGTTCAACTGTTAAGTGGTTAAGTTGTTAAGTTGTTAGTTTAGTTAGTTAACTGATATCTCAAAATTTGCTTAAAACCCTCAGTTTTTAACACTTTTGACATGGAAATGTGCTTGGCGCCACAACGGCGTGCACTTTTTCGACATCGAGTCGTCATCGAATCGTCAAAAAGTGGTCCGAGACCCTCACGTTTTTACAATTTTCACTTCCAAATGTGCTTCGCGCCACAGCGCCGTGCACTTTTTCGACATATCAACTTCCAAAAGTGCTCCGAGCATGACAGTTTTTAACACTTTTTACTTCCAAATGTGCTTCGCGCCACAGCGCCGTGCACTTTTTCGACAGC
>BGPT01000084.1:476466-521338 GCA_003297045.1 Symbiodinium sp. clade C Y103
TGCTTCGCGCCACAGCGCCGTGCACTTTTTCGACAGCTCAACTTCCAAAAGTGCTCCGAACATGACAGTTTTTAACACTTTTTACTTCCAAATGTGCTTTGCGCCACAGCGCCGTGCACTTTTTCCACATCTCAACTTCCAAAAGTGGTCCGAACCCGTCAGTTTTTAACACTTTTTACTTCCAAATGTGCTTCGCGCCACAACGGCGTGCAATTTTTCATGTCTCATCTGCCAAGATGTCTCCGCACCCGCTGCTTTAGCGAGCCTACTGTTCGACCCTCCGGAGCCACAAAACATTGGAAAAACACAGTGTTTCGCGACTTACCTACCTTTTCGCGCACCTGCATCTCTTCTCTTCTGACTTCCTCATCTCTTATCTTCTCTCTTCTGACTTTCTCATCTCTGATCTTCTCACTTCTGACTTTTCTCACCTCTGCTTTTCAACTGTCCATATTGTCGGAAGGTTTAGCTTCTAAACTTCCTTCGATAAATGGGATTATAATTCCATAAATGCGGTCATAACTTACTTACAACTGGAAAAGGGCCATGACTGTATGGAAATTGCCATATCTTGGTGGTAGACGTCGATTTGTTCTGGCCCAACTATTCTTTTCTGCTTCCGGCTCAGGTGGCAACGGCAATCCAAGCCACTCTCAAGCATCAACCACATGTATGCCCACACAGAGATCAAAGAGCCAAAGGACAGGAAGCCATCCTTGGTTTGTCAGATCTGTCAGGTGTTTTTGTTCCAAGATTTCTTGGTAACGAAGGATTCATGACACAGACTTTGTGAAACAGTGGATTGATTATGCCTTTTATATCCTTTTATGGGTTAATAGTGGTTTAACTATGGGTTCATAGTGGTTTAACTATGGTTAAAAGTGGGGGGTCATGGGTTGTAATCCCAGTTGCCAAGATGTGCTTTCCGCTTGGTGGTCCATGTGAAAAATATATATATGCCAGCGCATCCTTGGGGACCATCATCTTATGGTAGGAAATCAACAAATGTATGTGAAACCACCTCCCAGGTTATAGGAATGAGAATGAGTACTGAATTTACCAGAAACCACGAACATGAAGATTGTGTTTTTTTTTAATGAGGACTTTGTAAGCCAAATTTGGGTGGATCGTAAGTTTCCAAGATTTTGCACAGAGATGGAGATTGTTGTTGTGCCTTGGACTCGCTCTGTCAACAGTCGTCCTACGACCTGCCCAGCATCGATTGCCAAGATCTGAAGATATTGCGCAATCAACCTGGGGCAGCTTGAAATGACTGGCAACCTGCTGTTCACATGAAATGAAACAGAATAGATATGGGGATGTGAACAAACCCAGTAAATAAAAACTTCCCGCGACTGATAAAAGTGTTGTGTTTAGACCCAAGCAACGTGGCGCCCGAGAAGAGCATAATGCGCAACTTGGTGCCGTGTTCCCGCTCCTCAGCAGGTAGCAGCATGCAGTGCCCTGCACTCAACTTTTGTTTTTTATGTTGAATACGCCTCAGAACTCACCAAGAGAGATTCTAGTTCAATCCACTGAAGGAATGTTTAGCCACTTTGCCTTTCCTGAATGTACAAGCATTGGTTAAGCTTAATTCTTCAGGAAGTGACTCAGTTCCAGCATGTTGACAGCTGGTTACTGGGAGCCTCGGCTGAATTCCCTGGACGAACATCTTACTTGACACTGTAATCATATACTGCAGTGGCTCTACACAAGCCGTTTATCGATTAGATAACCGCTGGCCCACCGATCTTGGAGGGTCGTCCTGCGGATCGTAAGTGGTTGGCCTGGTGATCGGAAGTCCCCCTTTCGTGGGGTTCTCCCGTATATGAATGGGTGAATTAACTATGTGCGTATCAAACAAAGCTAGGTGGTATCCCCAACGGCAAAGTTGGTTGGAAAATGTGGAAACAACTGCAACCCTGGCAAGGGGCACGACCTGATTTTGAACCAATGCAATTGTGTATGTGCGTGTGTCGCGCGGAGAGGATGGAGAAACACACCTCAAATGCAGCAGTAAAACGAAGTCAAGCATTTGCGGAGAACCAGCCCGGAACCCCCCCCCGCTCCCCGAACCAGCCCGGAACCCACACCGCAACTTCGCGGAACCTCCCAGAACCAGCCTGGAACCCCGCACCGGAACCTCCGGAACCAGCCCGAGACCCGCACCAAGACCTCCACCCCGAAACCCGCACTGGAAGATGCACCGAACCCTAAGCTAACGCTGTTGGGGGAAAAAAAACACCAGTTATGATATACCATCCAATGGATTATCATATATGGCGTGCAATATAATTTAATATAGCGGGTATATTCACCAGGGATTATAATCTACCCTCTGGTTATTTAACATAGCCATGGAAAATGGCCCATTTATAGATGATTTTCCCAGTAAAACCTCCCTTTACTGGGGATTTTCCATAGCTATGTTAGTCATAACCAGAGGGTATATCCCACTCGCCAGTTACGATCACTGTCCAAGGCTCGTATTTGGCCTCGATCTGCGCGGCCTTCTGGAACCAACCGTTGCGGGCCTCCACATAGCCTGGCGGAGGAGGATGGAAAAGTATCCTCTGTAGCCACCTCCAAAGAGATCGAAGTTGGTAGGATCCTAACCTGATTTTGTTGGGGTAAATCATGTTCAATCGCTTTTTTTTCGATCTGTCTGACATGTTCTTTGGTTCTTTTTTCGGGGTTACTATAGTTGGGGATGCTGAACAGGGAAGCCTTCATTTTGTGGAGTTGCAAATACTTCGAGTTGGGACCCAAACACCATGAAACATTGGCAGGGCCCTGGTAAGGGCTTTCCAATCTCCCTCATCATTGTCTCCGATGGCAACAGCAAAGCCATCATGCCGGAGAAGCACGGTATGACCCGGTATGATAAAAACCTGCAGAGACCATTGCTGTAATCAAGGCCAACTTGATCTAAGGCGGTTTGCTGTGTTGGCGATCAAGAACGAGTCAGGTTTGGCACTCCAAAATGGAGAAAATGGAATGATTTATATAGTCAAGTCATTTTCTGAGTTTGGCTGGACCCCCAATTTTGACCCAACGCCGTGAACAGTCATGAGCCGACTTGTTTGCTGTAGGTTTCATCAACAGCAATGGTTCCCTTGAAACACTTTGAGCACTTTGTAAGCGGTGATGCCCTAGGAACAATTTTCGGTGGTTTTGAGGAATAGACTATTTTGGCTCTGCTCAGTAGTCTTCACTCAAAAATTGGTGTTTGTTCGAGTTTGTCTCAGAGCTGTGTTTTTTTGCTTCAAATGAGTTCAGGCCACTGAATCACTGTGGTGCTACGCCTGCTACGCATGATAGTCACCGGGTCACCCGATGTTTGCCCGGCCTGTGGTGAACTTCTTGGCGTCTTCTTCCTTATCTTCCGTAGGAGCTCCTTGAAAAACTTGGAGATTTCGGCAAAATATCAACAGAGAATTGGAGGAGACATGTCATGTTCATGTCATTTTCACCTCATCAAATCCTCTTCCAAGCGGATTTGTTTCTTTTCACGTGTAGTCTTGTCTTTAGATACTTAAACCACAGCTTGAGAGAGAGAGAGAGATAGAGAGCGAGAGAGATTCGGGAAATTCACCCCACACTCAAGTAGCTCGGCAACCTAGAGCAACAAGTCCTGCCTCCGACAATGGCTCGCAACATGTCTCTCTTCGGGACAGATGTTATCCATGTTTTCATTGGGCAAAAATTATCTGCAAAGGTATAAACAAGATGAGTCTTTCCTTGGTTTTCAACGGAAAAAGCATGTCTAAAATGTGTTTTTTAAATAAAAAAATGAATTCCTTGCCATGTATGTAGAAGAAAAACCTTAGGTTCCACTATCTCTAGATGATTTTCCCATTAAAACCTTAATCCTCCTCAATCTAAAAGGGTTTTCCTGGCCATGTTCTATTGAATCCCGTCTCCAAGCAGGGCACCTGCGTAGAAGCGAGACAGGGCATACTTGCTCTTATGACCTGGCTCCAAGTCCGGTGGCGACTTCAAATCATCCCGGAAAAGTTGTGACATGACATGGAAAAAACAACAGAAATGATAGTTGATACATGTTGATACGATCTTTGGGGACTTCAAGTCATCCTAGATAAATGGAAAAGTGCATGTTATAATGTCAAAACTGATCGTTTTCAACATTTAGTTTTCGTTGTCTTCTCACCATTCCCAACGACGGCAGTTGCACCTACGCAGTCAAAGGAGGTGGGCAGGAACTGGTTCTTGGCGTTGAACCTGGGACCGTTCTTCAACTCGTCCAGTAGATTTCCCGGAAATCAACCAATAGGGAAAAAAAAATCTAAATTAATAATCTAAAGTGGATACAAAAGTAATTTAATGGATAAAAATCGACAACCAATGGTTATCTATCTTAGCAAAATCCACTAAAGGATAAACTATAGTTCTCTGAGCTAGTCGGAACCCCTTTCCCATAGGGTGACCCTGGCTTTGCTCACCCGCTGCACCAGCTTTCAGATCTTCGCACCCTCTGCAACTAGCAGCAAGTCACTAGCTGTTTGCCGTTCGTGGTTTGATTGGTGGCTAGATTTTATTGGGAAAAGAAGAAGAGGCAGCTGCCACGTTCTCAGAAGTCCTTCCTTACGACACTGGTTTCATGGCACCACTGTGAATTTTCACCAGGGATTCAGGGATTGTAGAAGTTGCAATCCAAACGTACCGCAAAAACATACGAGAGCAGACTATTCACTATCCTTGAGCCACTTTTTGCTGGTTATTGTCTGACCAGCGCCCTATGGGTGTCGGTCTGTCTACCCCAAAAAGAGACCTGGCCGGAGAATGCAATCCTCCCCGTGTCGTCAAGGAATGGATGATACGGGGAGGACCAGTTGGGAACACTATTGGGGAACTGAAACACTGTCAATAATGGGATTATAATGGGATAAACCACCTATCAACTGGTGCAGGATTTCTTCCATCCACAGTATGATAAGGAGATTTCAAAGTTTTGGGGTGCACCGTTTGTGGGTTTTGATATGCAACGATTGTTCCTATGGTGGGCTGCAAATCCGACTGGCAGTGGATCAGCATGTGAAAAAACCCGCTGCAGAGCACAGATTGGATGCTCATGTAGACATTGACAATCATTGACCCATTGAACATCCTGAGAAAACTGTTCGATCTATATCAGGGATTCAACTTCTCGCCATTGATCTTGACCCCGAAAAACGAACAAACCAAGTCCTGCCATGAGACCACAGAGGCTGCTGCGGATCGCACAGCTTCGTCAGCATGGCCTAGCACAGGTCGGGTTCAATGAAAATCTGCAGGAAGATCCTTGATGTTGAAATGGTCGTTCGGACGATTGGGAGTGCAAATTCTGTTCAGCACGGCCCTAGTGTCCCCAATTTTCTTTTCTTTGATTTCCCGTGTGGCTCTTCTTAGCCAATCCCTAGACCAAAGGATTCTGGGATCATCTAAAGGGTGTCGCTATCGTCCGAGACCTGGACTGCTCGGGTGTCCCAGCTGCAAGGCCAATCGCCATTTCATCCCCACCAGTCGCCCACCTCTTTCTCTGCCGCCGTCACCAAGCCCACAGCATCGCTGGCTGGGTAGTAGGCGCTGCTGGCGCAGACCATCGATGTCCCAGGGGGGGACAGCTGGCAGCTGTTGCCAGATGCGCATTGCCCGACCACCTGATTCTGGTTGGAGCTGAGAGGGCAGCAAAAAGTCGGACTTTCAGCATTGAAGCTATGATAAACTAGGAGTGAAGTTGAAAAAATAGGATTTCAGCAAGACACATGGTGATTCAAGGAACCAACAATCAAGATTAGGTGACCAACAGAAATCATTGGCCCAAAAAGTCCACCTGGTGGTGCTCTGACAATGGGGTACCATAGGGTATCCTAAAATCCAATCATTGTCATGGTTTTCCCAATTGAAATTGCGAGTTTTGGTCAAACTACCATTTGTTGGACAAACCCAAAAGTGTAGTTTGCACAGAAAAAAACGATTCCCTACTGTAATGTGGCAAATGCCGTGCCATAAACCATCCGAGTGACAAAGAATTTGGGGGCAGTCCATCATCCCATCGGCTAGGGATATAGCATCTGGTAATTTTACGTAGCTATGGAAAATCACAGTTTTTTAATCAGAAAGTCATCAAAAATCATCTATAAATGGGCCATTCTTCATAGCTATGTCAAATAACCAGAGGGTACATGGAGATACCCTCTGGTAAACTAACATAGCTGTGGGAAATCACCATTTTCAATGGGAAAATAAACTATAAATGGCAATTTTCAATAGCTACTGTATCTTAAATTACCAGAGGGTACCCAAGCACAACTCCGAATTCGGGTGTCCGAATTAGCCGTCCCGAGGCCGCCTGTGCGATCACCATACCGAGGTAGGCATTGGTGTCCGACAGATCCACTTCTTGTCTTCCCCCAAAGCCTACGACTTGGGATTTGAGAATTGCTTGATTTAAAAAAACCAACTAGAATTGGAGTATATGGGGATATACAATGGGATATCTTTGAGATTAACATAGCATTGTTATATTTGAAGCAAGCATCCACAAGTCTTAGGATTCGTTAGATTTGTTTGCTGGTAAGATCTTGTCAAGTGAGTAAAAAACCCATATATATATATGTATGGGTTTTCTGTGATTTCGGTCTCAAATTAATCCCATGAAAATTTCCTTGCATAGCTGTGGTTGCCTTCTCTATCCTCCCTCGTGTGAATAATTTATAGTCCAGAATCAAGATCTAGATTGATCTTCCCAAAGTATTAAGAGGCAGAAAGGCTGATGTACTGTTCCTGGTCCTCGTTCAGATCTCCAAAGGTCTCCATAATCGTCTGCTCATGTCATCCGTTCCTCTTCCATCACACTACCTAGAAATAATCAGCCCCGCGGCTACTTACAAAGGGCTATCCAGGCATCTTCCTCCTGGGCAAACATCCAGGAGCATCAAGGATTGACCTCACTTACATGGTGTTTAAAGAAGAATGTACTACCTCAGCTCATACTATCATGGCATGATACATATGTTCCAAGGGATTGAACTAATTAGCATGAGTGTTTCTGACCTCACTCAAAAATCATGGTAGTACTGGCCCATCAATCTCTGAGTTGGTTCAAATTCCCTGATGTTCATTGGCACATTGATGCATCATCATGATGCGACCCGCCAACTGGGTTTTTCGGGGACGGTGCCAAAATCTTGATGCCTTATTATCGTTGAAAACCTCAGCTTCCACATTTCTTAATGGCCGTGTCTTTGTGACAAATTCCTTTTTTCAAGCCATACGCCCTTGTTGTTAGTCAATATACACAATAAATTGTAGTTTACCAGGTCAGCCACCAATATGGTATAAACCTACTATGGGGCGCCTAGTAAACAGTATCAAACCGGTAAGCACTTGGCACTTTTGAACCAACNTGTAGTTTACCAGGTCAGCCACCAATATGGTATAAACCTACTATGGGGCGCCTAGTAAACAGTATCAAACCGGTAAGCACTTGGCACTTTTGAACCAACGCTGCAAGGTAGTCATACGCATGTATATACAAGTGCAGTTTATGCGGAGAGTTTTTACANCAGTATCAAACCGGTAAGCACTTGGCACTTTTGAACCAACGCTGCAAGGTAGTCATACGCATGTATATACAAGTGCAGTTTATGCGGAGAGTTTTTACATAAATGTCTGATTGCTGGTTATTCTCCTGAGAAATCTCCGCATTATTCTGATACCTGTACACACATCTTGCTGAAAAAATCATTCACCAACCTAAAATTGTTCGGCAAATGATGGCAAAGTCACCCAGATTCTGTGGCAAAGCCAGTCATAAACCATCCCAAAAAGGTTGGTTTTTGGCAGGGTGAATCCCCCCTTTTGAGATGAGTCCAAATCATAACGAGAGGTCGTCTATGGTGTATAAACACGTGGATATGTATCTATTGATATCTATAATTACATCTGTTTTCATATCTATAGTTTTATGTATATCTATAATCATATTGTATCTTTCGCATGTATATAAATATCGAGATATCTGTATATCCATCCCCGTGTTGAACCGGAGCCATAACCCTTCCCAAAGCCCACCTTGATCCAACGCACAGTTTTCAAGGAAGAGATCCCGCGAGGTTGTGGTTGTGGTCGTGGTGGTGGTGGTGGTCATGGTGGCCATGGCCGTTTCCAAAGACGCGGTGAAGGTCATGATGCATTGCTGCACATCCTAAGTCGAGGTGGGGCAGCTGGGGCGTTCTTGAGAATGGGCGAAAAACCCCCCAATCGAGGAGGTTTCAATAAATCGGGGAGCCCCATGGCTGGATGTTTTATCATGGAAAATCCCATGAAAATGGATGATTTGGGGGTACCCCCATTTTCAGAAACCCCCAAATGGCTAACTTAGTAGGGAAGATCATGACGAACCAATCGATTTATGGGTGCGCTGTAAAAACCTGGGCAAACCCAAAAGGGGAGGTTTGGTGCTGTATAAATCCCATGAAAACGAACATACATATATAGCACAAAGAATAGTTAAGCTTCTCATAAAACAATTTAGCTAGGTATGGAGTACCACCTTGTAGGTGGAAAGAAACTGGAAAAAAAAACGTGACAAATATGGTCATAGAATGGGCAATTCCATTGCTTACAGCAATGGGAATGTAATAGGGATATCCAATCAGCAAGGAAAATGCGATGGGTTTTTAGGCAACTATCATTGGAATCTGTAAGAAATTATGGGGAAAAAACATGGAAATATTGGGAAATATGACGATATCATGAGAAAGTCATCTGTAAATGGGGAAATAATATGGAAAATATCACCACAATGAGGAATCAGAGGGGATTTGATGATAGGTAAATAATAGTAGATAATCAAAGGAATTACAGCAGAGTAGAGAATCATGGGGATACGAGGAGGATTTTTCAACAACGGGTTTTTTTTTCCAACCGTAATGGGGATACAACTGGGATAAATCCTGAGGATTTGACCAAGAAAACGGTGTTCAAATGGTGATTTACCTTTCAAGATTGGGGTTAGTTAAGAACCATGAATAATGGGGAAATAATGGGATATGACCAACAACATATGTTAAATGGGTGTGTCTGGAAATGTTTTTCATAATGGCTATTCAATAGGGAACATGATGATAATTTATGGGATTTGCCGGTGCGCAATTGTCAGACGAAGTCATGTGAGGAAAGTAAGGAAGATGGATGCAACTTTCTTTTGTTTTGGAAGAAATATGCCAGTGGGTTGAGTTCGTTCGGCGGAATTGAAGGGAACCCGACTGATTTCAGAACCTTGGAGTCGTGTCCCTTACAATGTTTCTTGGATTGGAACCGTCAGCGCCTGTGTCGAATATGGTTTAGATGTGGGTGATGCTGACGCATACCCACTGTGTTCAGACCCCACTGTGAGCTGTGACATGGGTCTCACTTTCTATATACATATACATATATGTATACACATACATTTATACACATATATTTACATATATACACATGCATCTATACATATATTCATACATATGTATCTATACATGTATACAAATAGTCTGTATGATGTTGCCCCGTGTATATATTTGTATATATGTATATATGTATATTTACATATGTAGATATAGACATATATATATGTATATATATATATATATATATGTATATTTGTATGTATATATATATATATAACATATGTCTATGTATGTATATGTATATATTTATGTGTATATATGTATATATATGTATATATAAATGTGTATATATATATGTATATATATGTATATATATATATATGTGTATATATATATGTATATATATACATATATATATATACACATATACATATATATATATGTGTGTGTAATGTGTATATATATATATACTTATATATATATATGTATATATATACATATATATATATATACATATACATATATGTATATGTATACATATATATATATACATACATACATATATATATATATACATACATATATATATATATACATATATATACATGTATATACATATATACATGTATATATATATATGTAAACATGTATGTATAGTATACTATATTATTTAAGAAGAATATTGTCTTTTATATATCACTATATGTATTAAGATGTATTAAGTATACTGTATATACATGTGATTTGACATTTTGACACCCCAATCATCTTACATTTACTTCACATAAATGGATGTATCCATCAACAACATCAGCTTCTCATGCCGTGGCCTGAGTTCCCCGCTGGTTCCCAGGGTTTCAAATTACCTTTCTCAGAATCCCCCTGTCAGAAGATCTGACCTTACCAACAAAAAGGAAAAGTCAACCAAACGTCAGTCTCAAGGCATCCATTTTTCTCCATGTTGAGGATCTATTTTATCATGTTCACCATCATGGAAAATCATTTTGAGCCCTTCTGAATCCAAACCATTCCTCCGCGACGAGCATCTACGGGCCACGCAGCCAGGATGGACATCGCATTCATCATAATGAGCGTCATATTGTTTGTAGCAGGCGCACCCAGGACAGTGCCATCCGCATTGCAAATGCTGCAGGCATCCGAATCACCACACATGCCTCAGCAGTTGAAAAATCGCCGCGCCCATTGGATCAACAGTGCAATCTGTGTTTGTTTCGTGAACTTGGCTGTTTCAATGCAGAAACATGCCAAAGAATGGGAGTTTCCAGGGACGAAAAGGTGGGCGTTGCCCATGGAATTGTGGGTTTTTCAGAGTCGGCGACAACCCCTTTAAAACCCAAATGTCGATTTTCAAACCTATCATGAGCAGTACTAGCAACTGCCGAGATATAGTGCTGAGACATCCCAGTTACAAAGTCAACTTCAACTCAGATATAGTGGATCACTGTCACAACAACCATATACCCTTCAGTAATCAAACATGGCTGCGAAATCCCCGAACCAAATGGAGATTTCCAGCTCTCAGAAGCATCGAACTAAATGGGAGATATGATATGTTCCCTTAAATCATCCATTTGTAGATGATTTTCCCCATATTTTCCCATATTTTCCCATTCAAAACCTCCAGCTTTGATGATTACCGTTCAGCCATGGAACAGGCAATGGGTCCACCCCCCATCATCTGGTGCCCAGCCAAGATCTGTTGCTTCGTGGTGGCTCGGCCCGCAGCGTTCATAGTAAACATGTTCATTGGGCCCACACCTGCCGAGTTTTCACCAAGGAATATATGGGTAAATCACCATGTTTATTAGGTAAGCAAAGCAAGAATCATGGGGATAGAATATATGACCAACAAGATGTTGAATGGGTGTGTCTGAAAATGGGGAATACCCATAAATGGCCACTTTCATAGGGAAAATGATGATAATCCATTTGGTTTGGGGGTACCCAAGTTTCAGACAAACCCGCTTGAAGGCGAATTCTGCACAGTGCACTGAATTCTGCGCATGACAATAAAACATAGACTTGTCATTATCATCATAGGTATATGATCAGCAGGGCAATCTCATTGTCACTGGTGTGAAAACTTCAGCAGTATGACTGTTAAATACTAGGATTCTCAAAAGTGTACTGCTATCACAATAAGAGATACTGATCATTTGTTTCATCATCCTCAATACAAATGACCGGATTTTCAGAAGGCCGATTTCTCCAGGTCGCAGACTTTGCAGACGGCCTGAGGCACACTTGGGTTCCCCCATGGGAAGACTGGGATAGCTCAACATGCACCAGTCCTCAGCTGCTGGGCCGCAGGACCCCAAGCGGTTTCTACACCTATCCCTTTGGCTCCCATCATGACGCATCACATTTTCGCTGATTTTCAGAAATTCACCATCAGCATTCAGCCGAGCATCGTCGGTCCATTTGGACGCGCGCTTCTCGCCCTTGTAGTCCATTTGAGCACCGCCCACGTCGGTAAAGAGTTCCTCTCGTGACACACAAATATGGGGAGTTCCGGTAAGCGTTCTCTGAAACCAAGACTAGGGTGTAGCCTAACTCAAGAATATGCGGACATAACGCCAAAATAAAATGGTATAATCACGGTATTCCACCACAATCAACCAATGCAACGAAGATCTTAGTATCCCCACTACAATGGAGGTGAGCCAATGACAAGACCTGGAAGCGCAGGGTCACTGACTAATAATCGTCACTTGGAGATTGCTTACAACAATTGACTGGCAGAGCAGTCAAATTGTCAAACTGTGTAGTATCTATGTATATATATATATATAGTTATATATATATATACATAGTTATATATATATACATAGTTATATATATATATACATAGTTAAATACATTTAATATAGAATTATATCTTTGTATCTATATACTACGTGTATTGTTGCTCTTGTAAGTACTTTTTTGTCGAATTATAGCTCAATATGGTTCTCATCTCTTCATTTTCTCCATGTAGGACCACCAAGCTTCGATGGCCGGTATGACATGAATGGTTCATAGATGGGAACCGGTTTCCCCTGTCAGCCTAGTTGATGATGCCTCCAATAATCAAACATGGCTAGCTAGGAAATCCCCGAAGTAAATCGAGGTTTATAGCTGGGGAAAATCATCAGAGAAAATGGTGCATTTAGCTAATTATCCCTGTCAAACATTGTCAAACCAGCGTGTGTATGTTATCTGACCCAACTCCTGACATATATATATATATAATTATTATATATATATATACAACTACGAGCGAAGGTGTTTGGGTCAAGCCAAATAGCCCAATTCGACCTTAGTGGGACCGGTGTGAATCCCACGGGTGAGATTTTCCCAGCGGTGGCGCCATTGCGGCGAAACCTGGTGATCATTGAACCTTGCGCTCACATCTGCAGCGGCTGCATTGAGTGAAGGGCCTTGCTCGTCTGATCGACTTTGACCCCATTCCTGTGTATGCGTCTGTGGATTCAGATCTTCCTTCACATCACATCGATCCTGTGCTTCAACGAGGTCACTCGCTCTTCAGGCAACTATAACGCCGTCACAAAGGAGACAGGCCAGGCGGCGGAGGGCAAGAGCGAAGCGTGCCTTCTTTCTTCATCGACGAGGTTTTCTTCCGCAGACACTCCAAGGATTGCGCCGAATCCATCGGATCTTGGAAAGCCATCATTCCCGAGACGAAGGACTTCAACGACTTGTCAGTGCTACAATGACGAGCAATCAACCTTGGAGGTGCCGCTGGTGTGTCAGATTGAACAAAGCCACGGCTCTACGGTGTGGCAAGTGCGACTATTTGTGGCACCAATGTCTAGACCGTACTTTCGTTCCTGGTGGTCAAGGTCAACCATCCCAGCAATGGAACGCAGAGCAATGGCAACAGTCCGATGCGCCAACGAAGAAGAAGCCAGCCAAGTCACCGCGACGAGGCAGAAGGAGAAGTCACACACCCAAGAAGCAGCAGAACCCGCAGGCCAATGCGTATGCAGTACCAGAGCTCGATCCACCGTGGACGGGACAAAACTCTGCACAGACAGCAACCATGACCACAGCGGAACTCCAAGCAGAACAGAGAGCACAAAGAGCAGAACAAAAGCTCAGTCGTGTTGTAGCTGCATTGGACAAGCAGGATGTGATGCTGGACCCCGAAGTACAGCAAATTGTGGAGGAGAACAGCACCAAGACAGCCTCATCAAAGCAAATGCATACGGCAGTCTCGAAGCTCGATCAAGCCAGGAAAAAGTTTCAGAATGCCCAGAAGGCACGACAGACGCATCAAGACAAATGGACAACCTACCTGGAGGCCTCCATCAAGCGTTGGCGAACTTTTGCAGAAGACTTCGCCAAGCAGGACAAGGACTTGGAGGAGCGCGTCAACCAGGCGAGGAACAAGATGCAGGAGGCCAGGGCTTTACTGGACGACACCAAAGAGCGACTGCTGAAACAAGATGCAGAGGCCTTGAAAGAGACCGAAGTTATCTCGGACATCGAGGACGAGATGGACAAGATGGAAACTTCGGACAAGATCCAAGCGGGCATCTCACAAGTCTTGGACAGCCTTGCAGCTATCCGAGTACGACCACCCGAAGATCAACCAGCAGACGAAGGAGCCTCGAAAAAGCCTCGACTCGAAGAAGTACCTGGCGATGGCTCTACCTCGCTTGTGCCTGGATCGAAGATGCTGGAGCCTTTCGCGAAGGCGGGCAGATAGACTTTTCAGAGGTCTGCCAATCGCCATTGGACACACTTTGCTTCCAAGATCTTGACCAAATCTGGAATCACAGTGCCATTGCGAAAAAGGAGTTCGTTTCCACATGGCAAGCAAGTTTTGATGCTCTTCAATTGGCATTCGAGCTGGGTACAGAACTCTCCCGTGCTCCTTGCTTTCCTATGGTTCCCAGGAAACTTTCAGCAAACCGACAGATCAGATTTTCTCAAGCAGTTGAGCTCTATGTGGGATCGGAGCTCGACTTGGCCATGACTTCGTGGCCACACAGGCTTGAAATGTCTCATCTGCAGGCATCAATCTTTCACCATGACGAGGATGAGGACGATGACGCCGCCTCGTTCATGGCCAATTTTGACCCGGGTCTGCAACCAGTACAGGATAGACCTGATGTTGATCGTCTTCTGGATCATCCAACAGCAGTCCAACAGGAGGACGATGTCCCTATGACTGATGACGATGAAGCCAGCTCTGTGTCGGAATCATGGCCCCAGATCGACAGAAATGTTCCCAACTGGCAGACGACAATGATCTTTGCCTTGAATCGACAAGCGACCACACTCCGACTAGACTGGCATGATTACGAAGGACTACATGCGAGCATTGCCAGAGAATTGCGTGTAGTGCCTGCGGACCTTTTTCATCTTCATCATGTACGATATCCTCCACAAGATCTTTTCCGTGCCCATGTTGAACCAGTAATTGCTCAAAGAGCCTTTGATGTTCCTCCTGGTTCTACAGAACGCTTGGTTCTCTTGGATGTGGAGTTTCATTCAGCACGGCCGGCCACAGTTCCAGATGTTGTGCGCCAAGCCCGCAAGCTCATCCATCCTCTCACAAAAGTTCAACTTCTTGATCAACTTGGACTGCAGCAGTATTGTCAACAAGCTCGTCCACATCCATGCTTGATCTGGAACAACAATAACCTGATCCCCCTCAGTGAGACCTACTTGGATCTACGAGATGGGGACTATCTGCGTATCGCCATACCACCTGGATGCAGTCGTCTTGACCATGTTGACACACGATGTCTAGCCACTGCGTACTTCAGAGGTATGACGCCAGCAGATATTTTGGACCAGCACACCCTCCATTTGTTGGGTTGGAATGACCACGTGATTAGTCCTCCACTGGTTCCACATTCTCAGGAGTCTGATGAGCAGCATTTGATGCAGATTGGCCTCTGGCCACTTCCAGCACTTCCAGAACGACCGCACTTCCAAAGGAGACAGCAGCAAAGAATTCTTGGACAGGACCTTGATACATGCCCCACTGAGAAGCTTGAGTCTGAACCACCGCGTCTTGATGACGACGCTGATGATCTGCTCTACAGACCAGGTACGCCAAGAGAACAGAGAGCTCTTCGTGATCTTCCATTTGGATTGCAGGCTCTACATGACTGGTGGGCCCAACAGCTTGCTCTGCGTGCCCCTGATCAACGACAAGAGTTGAGGGTCAATACCTGGTTCTTGGACTATCCACAACATCAGCGCTGTGATGAGGGACGTTTGGTTAGCCTTCCTGATGATGTGGAGCTCTGGCTTCATCAATGTGCAGAAGCATGGATGGACCATATTGATCCGAACTGGCATTGAACTTCTATTTAGTACATCCAGTGCCGCCTGCGACAAGGGAGCAGCCGTGGACTGATCAACATGTGATCATCGTCCAGCGTAGCTTGCCAACAACAGCGGCCAATGTCTTCACAGTGATAGATCAGCGACAGTCGAGACCGCGTTTGGACTTTGCGGCCTTTGCACCACTGATCATGGCAAAGAGGGATGTCATCATGGCTGCGAACTACGAGGCCCATTGCTTCCCTGAAAGGAGCCATCTGCAATGTATGACGTGGCATGGAGATTTTGAGATCCGTGATCCTGTTGCCCTTCGCAACCGCCCAGGTCTCTCCTATGTCATGATCTACAACGATTTGCCTACCATGCCATCGACAGATCTTTGGGAGGAAGATGATTCCGCTGAGTTGCTGCAACATTCTGCGCGATCCACCACTCCTCAGATCTTGTCTCTTGCGGACTTGGTTCCTGCGACGACGGCTGTCCGTATTGTTGACGGATCAGGCTTTCAGCGGCTGCCAAATCCACTTGAAGTGCAGCAACCAGGAGATCCTGAACAAGTTCGACAAGAACTATTGCAATGGGGCCATCAATGTGAAGTATTTCAATGCCTACCTCATCAGACATTTCTCTGCCTAGACCCTTGTACTGTGGAGGAGGACTCTAGTTCTTCCAAGGGACCTTTTCACTACTTGTTCTCTCACGAGAATCCTGATGAGGGTCCTGAATGCCTCTTTCACAGCTCCAGCATGGTCCTGACTGAAGTTCAAGTTCTTCGCACACTGTATGATCTTGGGTATCCACGTGCCGTGATCCGTCAATGGGATCAATTACGACGTGATTGGCAGCGCATTGTCTTTCATCATCAAGAGCCACAGGTAGACATGCCAGCACGCAAAGGTAAGTCGCCGAGTCCTTGGCCACCACGAGGAGATCACCGCAGGACCAACAAGAAGCTCCTGGATCTGCATCATGTCCCTCTATTGCAGTCTCTGTGTACTCTGCATACTGGCTTTGACAATGAGGACCTGGTGACCCTTTTCAGCTCTGGCATTGACATCTTGCATACGTCTTTTGATCAGCTTGAGCTGCCGGAGGCTTTTGCCGTGGAACTCCGAAACTATGAGATTGTCCCACTTCATGATGTGCAGCAGCTGGACAACTACGACCGCCTGATCTTGTTCATGGATGGATCCTCATTGCCTAGCATGCGTAGGCGTAGGACTACTCCAGAGCAGGCAGATGACCGAGGTCATCCAGACACATGGGCTTTCTTGGTCGTGGCAGAGACCTTTGGCCCGGGAACTGATGAATCGACCTGCGTCATTTTGGGGTGGACAGCACAGCCAGTCCGCTACGATGCCTTGGGTTCAGCTTACACCGGCATCACCCGGCTGGGCTCAGAGATGGCAGAGCGGTCAGCGCTCATGGGTGCTGCCATGTGGAGGCTATCGCTCAACCACCAGATTGCTACGGTCTTTGCCTCTGACTCTTTGCTTTGTGGCAATCAGGCAACTGGTATTCAAGGCACAAGCTGTGTGGATGATTCTTATCGCTTGATGAGGGGCCTTTTTCAAGCGCTTGAGATCGCCTTGCCGTTGGGTGCGCTGCAAGTTCAACATGTCAGAGCCCATGTTGGCGCACTTTTCAATGAGGTCGTGGATGTGGCGGCCAAGAGAGAGGCTCGTCACTCTTTCAACTTGCCCAGACAGAAGTTGGACATGAGAGTCTGGAGGTCCAAGTTCCCCTATTTATGGCTCTTGTTCGGACATCGCTGTGGCATGCCCATGTGGAACAACGGCGTCTTGGACGTGGAGGCTCCAGACCTGCCCTGCGCCAGTCCGCCAATGACGACACCTTCTACGATACCAATGAATCATCGAAGAATGGCCAGCTTTGCATGCAGTCTTGCTACTGCGAATGTACAATCCTTGTATCGGGGCCCTTTGGGCCACGCTGGCAAGCTACACTACATCAAGCAGCAGATGCGAAGTTTTGGGCTCAATGTTTTAGCAGTACAAGAAGCGAGATCGGAAGCGGGCATGTTCAAAGCCAACAACATTCTCCGCCTCTGCTCAGGCCATCAACAAGGCCACTATGGAATCGAATTGTGGTTTGATCTGGAACGACCATTTGGGGTTCTCGGTGAGAAACGTGGGCTCTTCTTCAAGACTGACCACTTCCAGGTTGTCTATAATGATTCAAGGAAGCTTCTTGTACGTTGTGATACTGGCCACTTCAGTTGCTGGTTTGTTGCAGCTCATGCACCACATGGAGGACATCATTGTGACACACGACATCAGTGGTGGCGAGATCTTGGTGACTTACTTCATGCACATCTTGATGGTGATCCTCTTTTCCTCATGATGGATGCGAATGCGAGCCCAGGTGAGTGTGATCATCAGGTCGTGCTTCGACCTGGTTTTGATGCGTCTCCCAACACTGAGGAGTTCAGAGACCTTTTGCGCACCTGGGGCCTATTCTTGCCTGCGACTTCGGACATTCATCATGGTCCACATGGCACCTGGACGGGTTTTGACGGAGAGACCGAGCACACTATCGACCACATTGCTGTGCCTTCTACTTGGAGTTCAGCATGTGTTTATTCCAGCGTTTTGCAGGACTTCGACCTGGCCACTACGAATTTGGACCACAAGGTTGTGGCTCTGCAACTGGAATGGAAAGCTATGATTTGGCAGTCTGACACGCCATCTGCCACTGGCTATCATCGGCCTCCCCTGAAGTATGCGGCGAAACCGAGTTTGGATGCACAACTTGCGACCATTCCTTCATTGCCTTGGCGTACTGATGTTGAGACCCAGGCACTACATCTGACTGATGCTCTTCACGGTCTTTTTGGTGCGCAGGAGAAGGGGTACACACATGCGGTCCACAAGCCCTACATCGATGATGAAGTTTGGGCTTTGCGAGAAATGAAGATTAAGCTTGGGAGAAGGCTGAAACAGGCAAGGGCTCGGAGGGCTCAACATTCTCTGACGGGATGCTTCTTTCTTTGGAAAGCCACTGTGCGAGAAAGGCCTGCCGAAGATTCTGCAATCATCTTGGAGGACTTTCAGTTTCACACTACGTTTCTATGTGCTCAAGTCCGCCTCCTGGCGCATCATCGCAATGTTTGCAAAGCCATGAGAAGCCGGCTGACCCATAGCAAGCAAAAGGCTCTGCATGATACTGTGGTTGCCTGTAGTGCTGATCTCTCGGCCTCTGAGCTTCTGCGTCGACTTCGTCATTTCACTGGACCCAGTAACCCCAAGAAGCACAAGTTCAAACCTTTGCCAATGGTAGACCACGAAGATGGAACGCCATGTTCGCTTCCGAGTGAGGCGGTGGCAATCTGGGTCCAATTTTTCCAGACTATGGAGGGTGGAGAAAGGATGAGTTTTGAACAGCTCAGACAGCAATGGATTACTGAGCTCCAAGCTTTCAGATCGACCAGTCTCCAGGTCTCTGTGGATCAACTGCCAAGTCTTACAGACCTAGAAGTGGCTCTACGACGAGTACCCCAAGGTCGTGCTTGTGGGCCAGACGGCATTCCAGGGGAACTTTGTCGACATCATGCTGCCCGTCTAGCAAAGCAGTTGTATCCACATCTTGCAAAGATTGTGCTGCAAAGCAAAGAATTTCTGGGCTTCAAGTCTGGACGCCTCACTCCGGCCTACAAGGGCCGTGGACCGACGAACCGCTGTTCGTCATATCGGTCCCTCTTGGTGAGCAGCCACTTAGGAAAAACAGTGCACCGGGCAATCAGACAAAGGCATGCTGACCTTTTCGAGAGTTGGTTGCAGAGGCAGCAGACCGGAGGAAGACGCAAAATCCCTGTCCAGTTAGCTGTGCACCAACTGAGGGCGTTCTTACGTCATTGTCGCAGCCAGAACAAGTCTGTGGGGGTCCTCTACCTTGATTTGACGGAAGCATTTTATAGAATTTTGCAGGAGATCCCTCTTGGTGGAGAAGCGTCAGACCTTTTGATTGCCCATGTGATGAAGAGGCTCAACATGCCTCCTGATTCCCTGCATCATCTACATGCTCTCCTCCAACAACCTTGTGCGCTTCTGCAAGCAGGAATGTCGGAGATGGATCGACCCTCCATACAAGCTGTTCATACCAGCACGCATTTCTGGATTCGTGGGCAGGAGGATTACTCCCGCACCCGGCTTGGAAGCAGGCCTGGGGATTGTTTCGCGGACTGGATCTTCAGCTTTGCCTGGTCTCAAGTGTTACACAAGGTGGAGAAGTTCATGGTGGAACGCGAGCTGCATGTTGATTTTCAAGGGCATGAGTTTCTTCCTCTTTTTGGCCGCCAAGGACACACCGAGCAGAGATATACATTCCTGGGACCGAATTGGATGGACGATTTGGCGCTGGTTGTCCAAGCAGACACCAGTGATCAGCTTGTGTCACACATCGGATGCCTCACAGGATATCTATTAGATGTCTGTGCTCAACACTGCATGACGCCAAACCTCAGCAGAGGTAAGACCGAAATTGCCTTGACCTTTAGAGGCAAGGGAAGCAGACGGGCTCGCACTGCCTTCTATGGACCAGCCGCCACGTTGCAGCTACCCATTGCTTGCGAGCACGAGGTCGAGATGGTGCAGCTTGTGAAGCGATACAAGCACTTGGGCGGGCTTTCCCATCATTCAGGGGATCAGCAGGCGGAGATCAAGCAGCGTGTTGCGATTGCGCATCGAGCTTTGAGTCAACATGGCCGAGTCTTGTTCCGAAACCCGCTCATTAGCTTGCAAAAACGTGCTGAACATTTTGTGATGCTTGTTCTTTCCAAGCTGTTATATGGGGCTGAATCGTGGGTCGCACACAACGACAAGACGTACAAGCAGTTCCATACGGCTGTGATCAACCTCTACAAGCGCTTGGCCCGCATCCGTCCAGATGCTCATTGCACGGACACTGAGGTCCTGGTTCAAGTTGGACTGCCCAGCCCTGAGGAGCTATTGAGGCAGACCCGCCTTCGATATTTTGTCACGCTGGTGCATACTGGATTGCCAGATCTATGGGCACTGCTGGCTTGTGATTGTCTTTGGCGTGGGCTCCTGGAACAAGACATGGTATGGATGTGGCACCAACTACACCATGCCTCCAGTCTTCCCAATCCCCATGATCATTATGAACATGGCTCTTTCTGGCGCAAAACAGTCCAGGATATTGGAAGAGACTCGTTCGCAGAGCTGGCCAACACGCAGTTGGACAACGTCAACGACATCATCAAGTGTGTGCATTTCATCGGGCAATGCTACCCACATTTAGGACTTTGACATCGCAGCCGCCTTTGCAAGCACCTCTTCGTCCTGAACCTGCTGACTCCATGGGGACTTTTGGATGCATGCAATGCCAGCGACGATTCAAGACACTGGCAGGTGAAGCGCCCCATATGTGCAAGGCCCACCGCAGAATCGCCACATTGAGGCGTTTATTTGATCAGCCCACCTGTGGTGCATGTCTCAAGCATTTTCACACACTCCAGAAGATGAAGGCGCACTTGCACTATAGTGCCAGATGTCGGAATCGCCTTCTCAGTCTCAATATGAATTGCGACCCTGTAGCTGGTGCGGGCTCGAGAGAGGATGGTCTCCTTGCTGACGCACACGACAGATTTCTGCCGCCGCTACAAGGTTTGGGACCCCATCTACCTCCAGCTCGTCCTCGTGAGGTGGTGGATATTGATGACGCTCTATACTCCTTCCTTGTGGATGAGTTGGACCGCAGAGCGAGTGTCGGGGACTTTTTGCAGAAGGTTTTGGACTTCAGCGCAGACGCCCCCATTTCCTGGACTATGTGGAGACGAACACTCCTCTTCTTCAAGGACTCCCTGGACGATGAGGACGCGTTGTTCTTTGCCTTTGACATGCATGAGATGCGCGCTGTTCTTGAGCAGTTGAGTACCTCAACTACGTGGCCATTTCTTGGTGCTGACCTTGGGCAGGTCCAGGATCAGGAGTTGTCATTCTTTGAGGATCAATGCAAGGTTTTGGAATGGCACCTGCAGCACAACGCTGCCAACGTGGCGCCTCGAGCAAGTGGCAAACATCGGCTACTTTTGCACGCCTTCTCCGGACGCAGGAGGGTGGGTGATGTCCAATTTTTCATGGATGGATTGGCCTCATCCCAGAACGACTTCGTCCTGCACGTCATTTCTTTTGACCTGATCAATGACCCGATCCTTGGCGATGCAATGTGCTTGCAGACAAGGCAGTTTTGGCTTCAGGCTATCCGCCGAAAACATGTGATAGCCTTCCTGGGAGGGCCTCCTTGTGAGTCCTGGTCGTGTGCTCGTGAAATTGGCCACGAACCAGGAGGGGACTTTCCAGATGATCCACAACAGCCAGGTCCTTCCCAACACCGAGGGCCTCGACCCATACGCACCCTTGACGATCTGTGGGGCCTGCCGTGTGTCAGCTTGAGAGAATTGACCCAGCTGTATTTCGGCAACGAGCTCTTGTGCTTTTCGCTACAAGCCGTTATGGAACTCATCGTGGCGGACGGATACGCTGTTTTGGAACATCCAGCGGAACCTCTTCATCGGCCACAGGCGGCATCGATATGGCGACTTCCGGTAGTGAAAGCCTTAGCGCAGGTCTCGGGTGTGCAAATTCTCCGATTTTCCCAAGGTTTGATGGGTTCAGCCTCGGCAAAACCCACAAACCTGTTAGTCTTAAACATGCCAGAGCTTTTGTCCATCCTCCACGCAAATCGCGTTTGTGTTGAATTGCCAAAAGCTGCCAGTATCGGGAAAGACCGGTACGGCAGGTGGAAGACGACCGCTCTGAAAGAATACCCGCCAGCATTTAACAAATGCCTGGCGATGGCTTTTCACTCAGCCATTGCAGCCACACCAGTGGCGACAGACAGCGTTGAACCCACTGAAGCTGAACTTGAAAGATATGCTTCTATGGTCATCACGGAGTTTGGTGATCGTATTGGTGCTGACTTTGCACCGAAGTGATATCAGTGTGCTTCAACCTGTCATCAACTGAATTTTCACTGCAAAGGCCGCAGCACCGTGCTCCAGTGTGCCTGGTGGAAAAACTACGAGCGATTTGGGAGCTTGCTAGAAAGCATGGCCATGGCAAGTCATGATATCCCCACGGCTTTCCCAAAATCCAATGATCTGCGGTCTGATGGTTTTTCGTTGGACTGATGGCTAGTCATGGACCCATCTTCCACATTGATGGTGATAGATCCTATGATATTCACTATCATGCTAGATCCCCATATATTCAATTTATAGTTGTGTTCAATACCCACAACATCATTCCATCATAGTGGCTGGTTAAGAACGGGATTCCCAGCGGATGACAACCCCCGTATGTTTGCTGGCGAAGTCCCCTATCAATGATGGTTAAATCAACCAACACTGATATTCCCCCATACCCACAAGTCACCATGCTGGGGCGTCTCAACCAAGAAGGATTTTCAACCCAAAAAAGTCACCTGAACATCGTCAAGAACCTGGTTGCGAATCGGTTCTACTGCTTCTTTGCTAGGTGTTCCTACAATGGACTATCTAGTAGAACTCCCTGGATGTGCCAAACTTGGGTACCCCAAGAATTACGGCCAGCGCCTTTGTGGCCTTCCACTATGTTGAGATGATTTAACTTGATGTGGTTCACGTGGCTTCGTGGACCACGTGATTGATGACCCTCTGCGGGGATTCGGCTGTCCCCCCTTTCGCTGTTTTCAACATTTTTTATATAAGCTAAACCCTGAAGAACACTGAGAAAAACCCTAGGAAAAACCCTAAAAGCCTAAAGAAACCCTAAATGAACCCTAAAGAAACCCTAAAGAACCCCTAAAGAAACCCTGAAGAAACCCTGAAAAAAAAAACATATGAAAGTGTGTGTGTGTGTGTATATATATATATACTGTATATTAAATATAGTGAAGTACCTGGTGGGCGTAGCGCATGTGCTGCGGGAAGAATTAGAGGTGTAGATCCTAAGCATAGACTAAAATCTGCAGTCCGTAGGGCTTCAAATGTTGATCCATACCCATTTTAGTCAATCATCAACAGTCTCCATTGAACTATCCGATAGACTATCCAGTAGACCTACCTATGTCAGTCAATCATTCATTATAGACAATCATCTATTATAGTCTATCATCTCTATAATAATCATACATTCATCATCAACAGGCTGGGCAAAATATACTAATTCACCAGCCTGAAAAGTTCCGCGATATTGGGATCATTTCCCAAATCCTAACCATTCTTCCAGGGTTCGGTCGCAGGGTCCGGTCGCGATCAAATTTACCCAGATATTTTCCATTGAAACACCATATCATATTGAATTGGTGAGTTATATTTCCATTCTATCCCCATTTGTAGATGATATTCCCATGATTTTCTCATTTTCGTTTCTGTTCATCTGGCCTGTTCGTAGTCCATGATCACCTGCAACACGTCGTCGTCCAAGATATTGCCGTTCTCCCCTTGCGCCTGCAATGCTGACGTGGGTGCGGGGATTTCACCGATGTGGGGGGGGTTTAACATTGAACAGCAAATTTCTGGTGTCTAACGGTTGACAAAAAAAATAGGGATTAAATCAGCACTTATGGTTCTGCAGTTGTTTTTCAAAGAGCGAATTTGCTCCCATGCACCGCAAGTTCAATGGGAAACATGATGATCAACCGTGGGATGTTGGGGTTTGGTACAAATCTTGCCACCCAAAAAAGTAAGATCATCCAAACACGATGTTGTAAAACTGTAGTTGAAACGACCATGGGGCTGCGGAAATACCTCATTCCCAAAAGGAAAAACTTTCGAAATGGGGAATCATGTTCCTTTCATTTCCCTAAATAGTTCAGGTACAGGAGGATACTGTAAACCACACGCGTTTGTTGGTGTGACATACCATATTCATGCCGCACGTCTCTAGGGTGACAAGCCACAATGGGCTGTCAACGAAGGCTTCATGACCCAAGGATACTGTGTACAACCAGCATTTTTTCCAACATCGCCACAAAAAGAGGTGGATGGGTCGCGATTTGCTACATATAGCACCCCAAGCATATGATGTTTCAGAGTAAGGACACCATCAGCAAAATGCGGTTGCTTCCCGGTGTCTGAAAGTTTAGGTCAATACCAAAAGACTGTATGTGCCACGATAGATTTCACGTGTGAAGAAGCCCCTTGTTGTGGTTATAAATCCAAATTTAATTCATGAAAAATCCACGTCTGTTCCTCAAAATCACGGGCATTTTCTTGGCGAAGTCCGACACCCCTTCTGAACTCGTCCTCGTAGATGACGCTAATGAAGGCCGGCAGGAAGTCTAAGTACAACGGCGCCTCAAAGAGCACAGTGACTGGTTTTCATGGGGCAAATGGAACCCCCAAGTGGTGAAAATGTGGCAAGGTACACCATCTTTTTATTCAAGGATCACATGACTCTCTACCTCTATATTTGTGCAACAACCTGTGCACAAGGGTCTCGACCCATACCTGCATCAGCATAAATTAAGGGTGAAGGGTTTGTCTCAAAATTTAGCTCAGGAAACTATCCCCCCAGCTGGAAAATCCCCATGTTCATTGCTGATTGTCATATTGAAAATGGTGGATATCCTATGTGGTTTGGTCAAACAAAAAAATTGAAGGGAAAAAAAGTCCAACGATTCTGACAAAAAACTTTTGAAGCTCATCTTCTCTGTGAAACTGGGTGGAACTTGGAATATACCCATTTCTGGGCATTGCCAGAGCATTCAGCACCGCTCCACCGAATGTTAGAAGAATGAGCCATCAACATTTCACAAGATCTTGGAAGTGGATGTGCTTAAAATGCGGAAATAAATGAAGTGACAAGTTTATATATCTATGATATGTAAATAAAATGGAAAATATGATGAGCAGCCATAATATTTTGGGGTGCTCTATTTCCAGACAATCCCATATATCGCAATGCAAATCCTTGACTTCAAAACAAAGCGATTCACAAAAACTGTCCTTGAAGTACATACAGCCCGAGAATAGGGCAGCGACAGGGTGTCCCCTCTGTGTGGAGTTCTCTCAGGAATAGGACTTTGTCCCTGCAAAGATGACCCCAAACAATGTATATCAAGTATGTCGCAAATGTCCACAATCATTTGTATAGTGGCCCCCAAACCTACACTTGGATTTGCCGATTCCTAGCACTTCAACTGTGGAGCGGATGACCCTGAGAGGTGTTATCCCGGTCCACTGAAGAAGTCCAGGTTTCTCAGCAAAGCTCCCAGTCTTGGTGGCTAAACTCCATGTGTGTCATGTTCAAAATAACTCTGTTGAGTTTTGTTTGATACTTCTCAGAATCCATGGTTTTTTTTCCCCACAACAAATGGTTTTTGTTGAGGTCTCGGTCTGGGTAAACCCATGTAAGCCTCCCGCAATCAAACATGGCTTGCAGGAAAATCACCCATTTGGTTCGATCTTTTTCCCCGCTATAAACCTCCAAAAAAAGTTCGTGGAGTTGCCAGTCAGGCACGTTTAATTTCCGGAAGGGTAAATCCCACTACACCCCATGATATCCCTATTATACACCATGATAGCATCATTTTTGTTGCTTAAATCCTCATGATATCTTTCCTTCTCCTACCCTTCTCCTACATCCCATCTCCGCCTCCCGCGCGCGTGGAGGAGTGCCGGGACATTCCTTGTCCACGCATTTACTGCCGCGGGGGCTCCTTGGGCCATTGGATGATTGGATCTCATCAGATGGTGCAGTTGGGGTATTCATGGCACCATGGTGAGTTCACCCCCATGGGATATGTGGCCCCTCTATGGTTGTAGATCCACTTGTAAGCCCGTTTCTGCACCCCCAAGTATCATCGGGATATTATGGTATGTTTATAGTTTATATATGATATTTCCAGATAGGTGGGGTGTTTATATATGATAACCTAACAATAATATGATATTCGGGGGGGATACCCGCATTTCCAAAAACATTGATGCGGCGATGTGCTTTTTCGACCCAGGAAACGACAGTTGGGTAGAGGTGTCATGATGAGTATGAACCCATTAACTTTCTGGCATCGGTATATCCATTGCGATACCCTCTGGTAATCAAACGTAGCAATGGCTAATCCACTATACTGGAGGTCTTGATGGGAAGATCATGTATCAATGGCGAATTTTCCATTGCCACGTTTGATGAACGGAGGGTGCTTGTAAACGAATTCTTGGCGGTGCAGACTTCCCGTTTTTTGCATTATTGGTTGGACCGAATGCCAAAAATTGGATATACCCTCTGGTAAACTAACATAACTATGGGAAATCACCATTTTTAATGGGAAAATCCACTATAAATGGCCATTTTCAATAGCTATAGACGTTTAATTACCAGAGGGTAGTTTGCGGTTTTCTACAGTGCCGATCAGCAGGACTCCATTCCAAGCAAAGCCTGGGAACTGATTGTGCTCTTCACACGATTCAGATCTAACTACGGGCGCATCACTGTATATAATTGGGCATTTCCCCCGAAATCAAAAGTTTCAACAAAGGAGATACCATGAACAAAAAAAGTGGCAACATATCCAACCTGAATAGAGATGTCAATCAAGGGGAGGAAATGACCCATGTCAAAAAGTGGCAACACATCCATGCTGCCCTTTTCTTAACTCTCTGTCATCCCCAACCAAACCTATTGGTTGGTGCCACTATCCCCAAGTGGAAAATCACCACATTTACCGATACCCTCTGGTGAACTAACATAACTATGGAAAATCACCGTTTTTAATGGGAAAATCCACTATAAATGGCCATTTTCAATGGCTATGTTAGTTTACCAGAGGGTAATTGTCCCTTCAAACCTCCATTGAGTTCGTGGATTTTCCAGCTAGCCACATTTGATGACACCGAAGGGTACACCTGAGTCCCTTGATTCGGGTCCCAATAAAACAGAATAAACAATCACTGGTTGGTAATGGTTTGAAAATGGTTTGACAATGGCTTAATGGCTTAGTACTGGTTATTAGTGATTATGTTTTGCCGCTAAGATAGAGATGGGAAATCGTGTCTTGTTCCATCAAACTGTCTATACAAGGGATGAATTTTGCCTGTCCGTCTACATGAAAAATTGCCGCAACGTATCCATCTGGCAATTTAATTTGATGATTTTCCCATCTGAATGCCCATGTATAGAGGATTTCCCAAGGCCAACTATGTTTACTTACCAGAGGGTATCCCATTACATATCCGCTGCAATATCCCATTATTATCCATTGTCCATTGCTAGTCATTATTGATCATTGCAAACCGCAAACCCGTTCTTAATTGAATTAATATCCCATCAAGATCACATTTAAATCAATGAAATCCCATTCAAACCCAATTAAATTGCCAAAACCATGATTTTGACCCACACCCAAGGACAACTGCGTTGCCCGCGACCATGATGAAAAGACTTGCGGCAGGATACGTTTCCCAGACGCAGGCTTCATCTGCATTGCAGACACCCTGGCGCCATGGCCGGTGGAGGTTTTAGTTAGACTTGTAAATAGATAGTTCGATGATTATTGCAATATATGTGCTGTTGACCATTTGATTATCACAAATGTGATATTCACGAAGCTAGGTCCGATATTGTTTTTTACCAGCTAGTGCCCGGCCCGCACCGGGGCAGAAGTTTCGAAAATTTGAATCCAACCATAAAAATCAATGGCCTATAACAGGAAAGATTTTGAGATGCAGAAGCAATGAAGTGTTGAAGCTATGAGGCGCATCAACGAATGAGCAAGTGGCGGATGAAATGCAAATGGAACGACATGAAAGAAGCAGCCATGCACAACTGACCGACTAAACCAATGGACCAATGAGTCAATAAATCAATGAGTCAATGAATGCATGAACACTGAAGTGCTGGATCCATGAATCAATGAACAAACGAATTAAGGAATCCACGAATAAACGAATCAGTGAATCAATGAATCACTGAATCTGAATGAGTGAATCAATGAACCACTGACTCAATGAATCAGTGAACCGACAAATCACATGAATCATTGACTCATTGGATCTGTGAATCAGTGAGTCAATGAAGCAATGAATCAACGAGTATAATGAATCAATGCATTGCATCAACGAATCAAATGAATAAATGAATCAATCATTAAATCAATGAATCAATCACTGAATCAATGAACCAAAGAATCAATGAATCAACGAAGCAATGAACGAACGAACGAATGAATGCATGGATGGATGAGCGGGCTATTTTCTTTTTGGGGTTCCTTCTTCACTGGGTGACATCTTCGCTAAGGCACCTCTTCTCTCAGCTACTTCCTCTCTGAGCAGCATCTTATCTGACCCTACTTCGAGGACCCCAGGGGCCGCCGTGCCCAAAAAAAACCGCAGGGTTTCGCGCCCGAGAGTGTTTTCACCCGTGAATTTACAGGAAATCAAAATGCGTGCAAGCGCAACTGAACATTGTTGCTCCCCACCCCACCCGCTCCAGAACATAGCTCACGTATGTGTGCAAGTGCAAGTGAAGATTATATATTACTCCCACCCCACCACAAAAAGAAACTAAAAAATGCGGGTCCGGTTTTTGAGCTGTAGGCAAATATTAGCTGCAGTATCTGGTTGGTGGTGGAACAACCCCTGAAAAACATGTTCGTCATTGGAGATCGTCACAATAGTTGATTTTAAGCAAAACAAGTATTTGAAACCACCGACTTACGCTAACAAGGGGATTCATTGATTTTCCCTCTGTAATATAAGACTTTGCAATGGACAATGGCCATGGACATACAGTGGACATACTAGGCAAATCATCTGCACGCGGTCATGTTCCATGGCTACGTCGAATCGGGAAAATCTCCGGTGAATTGTCCATTCAATTCTGAGATGGATGCTCATCCCAGATACTAAGTGGTGCAAACACCAAGACCCACTGCTATACCATCATTTTCCTCACTAAAATGGCAATTATGCGGTATGCTTCATTTCTGCACATAGCCCATAGATAGAATAGAACAGAATTGAATTGAATTCAAATTATAATATAAAAGAATGGAATTAGATTTAAGCTAAGAATTAGAATTTATGTAGACCAGAAGAGAAGAGAAGAGAAAAGAATTAAAGAGACTGAAATAAAAATGAAGATGAATATAGTAGCGTAGGATAGGATAGGATAGGAAAGATGAAATCTTTCGCAAAGGCATGGGAACAGGAGCAGTTCACACGATTCATATTGCGGATCCCACCAAAAGCACTTGGAAAATCCAGCTGACCATGGGCCTAATTTTGATGGTTGGTAGGATCCCCAAATAGTAAGTTTTGGTTTGTTATGTTGTTTACCAAAAAATGGGTCAGAAGATGGAATTCAATCATTAGTATCAAACCATCCCATCATTTCTTGAATATCTCATGGCTTGGCAAATGCCCTCATGATCAGTGCGTCATCTGTGGAGGAGAATCCGCACCAAAGCAGCTAGCAGAATACAAAAAAAACGACAATCAACTAAGTGTCAGCCAGCTATCATGTCTGGATTGCATTCACATTTGGGGGTCAACATCCCCAGTTTTGGTCATCCCCACGAAAGACATCTTTGGATTTGTTCACCGTTTGCTATGGAAAATGAACATGTATATGGTAAATTATCGAACTATATGGGCCATTGCTTCCACAGCAAACTGCAACGGGTTACCAGAGGGTATGTATGTTTTTATATATATATATATATTATATATATATATATATGGCTCAAAAAACACGTATGGATCGGTACGCGGTGATCCGGACGTATGGAACGAAGGAGTTACACAAATGGTCTCACATGAATTCAATCTCTTCAGAAGGGTATGGATCGAGGGTATGGATCGGGGGTATGGATCAGGGGTATGGATCGCCTGTGGGTCCGGGGTATGGATCGGGACCTTACATTTTGAGCTGCANGATCGAGGGTATGGATCGGGGGTATGGATCAGGGGTATGGATCGCCTGTGGGTCCGGGGTATGGATCGGGACCTTACATTTTGAGCTGCAGCCATATAAGTTGTTTACTCCCCAATCCAACTTTTGTTAGTGGGTTATATCCCCATGTTCAGCCATTGTAATGAGTGTCGGGTCATTTCCCCACTTAAACCATCATTTGTCAATCTCACTGGATATCCTCACATGTTGGTTAATGGCCCTATAAATGAAAGTTCAATCCCCATGTTTCTTGCCTAAATCCCCATTCTAATCAGCATTCAAATATAGTTCACTATACATCCACATGATATTCCAAATCCAGTTGATTATAGATGGCTATTGTCCCCATATTCATGATTACCCTCTGGAATCAGATGTAGCAATGGGAAACCCCACCATTCATTGATGATCTTCCAAGATTCTCCCATTAAAACCTCCATTTACTTCGGGGATTGTCCCATGATTTTCCCATGATTGCCCCATGATTTTCCCATGATTTTCCCATGATTTCCCCATGATTTTCCCATGATTTTCCCACTGTTTATAGGGGATCTTCGGAGATTTTCCAGCCACGTCTGTTCCCCATGACCTCGGCTTCGTGGGCCGAATCGGAGCAGCCCGGACGTTCACCCAGAGCCGCTTGCAGGCCGTAATACTCCTGGCGAGTGCGTGAGTGGTTAGGGGTGGATCATTTGGTGGATGACTGAAGTGTTGAAAATGGCGCCAGCTGATGCCAGGGGCGACCATCAAAGGCATGGTATCGGTGGTGAGGTGTGGATTTGACCAGCAGAAGTTGGGATTTACTGATCATTATTGAGATGATTTGCTGGGGATGCCCATGGAATGGACCGGTGGGCAGCCGAAACTCGACCCGGATCGGAACAGGATTGGATCCTGCAAGGGTATATGCACCCAAAACTGCTGTTTCGGAACCCGAAACCAAGAAATTTGGAAGATATCATAGAATCTAGTGAATCTAGTATCAGTATGAGAAATTGTCTCCATGACTCAAGCCATAAGCCATAAGACCATTCAATCCCGGGGTTGACCTATCATTCATGCATTCGAAGATATACTACTTCATCTGAAACTAGCGCCCAAATTCATTGGGTCATCAGCTTACGCATGATTTTCCTTATGAAAAACGGCTTATCCCATGGCGAAACCAAGCAGGCTCCGGGCAGCCATGGAACGCAGTCGCCTCGCCTGCACTTTGATATCGGTCTTCACGGCTGGATCCTCGAAGGAGAAGATGTCGGTTCCTTGTCTCACCACCTGCCACGAAGCCAAAAGTTGAGCCTTCAAAACACATGGATTTTGCCAACTAAGAATTGCTGCTGATGGTGATTGGAGTTAATTGAAGCCACAAGTAGCTAGAGTTGAGCCTCAAAAAATTCACCGAGATGGGTGATTTCACCCAAATGCTGAATTCAGCCAGAAGGAACGGAAATTCATCAAATTATAAGAATGAGTGATTTCACCGGCCCTGTGGCCAGTATTCCCAGCAGTACCAGCAAGCCCCAAACCACCACTTCCCCACTGCTTGACTGGTGCAGGAAACATCGGGGAAACAGATAACAACGTGGGGATGTCAGGTGCAAAAACGCGCAGAGGTCTGCCAAAAAGATGGATTTCATGTTCAAAAAGGGTCAAGCAGACCGGTCTCAAAGGGGGTACCTCTCTATTGCCCAACCATTTCGAATAAGGATCTGTCTGACTTCAACCAGCCAAACACATGTTGAGTTCATCTGCAAACACGGGAAGGCCCTCCAGAATTCATGGTTCAAAATGCAATGGGGCACCTTCTTCAATAAGAATGAGCACGACTGTAATCTATCGCAGGAATCTCTATATCAACCCACCAATAGAATCTGTGCGAAGGATGCAAATGCCGAAAATGAATCAAAATGATGGAGACGGGTACCACAGTCGGACCATAAATGGTACCATGTTAGTTGTGTCAACGAATCTATCGTAGAACTCATCTTTTGGCATTCGCACCCAATAGAATTTCCCCTTCACAAGCCACTGCCACAAAGATCTCCCGCGCCGACATGGCAATGAGTCAAATTGATCTGTGTCCCCCAGTCTGGGATGGTTTCAGACTCCAGAAGTGACCAACAAATGGCAATTTGTGTGGCTCCAAAACCCTCCAGAACTGTGTTTGACCCATCCCCCAATTCCACTTGTTGTTCAAAGCAAGTAAAAACAGCCAAGTGAATTCCTCAAAGAGATACTGATTTTTCATGATATTTACAGTCATCACATCCCTTTCCAACTGTCCAACTCCATCCCTTTCCAACTTTCCTGCCTCGCCCATGAAGACCAGGGTAAAGAACCAGCCCAACAAAAAGAAGCCCCAACATGCACAGCAGGGCCCCACAGGGCCGAAGCAGGTACCGATCAAACACTTTTCCCAGCAGCAGGGCTCCTCCTGGGGCCGTGAGGCCCGGAGAAATGGCGATGTTGAACCAGAACGCCATAGAATGCCATAGAAAGTGGGATGAAAATGGAGGTTGACTCAGGTTGACCAAGAAAAAAAGAAAACATCTTGCGCAACTCAAAGTGGCCTTCCTTTTGACCCGGTTGGATTTTCGCCGAAACTCCGGACTGTCACCAGCAACACATTTTGGACAACCATTCCTAGTGGGGAACTGATACCTGGACTACCTTGATTTTCACTTCAAATAACTAGCTAAATGGACATCCATCCAAAAAATGACTCATAGAGGCCCAGGGCACCACAAGTGATGTTTGCTGCCTTACATTCACCCATCCCACTGTGTATAGATATGTCCATGAAATGAGCTCTATGCGGGGATTTCCTAAAATGAGGGTACCCATAAATCATCCATGTTCAATCCGGATTTTCCGTTATGAACCATCCAGCTATTGGGGTATCGGGGTATCTATATTGATGGAACCCCCTTAAATTCACCCAGCGAACCCAGCCCTATCTGGGCTGCCGCACTGGAGGTTTCGCATAGCTCGTTGGCGGCGCCAAGGTGCCGGCGGGCGCTGAGGCATTCTTGTCAGCGTTCACCGGGGTGCCCACAACCAGGTTATTCCTTGGTGTTTTTGGGCCGGTCCAGCGGTGTATAATGGCTAATTAATGTGTTGATTATGGTTCGTAAATGTTCAGAACGATTCATAAGGGATAAGACAGTAATCCCATACGAATATCGACCAACCCCTTTCTATTGTCCCAAGCATGTGGTTTTATCCCCTGTTTTAAAAGCTATGGTTTCTTGGAAGTGTTTTTTGTTATTTCTAATCCATGAAATCTTCCAGAACTGCCATGGTTACAAAAAAATAGAATATGTTTTAACCGATGAAATCTTCAATTGTTTTATATTTGTTATCTTATGCAAACAAAACCGAGCAGTCTTAAAAACCCTCCGTCGTCTCTAAACATACTGTTGAGAACGGATTTTCCTGTGGATTGTCATAAACCCCAATATATTGGATACTAGATCCCTATCATCAAGCCACAGGGGTGTTTCACGCAGCCACTCGTCAAGGGTCTCAACATTTATTGCCTCGCCCACCATGGCCATGTCTTCGTCGGGGGCGACGTAAACTTTTGCCGTTTTGGGGAACGGCGCCCTGAACTCAGGCGCACCAACGGACCCGCTGAGCTGCGAGACAAACCAGTGAGCCAAACGTCTCTGGGGACGGCGGAAAAATTTGAAAGGAATGGCACCCTGAGACACCAGAAGTGGACGTGCTTTTTACGGTCTTTCTGTGTGATTTGTGGATGTTGACAGCCAGGGCATTCTTTGTCTATGAATGGTGGTGGTGGATGATGAAGCGCCCCGACAACGAAAAATGGCGTCACCGAACTCCTGGAGCGTTCAAGACATGTTCCCAGCAAGTTTCTGGTACCATTGCTTGGCCCAGTGACTTCACCCTGATTGAATCTCTATTTTCATTGCTTCAAATCCTCACGTTTAATGGTGAATCTTCCCCATTTCTGCAGCGGATGATTTTCGTTGATGAAAATGGTTGGATCAAGTGATGAAAACCAGCCACTTTTTTATGGTTTTCGATCTCCTAATCAACGCCGAGCTTCAACTGGGAAGGCAGGGCTCCCGAGACCGTCACGCCCCGGCGGCCCCAGTCGGGGTCTGTGGGCTTCATCATCACGATGCACATGGCCATAGCCTTGGGAGATGGAAAGGCACAAAGATACCCCGCTTGGTGCAGGAATCGTAAGTAGTTAATGACCATGGTAGAAGTGTACCCAGCTAGTCAGTGGTTCATAAGCATGGTGGAAGATTGATAGGATATCTCCACTTCTATACTACGGCTTGTAATCCACTTACTAAGTGGGACAATGATGGGATAATGATGGGATGGAGGTGTAAACGTTTACAGGAGGGTAACCTCATGATATAAGTAGGGATGTGATAATAATGAACTATAACCACAATAATGCGACAACAATAGAGAGGATGAGAGTGACTTGTAAATCTAGCAACAACCACAATATCACAACATCATAAAGAACAATACGAAATAATCATTACAACTAACAATACGGGGTTTGTGTTTTTTTACCTACGCATACTTCAATTAGGGTTTTATTTAGGGTTTATATACATCATGTATTACATCATTATATACATGATCTTGACGTTGACGACAACATCAATTACGAGTCACGGGCAAACCATAGGGTCTTGCCGTAACAATAGCACTACTAATAATCATCATATCAGAATCATCATCATCATCATCATCATCATCATCATCACCATCATCATCATCATCATAAATACTAATGTAAACAGACATAGAAGAACAATAGTAATATCAATAAGAATAGCAATAGCAATAATCATAATGAGACAACAATGATATTAGTAAAAGTAATAGCTAGTAATATGAATAAGAATAAGAATAAGAATAAGAATAGCAATGTTGGTAAAACAATAGTAAACCATCCCAATTTCACCATAAATAGGTGGTATGGATCATTCCCAAATGGGTGGTTTGTTATTGTTTTACCCACATTGCAATCAATAGTAGTAGTAGTAGTAGTAGTAGTAGTAGTAGTAGTAGTAGTAGTATATCACTTATAATGATGATTGTATATCTGTATATCACTACTAGTTATACCATAATATCATTACCATATGAATAAAAGAATAGTAATAGCATATAATCACCACCACCCACCCATCCAACAAACGCCACGCCACCAATGCCACATCCACCTCCCCGAAGAAGGCCGCGCCCCACCAACCCATCTCGTGGTCCAAGCGCCAACGATCCTTCCGGGGGTCCACCTGATAGCCCAACTTCTGGAAGAGCTCAGGGTACCTGGAGCCAGAAGAAAAATGCTGAAAAACCATAGTAAAACTATAGGAAAATGGTGATTTGACCAAGAATCATGTGGATGTCCCGGGATTTTGGGGGATGGATTGAACTGAGTTCACTGACCCAAACATGATGGAAAATGTGGACTTAAGTGACAAAACAGAGGAAAGTTCCTGGATGTCAGTGGGTTTAAGTAAGAAACCAAACGGGGATTTGCTGATGAATAGGATTCGGCCGTTTTGGAACAGAAAATGTTGAAATGGTGGAAAAAATGCTGGAGGATGTTTAGGAAAATATTATAGAAATGTGGAAAATGCAAAGGGTGTGTGGAAAAACGTGTAGATCAGAGTCGTATGGAAATAATGGTGATGTTCTTCCCACCCTCCCGGCAGCTATGTTGACCATTTTGGAAACCAGGTTTGGCTAGAGGGTAAGCCAGAATGCAGCCACCACAGCATCGTGGTTCTCCCTTTTTGGCTGGAGCTTTATCATTTCTCACCCTTGGAGTGTGCATAAAACGTTTGGAGGGATCTCCCAAACGGGACCTGCAAAAATATCAAGACCAAGTTGAAAAAAGTTGAGTTACCAACCCATTAAGCACTATCCACTGTCCATTGATCATAATCATTACAAACCCATTATTCCACCCATTATGAATTCTATTCATGAAAATGTCATCCACCCAATCATTCAGATATCATTCCACATAGTCATTACAAACACATACAAATCACCATACAATCAGTAACCTATCAGACCTATTGATGGAAAAAGGAGGACCGATCCCCGCAGACAAATCCTCCGCGGCGCACCACTGGCACTCCGCCCAGGCCATCCGATTCGTGGCCACGACGCACTTGGACTTGCCTGACCGCGGTTGGATTTTTCCTCGGTTTTTGTTCGGAAAATGGACATGTTTATGGATCTGTTAAAAAGGTGGACATGTCCCATTAAAATATGGATGTGTAGATGAATTTAGTATAAGCATTGATGTCTGGATGATTTTTTCAAGAAGAATGGCTATGTCCAATTGACATGTAAAGGTATTGAAACTTGGGACACGATATAGAACGGTCATCTGAATGGGGGCATGCCCCTGAATATGAATTCTGCAATTTGACCTGTCACAAAATGACGTGGGGGCATGGATTACAGCATGTTTGTTGAGTGAGATGCCCATCCCCATCGCTGGAGTTTTCACCCACCTGAAGCACATCACTCCAATCTGAGGAACAACCCAAGTCCGGGCAAAATTCCAGGATGAACTATGCAGTTGGGATCTCTTGGAGCGCCACCAAAGATATCAGTGATGTTTGGGATCAGCCTCGAGCTGACCATTTTTTTCAACTCATCAGTTCCATCCATCAGGAAAAGCCATGGTTTTTAATCCCATTTAGGTCTGTCCAAGAACCGGGATTTACCCAAAATTGCAATTCAAATGGGATACGCTAGGACAATCCTCTGGAATTAAGGGCCCTCCCCATTTCAAACAAATCCAAACCATTTTGTTGGCGATGTACTCAAGATATCCCTATCATATCCCATAAAACGTGCGTTTTTCAACCTCGGTTGTACAAGAATATTCGGTGGCATATTGGGGCTGTGGATTTTTTCCCACGATACATCCATGTTTTATCCACTATATATAGACCAACCGTTTCAAACACATCTATTCTATTAGCTGGGTGCTTCCTCCCAGGCGCCTGTAGATCCACTGGTGAAAATGTAGGACAGAACATGATCTGTCGTGGTGACCACATCCTGGCGCTGAATCGCCAGCACAGGTGGATCCGAAGCAATTGAAAGCATGATATGTTTTAGTTGGAAGGGCATGTTGGTTTTTGGAATCCCGATGTTCAAATGTTTTTGAAAGGTCACCAAAAATCAGCAAAGCTGCCAATTTTAAAGGCTCGCCCTGATGGGAAATCATCGGTTTTAGTAGGAAGATGATCAACAAACTGGAGAAGGAATGTGCAAATCTCCAAATGGATTTGCTTCACAAAGTCCAAAGTCTGTGCAAAAAAACAGCCAACTCCGGTCATCAAACCTGGCTGGGAAACCCCCAGCCAACATGACTATTTAGATGAAAAAACTCTATAAATGAAGAATTCTTCGCAGTAGATTCACCCCCCTCTAACTGGAGCCGAGGCTCCTAAAAACCAACAGACTTAGCACCCAACAAATGCCACATCCGAAAGGAACATCCACTTCCGCATCTATTTTCCCTTAGACTCCGCATGTTTATTCTAGATAACAACCCCAAAGATAGAAATGTTTGAAGCTGGAAAGGAGAGAACATCATCCAACGAACATCCTGCTTTCACACCTTTACCCGGGTAACCAGATCGAGTTTTCAGGAAGATCAAATCTCAAATCATCTTAGATCATCTTCCCAAACAAAAAATTTGGGGAGTGAGTCCACCTCATAGTCCTCCACTGAAGTCTCACCGTTCAGCAAATCGGAGGCTGAGATCACCTCCAAAAAACCCAATTTTGGCATCTTTCTGCCCCAAAAAGCCGAAGGTAGACCCCAAAAGTGGGATTTCATGCGGTTTTACCTAGCAAAAATGGAGATTGAATGATGATTTCATGGGGATATTCCCTGAAATTCCCTTTGAATTGTTGGTGGAAACATCACCAACATGGGTGTGTCAGAAAATGGGATGCCTCAAAGGGCTATTTGACTGAGAGAGATGAGGTTTTAATATCCTTTGGAATTGGGGTACCACAGTTTCAGACAGTTCTCCCTTAGCCTCACCAACTCAACCATTCGTCCGACCCCAAAAGCCATGGCGGAAAACGTATGGGGTATGTGTGAAAATGAGGGATATGTGTGTCATGATACCCCCCAACATTGCAATTTAGTGGATTTCGAGGGCTCTCCCCTAAATTGTGAGGTACCAAACCCAAACATCATATCGTTGCTCAAATTATCCCAAACATTCTATCTCCATTGCATACTTGTTCCCCAGAAAATCCCAAACTGTTGATGATTACATCTAAAAAAAACATTTTTGATGAGCCAACTCAACACCTCAGCCCATCCCAACGATGCGCTATCAATGTCCTCCCGCCTGCAAGACAGGGCGGAAGTTCTTCAGTTCCATCATCAGGTTCTGCCCACTGGGTGTGTCCGTGACCACTGCGGCGACGGGCTCAAAGAGGAGCATGGCGTCCTGATTCAAGGAGTGGCGTTGCATCGTTTTTTTTGGGGGGCGATTTATGTATTAATGGGGATGAAACGAGACATTTTATGGGGATATTCTATGAATCAACCACCAATATTGTCATATGCATTGATTTATAGGATTTTTCACCGTTGAAACATGTTGAAACCATGGTTTAAATTCCCAATCTAGGGGGGTTCTTGTCAATGCTTCCTTCAACTAATGCTAGGGTTAGCAGGATGTGAATCGGGAGAACGATGGTTGATCTTACCCTTTTCAGACAGGAAAGACATCGAAGATTAAATCAGAAAAACTACATGGACATGGGCATGGGTGAAAAGTGTACTTTCACACCAAAATTGCTGGGATATAGCTGGATCTTCATCGCGTCCAAATGCTCCCCATAGCTATTGGCTTGCCAAAATGACGACACTGAGCACCACTTGGATCAACGATGTCCTCATAGCGCGACAAGAGTTGGGTCCTGTCCCAAGGATGGATCGACTGTCGTCGAATTCTACAGTTTGTGGCAGAAAGGTTCACTGGTTCCTGGTCCTTTGGACCCACAAACAATTTGAAAAGTGCTAGGACTAGGACTTGATCTCTTCATTTCTTCAGACCTGGATATGGATGAGAAATTGTTGACCCCCATTTTGCAATGCATTAGCACTTCTACATCAGAATGACTGACCCCCATGCTGCGATGGGTTAACACTTAAGAAGAACCCTTTTGTGGATGTATTGGCACGCCATATTTTTCCCTTCCCTGGCGTCCTTCCCAACCGCTAAAGCGGTGCAACTCTCTCCAAAAATGGAAGGATTTAGTGTACACTTAAAACATGCCCCCCTTAACGGGGAAAATGAAGTGTTCAACAGTTAAATGTCTTCCCAACTTTTTTCAGACCGGAAGCTCACGGCAGGCCTGTTGTTGTGAGTGATGCTCAAGGGCAGCAGAGGGAAGCCCTGACGCAAGACACCAAGGAGGATGATCACACTCTCCAGGTTGTGGGGAAGCATCGTCACCTGGGTGCTGGATGCAATGCTGGGATGATCGGCAGAAAAAATCAAATGCAATGGTTTAATAATGATTCATGAATCATCAAACCAAAAATGGGATGAGATTAGAGCATCAACTGCGAAATCTTGTGACACAATGAGATGAATCACCTATGATGTTTTTTGAGTCTACCAAGGGCCCGTGTCTATCTCAAACATTCACTGCCACACTCGTGGCTCCATCGTCGGCCAATGGAGCCGTCTCGATCCAAAAGCCCAAGTTTAGTGTCTGCCATTTTGGAAATAAACCTAGCAACTCTGGTTGTAAGATGTTAGAAGTCTGTCCTTTCCTATTCTGGGATTTCTATTCCGCCAGCTCTGGAAGTTTATCACTGCCGGCTGGCCATGGGTGCAGGCGCTTCCGCTGGCTCCCCATTGCGACGATAGGCAGATTGTGGCGTGCCTTGTGGGAGATATGGAGGGCTGTTGGGCTGAAGAAATTCGTTGCCCCACGACCCTATGGTAAACAATCATAGCAGGCTCAAAATTCGATCACAAACATGTATTCAAACATTTTACCACTTAAAATCTCCTGAACTTGGAGATGTCCCCTTGCTAGGTGCACTAACTAAAAAACCTGGTGGAACACCTGTAGTATCATTGGTCCTATCCACTTGAAATATGTTTTGGAGCCATCCTGCCAATCCCTCAGCCAAATGATATCTGAGTATATCTGAGTCCAGACTAGACTTAAGCTCCTCAGCATCCCGAAACAATATGAGAACTGCTCCAAGATGCAAGTTGCTTAAAACTCAACACATTCTCATGCGCAGGAGAAAACCTTTTTGATCTCCGGAAGAAAAGATGAACTTCCAAAAACCATTGTTTTTTGTGAGAATCACAAAAAGAGCTGGATAGTATATATATATATATGTGCTATATCATACCTGTTTCTGCCAAGCTATCATGTGGTTTGGAGACTCTTAGTAACTCTTTGCCTCCCATAATACGGATTTTGGATACACCCATAGCTCCAGATCGCTCCCTCCATTCACCACCGGAGAGTATTCATACTTCCTATTACATATAGCCCATTCCCATTGTATATGTATAATGTGTATGTGTATATATATATATATACACATATGTATACATATATAACATAGCCCCATTTTTCCACTACATCCCCATAACAGTCCTAATTTCCCCATTTGTCCATTCCCACCAATCGGCATCACAAAAGGGAAACCAACACATTGCAGCTGGGCGTCCGGTGAGGCCCAGTTTCTTCAGTGATTTGGCCACCACCTGGAGATGCCGGGGAAAGGCACTGTTGATTCTGTGGATTTCTTACTCATTTTTTGATGAATATGGGGGCATTCAAAACCACCCGGAATTCAGTGATACAAGAGGATCATGAATGTTCATGCCATATTCTTGGAAAAAGCATGAAAAGAACAGTGGCGTTGTCCAAGAATTAGTGGATTTGCACTTGAGCTCTTGTCATTTTTTAGTGGAGCAGATCACTGTTTCAACATGAATTTTTGAGGTACACTTTTTTCAGACAAACCCATGTGTCAAGGTCCGTTTCGTACCATTGGTTGTCGAAAAAATGGAGGGGTACTCCTCTTGTTTCATCTATGGTCACAATCAGTGGGAAAAAGGATTCTATTCTAAACTTGCATAACACAAATTGGGCATGGAACACAAAAAAAGTGGATTCAAGAAATAGTCATAACTACGGGGCCATACACCAAAAACTCACATGGATGCATCCCACATGGCGACCTCAAACCACCCAGCTTCATACTCTAATCGATCTTCAGAGTGAAACGGTGGAGCTTGGGGCTTAAGATTTGGACATACCTTGTTCCTCAAATGAAGGGACTTGAGTCATGATACATAGGTCATCAAAAAATAGGCACAAAGTGGGCTGAATTGTAGGTCGCATTCCGCCGTGTTCTTCATGAAATTCACGGACATTCCCACTGTGTTCGACCCTTTTGACTGATCCCCGGGCCCCATATTTCTCGATATTGATGGTGTGTTACATCCGAAATCTGAGTATGTTTCTTGGTTTCCACCCTTCTTGACAAATAAATGCTAATCAAGAAGGGTGAAAAACTCTTCCAATAAATCATTTGGAGTGTTCTTAAAAAGGGGAATCCCTAAAACCACAGGTTTCATGGTCTAATGAATTGGATGAGAAGATATTAGAAGTACCCCCATTATGATAGGAAACACTTAGGAAACCTTCATATGTTCCTTTTTCCATCTTCCCAGTTCTCCCTTGGACCCAGGAGCCAGGCCTTGGAGGCCCGCGAGAGTTCGGACCAAGTGATCTGCCTGGTGCACGAAATCTTCCGAAATGTCTTCTGTATGCGTAATTGACACACTGATAAATATGTATATGTATGTATATATATATATAGTACCCAAAAAAAAGATACATGTTCAGAGATTTTGCTAAGTCTTCCACGGTTTTTGATGTTTTTTTTGTATATTTATATATACATACTATATAATATGTCATATGTTTATGTATATAGATAAAAGGCTTCATTTCTTCCAATAAAGAGTGAGAAGAACCAATCTTCCGGAAGAGAAACATCAGCTGGAAACTGCTGCACCTCGTATCATCCGTGATGGCCAAGCAATCTCCGAGGCCACTTCCTCTGCGAACCGCTGCTTCTTGCGACCAAACATCTATATCCCTCAAAAACACCTGAGTTTCTTCTCAAGCATTACTTGGTATAGTGACGTTTTGTCGTTGGTCAAGAAAAACTGTGAATTTAAGTTGGGTTTCCATCAGTGTTTTCATCCCCTTTTCCATCACCTTTCATATGGAATCAGCCCCAAAATCCAGCTTTTTGTTTCGCTATTTCCAAAGGAAAGCCACCAGTCCTGCGATCTCATCCACCCGGTATGGCCAACTCCACCTCTGGGCACCTTCCCGTTTCGAAAATCGATGGAACTTGCTGGTGAAAAATGGGGAAAACTCCCCCAGCTGGATGGAAAAAGGTCCATGGAAACGCGGATGTTAATTCCAGCGACAATAAACCATGTGGGGATTTCCTAAAATGGGGGTACCCAAAAATGGATGGTTTATAATGGAAAATCCCAATCTATAAATGGATGATTTGGGGGTGCCACTATTTTAGGAAACCTCCATGTGTCTGTCAGATGTCAAAGTCCAAACATAACATGCCAATCTTGAAGGGTCTCAGACTGGACTTTTTGACCTCCAAAATCATTTCAGGCTCCTCTCAGTTATGACTCTCCAAAAGCCGGCCAGAGATTCGGCCGTCTCCATTTTCTTGGGGAACATCTCATTTCCGGAATGGTCACGTAAGCAACCTGTTGTATATCTTTCTTACCAAGGACGCCAAAAACTGCCTGGTTTCATACAGACTGATACGCGACCCCTGGTCCCTGGTCAGTTTGTAAAGGTGGGTCCTCAAATTGTCCCGAAAAAAGTGACCGTTCCAAGTACAGATGCACGCTTGCCCTAGCTTCATCACCTGGAAATGAACTCAAAAACCTAGGATTTAAATCTCTAGTTACTCTAGTTCCTGTTAAAGACTTTCAAGATCTACTTTGAAAATCTTCCCAATTCCTTCGGGATCCAGTTTATTCACCGATAGTCCCCAGCCCTGTCCATCGGACCCTCGTTCTCCATGCGTAGCTTCTTCCTGGGCTGCTCGCTCTCCAGTGATGGCGGGCTGTGCATCCGCGGCGAAGCGAACGTCCGGGGGGATTGGTTCAATCACCTGGGGCCCAAAACTGCAGTCTTCAAAGATACCGAAGGAAAAAGGTGATCCCTCTATGAAACTTCATGTTTTGTTGTACCCTCTGGATACGTCATGAGCTCGCGATCATAATCGACTTTTCGGCCTGTTCCTGGAAAGTCATACCATACGCAAGTTGGTTGCAGGACACCAAAGAGGTCAGCACGGAAAAGATGACCTCTTGGTCTGAGTCTTTGCACCACCGGGAAGGACAAGGTTGCTTTCAGAGCAACTCATAGGAAAAGAACTTAGGATCCAGTAAGGACTTCAAACTCTTAGCCTCTTTCCCTACTACATCCCAGTCAGTAGTTGTAGTATTGACCATCCTTCTGCTCCCCCTCAACCATCAGTCCAATGGCCTGCTGCCCCTTTTTCCAGTGATTTTTGCCAGGTCTGGTATCCAAAGGATCGGTTGGTTTTGTCCAAACATTTGAGGATTACAAACTGCTACTAAACAATTGGAAATCATAAAGAATATTGTGTATCTAACAAATCTAATAAACAATGTAAATTACAAGTATGTATCTAACAAACTGATATATAGATATATAAATAGATGAACCGCTGGAATTTAGGGCCGCAGGTCCTTCGGACAAGCCCTTCCGCTTGCTCCAGATGTTTGGAGCTTCGCAACTCTGTAGGCCTCCAATCAGACCTGGCCCACGGTGTTTTTCTGTGAAAAAAATACTGCGTTTGTAATGATGAATGATGAGTAATAATGATAAATAATGATTAACAACGGACAATGGATAATAATAATGTATATCTACATACATACATACATACATACATACATACATACATACATACATACATACCATTACATTACATTACATTACATTACATTACATTACATTACATTACATTACATTACATTACATTACATTACATAACATTACATAACATTACATAACATTACATAACATTACATAACATTACATAACATTACATAACATTACATAACA
>BGPT01000084.1:521373-552530 GCA_003297045.1 Symbiodinium sp. clade C Y103
CATAACATTACATAACATTACATAACATTACATAACATTACATAACATTACATAACATTACATAACATTACATAACATTACATAACATTACATTACATACATACATACATATGTATATATATATGTATGTATATGTACATATAGATATATATATATGTGTGTACATAAAACTAGATATATACAGGTACCTGTATAAGATATACCCATGCCTGTTGCTTAAAGTTCCCATGCATATATTTGTTGGAACTCCCATTTTGGTCAGGAAAAAAGTCGCTTCACCTCAAGAAACAGCCCGCGAGAATTCCGAGCATCCAAAAAAAGAAGCTGCGTTTTTTACCTCTTCGCTGGAGCAAATGCAATGGTGGTGTTGAATCTAGTGCTGATGTTGGGGAAATGTGGATACCGTCAAATTGTCATGAAATTATGGGTGAAATGATGTTTCAACCAGGAAATTGTGGGGATCCTATGTTGAAATGAACCTGTTCGACCCAGAAAACAAGCCCCTTTGACAGGGCCCTTAGGATCAGTGTGACGAAAAAAAGTAGTAACAATAATAATGTTGGGAAAACAATGCCATAAACCACCTATTTGGGTTTACCCACATCAAACCAGTCAAGCAAGGGTTTCCATGTTTGACAAGGCAACATGAATCATAACTTCTTAGCGTCTGGATGCGTCTGGCTTCCTTTGGCCAAGCAAGCTGAATTTCAGGAATAGGGATTGACCCGGCCAAAATGGTCACATATTCCCTACATCATAATGGACTCGTAATTCCTGGGACATATATCGTCTTGTATGTAATGATTGTCATCAATCATGAACCTGGCACATACTTAGAATAGCTGCGATCAGTATTGTGGTAAACCCAATAATACGCCATACTCAATGGAGGTTTATTGGGTATACTGGTATATCCTTCTTTGGGATGTAAAGTGGCCCCAACTGGTTGGTTATTGAGATGGTTTATTGATTTCATTGTTGGGTTTACCACCTTTGACGGGCCCGGGGACCGTTTGACCCGCCTTTGGCTCGAAACATGGTTTTAGGAGTGTCCCGTCACTTGTTTCAAACTCGTGGACCTGTACCCATGAAACAAGTAACATAGATACAAAACCCATGCAAATCATACGAAAAATGCTTATGATAGCACCATCCCCTGGTTGGCTAAATCCCCATCTGTCAATCTTAAGTCCCGAAACATTTTGATGGCTAAGTCCCACTCTTGGTGGCCCCAGATTTTTGATAGTTAAATAGTCAAATCTCAGATTTGATGGTTAAATCCCGATTTTTTATAGTTTCTCAGATTTGATCATTTGATGGTTCAATCCCAAGTTGTGATGCTGAAATTCCACAGTCTTGGGGGCACCTGCGCATCCCACCCCTGGCCCACCCTTTTTGGAGTTGGCTCCACGGTCCGTGGCTCCACGGTCCCTGGCTCCACGGTCCGTGGTGCGTCCATACAGAACACCGTCGTGGGATTATGATACCCTGCAAGTCATCTTGCGAGCCAAACACACGGGAACCGCGGCAGCTGGTTTTGACCTGCGAAAAATGACCAGTTGACCCTGGTATTTTGGAAAATCATGTATAGATGGGGATAATTGACCACAAGGTCTCGGTGTTGCTAGTCCTTGGTATTTGGTGGCTCACCCCACGGATCTGAGGTGGATAAAATCACCCCGGTCATAACTGGATCAACCGATTAACCCTACGGATCCTACTTGTACGGGTTGTGGCCCACTGGAAAGTTGTTCAGATCTTAAATCGATGAAATCAACGACGGTTACATTGATTCGCAACGGACAGTAGTGCCGAATGTGCGCAAAGAATGAACATGAAACAGGGATGACAGTCTTAAGTCAATGAAATCAATGATGGTCACATTGATTCGCAACTGACAGCAATGCCGATTGCGCGTAAAGAATGAAAATGACACGAGGATGACACAAAATAGAGAAAAATATTATGTGTATATATTAAATGTATATACACAGATATTTATATATATATATATATTTATATAAATTGTACATATATACATGTCCATATCCACAGAAAAGGGTTTATGGCGAAAGGCGTCGTTGACTGTGTCAACGGATTCTATCTATTTCGAGCCCAGGAAGGGATTGCCTGCATTTTCGCAAGAATGAAACACACAAATGCAAACCATATGTCTGAGGTTCGCAAAGAATACGAACATACCAATCTATGAGAGACAAAATCTGATATTGATTGTGGGAACAATGAAAATGCATAGAGATGGAACAAAAGTAAAACAACAAGTATGTCCTCCTGCACACTAAAACAAATTATCCCGGATATCAGTGGGAAGGGATTGCTGTGCTGATGGTGGCGAATACCGTTCCACTTAGATCTCACAGATTTGTCCATGTTGGAGACCATGACGGTACACTAAATGGAACATCATTCCCACTAAGGCAAAATAGAAAAGATTGACAACATCATCATGCAATTGAGGAAATGATGATTTAAAAAAAAATTGGAGAATTGACGCCCTGCCAAAATATGACCACTTCGGCTGGCGGGCTCAGGTTTTTGCATTATACCAGGTAGTGCCCGGCACGCGCCCGCGCGGAAGTTTCGAGAAAAAGGACATGACTATAGGAGGAAGATGGCCTAGAGAAATTTTCTTGAGATGCAGAAGCAAAGAAATGTTGAAGGTGTGAGGTGCACCAACGAATGAGCAAATGGTTGTTGAGATGCCAATGACATGACATGAAACAATCCATGCACAACTGACTAATGAATCAATGAGCCAATGAACCGATGAATCAGTGAAGGGATGACGAATTGAAGCAATCAGTGAATGAACCAATCAATGAATGAATGAACCAATGAATGAATGAATCAATGAAACAATGAATCAATGAATCAATGAGTCAACGACTCAATAAATCAATGAATCAGCACATCAGTGAATCAACCAATCAATGCATCAGTGAATCAACCAATCAATGCATCAATGAATCAATGAATAAAAAATTCAAAAATTCATCAACTAATCAGTGAATCAGTGAATCAACCAATCAATGATGCAATGAGTCAATGAATCAACCAATCAACGAATCAATGAGTCAAGGTTCCAATGAACCAATGAATCAATGAATCAATGAATCAGCCAATCAATGAATCGGTGAATCAACCAATCAATGAACCAATGAGTCAAGGTTCCAATGAACCAATGAATCAGTGAATCAACGGATCAATGAATCAATGCCTCCATGAATCAATGAATGAACGAATGAACGAATGAATGAGTTGATGGACTGGGTGGATGGAATGTGCTACTTTGCTGGGCTGCTTCTTCACTGAGCGACCTCTTCGCTGAGGCACCTTTTCTCTTTCCTCCATGAGCAGCCACTTCTCTAGGCTGCTTCTGCTCTGGGCTGCACCCCAGCCTAGCTACCTCCTCTGTAGCTTCTGCAACCTAGTTCTTCTCTTCGCGCAGCCAGCACAGTGCGATTTTGCAACATCCAGCTGCAATCCCGCATAGCACAAGAGTAGCATTATGGTCGTTGCAGCTGTTACAATGCGTTCAGAAACCTCCCCAGCTGCAATTCCGCTTACCAGGAGGGTGACAGCATCACTCACGCGTTGCTGCGCGCAGCCGTGCCAATGCGTTTTGTCACAGCCAGTTGCAAACCCGCATAGCAGGAGCATCGCACTGAATCGACCAACGTTATTCGTGCAGCACTGACAATGGGGACGATTCCGCGCTGCTATGACGTCGCGTGTTTTTTACGATTTGTTTGAAGGAAATCGAATTTTCGCTACAGTCCTGTGCACTTTTTGCCGACCTCATCTTCCAAAAGTGCTCCGAACGCGTCAATTTTTTAACATTTTGAACTGCAGATCGAGCTCCTCTTGCTACAGTCCTGTGCACTTTTTTGCCGACCTCATCTTCCAAAAGTGTTCCCAACGTGAAAATGTTTGACGATCTTTATTTGAAATGGAGCTTTCGCTACAGTCCTGTGCACATTTTGTCGACCTTATCCACCAAAGCGCTCCGAACGTGACAGTTTTTAACGATTTTTTTGTGGAATTGAACTCTCGCTACAGTCCTGCGCACTTTTTGTCGACGACATTTGCAGATAGAGGCCCGCACGCGCGGAAACAGAGACCTTCCTTCGGCGACCACGGAAGCCACTTTACCCCAAAAAAACACAAGGTTTCGCGCCTGAGAATGCTTTTTCCCGTGAATTTGACACACGCGTGATGTTGACATGATGTTGACATGATCATGGCGATGGCGGCGATGATGATGATGATGATGATGATGATGATGATGATGATGATGGTGCTGCTGATGATGATGACGATGATAAGGATGATGACGATGGTGGCGATGATGACGATGATGATGATGTTGATGATGATGATGATGCTGGTGATGATGATGCTGGTAATGATGATGATGATGATGATGATGATGATAATGATGCTGACAAGACTACCCCTTGACAGTCGTCCGTAACTCGGAAGTTTGTGAACTAAACTTCCTTTGATTATATACAAGTAGTTCCCGGGCAAGCCGGGGGCGGAATTTTGAAAATTGAACGCTTGTAGCCTATAGAACCGAACGAAGGCTGGGCTTATAGGATGCAGGCTTTCTGTGCTTCGAAGCAGTGCCATCTCTCGATTGTCAAGCCGATGCCATGTCGTTTGAATGTTGGACCTTTTCTCATTTCATTTGACTTCCCTTGGAAATTGCTTATTGCATCCACTGTCACGGTCACCACAGTCTCATCTCATCTCATCTCAAGTCTTCTTTTCTTTCCTCAGTCATGTCATCTGATTTTTTTCTCATCTCTTCTCAGCTCCTTCTAGTTCAGCTCTCCTAAGCTTCTGCATTCGACGCAGCTTGTCGTAAAACTTTGCAACGCAAAGTTAGATCGCGAAAACCGCTTTCAAACCTCTTGCGCTCAAAGTAAACCCAAACCAAAACAAACTCAAACGTGCAAGTCNTCTCGCGTTTCTCTCGTCTCAAAACCCTCAGAGGCCGTCTCTCGGCAACACACACACACTTTTCGCTTCCCGGTTCTTGAGCCACAGGTCAGTGGCATAAACACACAGTCTCGTACTATATACAAGCAAATAAAACGCAGACAAAACCGAAGGTTTTGTCAAGTTCTGGTAAACTCGATTCCTAGAAACGTTTCATTTAAATAAATCGGTTTCGGTTCAAGCAAAACGAATTCATGCCAAACCAAAATTCACAAAACGAGCAAATTCCTAACAACTCAAGCTACCTAAGTCACAACTCTTTGTGANTTACATTACATTACATTACATTACATTACATTACATTACATTACATTACATTACATTACATTACATACATACATACATACATACATACATACATTACATTACATTACATTACATTACATTACATTACATTACATTACATACATACATACATACATACATACATTACATTACATTACATTACATTACATTACATTACATTACATTACATTACATTACATTACATTACATTACATTACATTACATTACATTACATTACATACATACATACATACATAATGATGGGATATTTAATGGGTTACCCTTTGGCAATCCAATGTGGCTTTGCTGGGAAATCCCCGAACTAAATGGAGATGCTCTAACTGTCAAAATCATCTCCAGATGGCAATTGTCGTAGGGAAGTTGTTGTTGGCTTTCAATCGAGTGCCCATGTAAGGACCCACTTTGATGATTGAACAGAAATGAATGATAGACATATGATGCTGCTCTACCTTTCACATCATTTTGATGATTTGAAGCATTGCTGTATATCCTGGTCGCTATCAACCCATTTCTGGTGCACCCCGAATCTTTTCTGTCCCGATCATTTGAAGACTTGTGAAAAGGGGCCTCCTCAATTTCCGGACAAATCCACATCAAATTGGTGCTTGTATTTATGTACTTATCTATTGATCTGTATTTATTTGTGTACTGATTCATTTATTTGTTTATTGCTTAGCTATTTACTCAAAAATAAGAAAACACATAAATAAATAAGTAAATACTGTAAATAAATAAATAAATAAATAAATATATATATATATATTATATATATATATATACACATATATTATGTGTGACCCCACTATATCCTTATTGTATCTGTCATCATCTCCCCAAAAGGCTCGTTTCTATACCCCTTTTTTTGCACAAGTCTAATAGTGTTGGTCAACATCCCCATGTAGCATCATATATCCCTATGATTGCCGGATAGTTTCCCTTTAAAAGAATCACCATTGTTTTCCAAATTGCTACTGTAGGGACTCCAAGTACTATACATAGTTGGTTCTCCCCACTATATCCCTCTCATATGATTGATAATCTCTCAAATTAAATATTCCAATTATAATGTAGAAATGTTCCATATCCACAGAAAATGTCCCCAATATTGATTACTTATATCACCATCAAACCACCAAGCCAAGTATAGTTGTTTTAAAAAAAAATGAATATATATCCCCGATCTAGTCATATGGGTGTGTCTGAAAAATGGTGTATACCCCCCCAATAGCCATTTAAATAGGGATAATGATAGGTAATCAGTGGATTTAGAGGTACCCAATTTTCAGACAAACCCATATCACCATTGCACCACCGTGTTTGTTGGTCAAATTTACCATTTTTGACCCGCTTCCCCCATTGTTTCGACATGCCCACCACGGTTTCAGCACCTTCTATTCCACGCATGTGCCCGCTGCCACGCATGGGCCTAGAGGATCTGGTTCAAAGGGCGAAGATTGGGAACGTTGGGAAAAATGGAAGTTTCCATAAATGTAGATACCCCCAATAGCTGGATGGTAGTGGAAAATCCTAATGAAATAGATGATTCAGGTGTATCCCCATTTTAGGAAACCTCCAGATTAGGAAATCTTTATTGGGGCTGAAAGAAACACTTGTTTTTATGATGCTTTAGTATTTGCTGTACTATAAAGGTTTCACTCAAGCAGAAGATAGGCTCCCAATCCCGGCGGTTGTTGGAATCCAAAAAACGAGGCCGGGTACTCTTTCAGCCAAAAATTGGACTCCTCTGAGCATCATTTGCAGAAGCAATTCGGCATGAAGAGTGTGAGCTCCAGAAATAGAAAAGGAAAAAAAAACTCCAACACCTTCGAAAATCCATTGTTCCCATTGAAATCTAGCCATATATTGGGGGTCAGTCCCTCCACGTCTGGACAATTCCAGATCTGACTACCCTGGTATTAAAAAGGCTGATAGTCTCTGATGATAGGTTGGAAATAGAATAAAATCAGTTTCAAACCTCATCTTCATTTCAATCTCCCCATTATAATGGCCATAAATTCATGGGTTTTTGAGTATATACCATCTGGTAAATTAACATAGACCCTGGCATTAATCGGGATTGGAAGATGAGTTTCCTCTGAAAATAGCGAGTTTCTCAGGGTCGAACTGTTAATATACCAGAGGGTAGATTTTTTTTTTGCCGTGGTCCACTGGTTCAACACATCATTTTCCCCATTCAAACTGGGCCAGTCCCTCGGCTGGGCAGCCCGTGCTCACTCCAGGGGCATCTTCTGGAAGCTCCAGCTCGTCCTGAGGCACTAACGGAAGGATGGCGATTTTACTATCATTGCTGGATTATCGCTTGTCACCATGTTACAAAAGGTGTCATTTTTACTATCAATCTTACTATTCTGGTAACGATCATTGTATACTATCATGATTGTTGTCATTCTTATTATCAATATTGGCTCATTGTCATTGTCATTACTATGATTGATATACGTATCATGATTATCGCTAATGTTATTGCTATGTTTTAACATTCTGAGCATTATTGCTATCATTGTCAGTGTATTTTTCCAGGATGGATGAACAACTGATAGTAATGATAGTGATGATGACAATGATGTTCGTGATAATGATAACAATAATAAAAGATATTGACAATAGCAGTATTGATCATAATGGTAATGCTGATGATGGCAATACTTCAGTCAGTCATAAGAATAGTAACATGAATGATTATGATAACAAAAAGAAAAATGGCAACCATAATATATACAATAACAATATAGTCATCATGAGTCGCCATATGACACTGATAATGACCCAACAGTTGCCATAGTGATGGATAATGGTTGGCTCTTCCCCCATGATCCATCAAAAGATCACAAGTGGCTGCCTACATTCCACCACATAGACAACAACAGGTACCCAGCGAACTTTCAAACCGCAGTAGAATTCCATTCACCTGCATTATCTAATACTATATAATATCTCTATAATTATACCATAATTTGTCTTCCTTAAATCCAATTCATATTCCACCACTAATATCCCCAGTATGGTTGGTCTTTTTCCAAGCCCCATAGGTTTCCAATTGCTAATTAGATATCCCACTATATTTCAGTCGTCCCATTGCATGTTCCCATCATATCCCAATTTTTGCATGTTCCCGTCCCACTACTTTCAGACACCGCCAGATGGAAAATGATGAAAGTCAACCAGTTCTGGTTTGGGTCATTATAGTTACCCTCTGGTGAACTAACATAACTATGGGAAATCACAATTTTTTAATGGGAAAATCCACTATAAATGGCAATTTTCAATAGCTATGTTAGTTTAACAGAGGGTATATCCATTCAACTTACATCCAATATATGCCCAAATTTACACTTGCCACGGTCAAAACGCTAATTCTTATAATGGGTGTACCAATCTTTATTGATGGAGTGATGACTATCCCCAAAAGGCTGGGCAAATTAGCCAAGTAGCTTGACTATGGCACTATGGCACATGTGTTTCAGACTCTTCCAACATTCCCATTATTTTCCAACTATTTTCCCATGTTATCCCTAAGTTTCCATGATATTCATTCTACTGTCAGACGCACCCAAATAGAAAACAACTAAACTCAACCAGTTCTGCTTTGGGTCACTATTCTTATCTCCATTCAACTTATATCACTTATATCATCCATTGTCAAATCCTATCCCATTGTTATCCCATGAATTTTCTCACCATTTATCCCCATGTGTCACACCATTTTTCCATGAGATCCACATTTTCCGTTCAGCAGCTCCTCCTCATCCTCTGCCAGCAGCTCCTCCGGTGACAGTTCCACCAATCCCCCGCCGTTGGTCCTGGAGGAAATGCTTCCGAACCGCCACAGGCGCTGCAGAAACTCGAAAAAAACGGCGAACACTGGGAGTTTTTTCCAGCAAAAAGTTGGGGTTTCACGGTTTCACCTGGAAAACATGGGAAGCGAACCCAGCCAATTTGGGAATTTCACCAGCGGAAGATTGAGGTTTGAAGGACAGACAAGGTGATCAGCCAGCTAAATGAGATGCGCACGAAGGAAAATAGGTGAAATTGGATTACTGTTTTTTTGCATTTTGCAAAAAAAATAGGAAGAACAAAAAATATGATAAACCGACATCAACAAATGTCGATAGGAACAAAATGAAAGGTTTCACTCACGCCAAGAAGGGTGACATCAACAAACCGATTAGTTTCTACTTGCAAATTTTATGGATCTAGATGCCGCGACGAAAGCAACATCGGACACATAATGTGCGAAGGGAGTGAGATCATTGGTTCCAATCAAATGGGATGGTTTGCAGTTTGCAGAAGCAAAATGGGCATCCAAGAAAAAATTGATACAGTTTCAAAACAATTAGATGGTCACAAATGACATATATACAGTTATATTCATATATAAATCTTTGGTGACCAAAATATTTTATCTATGCTAAAGTTGAAAAAATAAGATGATCCTCCAGTGAAACTGACGAGTGAATGTCCTCTGCAGTAGAATTAGTTCGTCTTGTAGGAGGTTCCCATGACCTGAAGAAGGAGATGGGAATTGTTTCATCAGATCCCCCCACTCCCTTGCGGTCTGCTTGCGGTGCCACCAAATCATTCGCTCTGCGCCGAGCGGCAAGAAACGAATGCCAGCAACCCAAGCAGCGAAAACAGACCTGGCAGAAACTGAAAAAAAACGCCAAAACATTAGGTAGGTCGGAATGTGGTTTGGGAAGCACCCAACACCAACTTGCATCACATCATGTTGAATCATACCGGGGGTCATACAATGGATACAATGCATTTCGGATCTAATCTGATTTGTACAACAGTGCAGCAGGATCAGGGCATTCCCCCCAGTTGAGTATGGTTCGAAAACGGAGGAACAATGCGTTCAATTTCCATTTATGCGATTATAGTTTCATGAATGGTTGGTCAATGTTGGTTGAGTTGGACATAGCATAATTAATCAACAAACCATTGTTGAGAGTTTATTTCTCAGATATGCTCGAAGTGGAACTTTGTTTCATGGAGAGACATGTACCACCCCATCCGTGGCACATAGAACATATAACTGATCTGTTGCTTCACTGTGCCCTCAATAAAACGGCCGGTTTAACGCATTGGCGGCGCAGTGCACGAATGAACTTCGATGGCGTAGCTTGAGCAAGTCGTCGAACAAATAAGAACGTCGAGCACTGGAGGCGTTCTCACATTTGTTTTTGATTGAAAGCCACCAAAATTAACCTGCGCTGAGAAAAAGATGTTTGCAGATCCCAGGCAGGAGAAACACCCTAAGTCCTAAGTAGAACACGATGCATTTCCATAGACTGAACGATGACACTGTGAGCAAACAATGCAAAAACCGACGATTTTTTGCAATTCAGCGATGCTAGGTCTCGGGATGGTTTCTGGCGCAAAGCACCTCGTGACCAATTGGATTGAAATGAAACCAGCGACTTGTTGACAGTTGTGGGCAATCCTTTTGTCACGTTCTGTAAGCTGCGGCCCCCAGCATCGATCACTACCTTCGCTGAGCAGGCCTAGCAACATGTGGGCATTGGTTTGCTGGTGAACACGTGCCGCAAAATATATTGTCCAAAAATCATTTATGTTCAACGCATAGGTCTGCATCAAATGTCGTAAATCGATGGAAAAATGTACAGACAAAAAAAAATAAAACACAACAAAAAAACAATTGAAGGCATCATCCCAAGTTGTGGGAGATTTCGTCACAGGACGAGTGTGTGAACCTCCAAGATCTCCAAAATGAGAAATGTACGAACAATATGAAAGTTGGGATATGGTCATAGCACCCCCGCACCACCATGTGTTAGAACAAAACAATTGACCACTGAACAGTTGCGACAGTTTGGGGTTAGTTTGCCTTGCGGTGCACAGCTATTTACGGGGTCATCTTTATTCACTAAGAAGCCAACAACTGACGGGGCTATCAATTCTTGAATAAAAACAATTTGTGTTCCGTCCTGTTCCAACATCATTCTCCGACTCCGTGTCAACTACTTGTCTCCCACTTGTCTTCCGTGTGTGTCACGGTTGTCCCTTACTTGTCTCCAATTTGTTTTCTTTTGTCTCTCTTCTTCCTTCCTCGGTACAGGGACCCTGTTCCACCATGATTCTCCGTCTCTTGTCCTTGTCTGCCACTTGTCCCTCACTTGTCGCTCGCTTGTCTCTTACTTGCCTCCAAGTTGTTTTTTGTCTTCCTTCTTCCTTCCTCAGTACACGATCCTGTTCCACTGTTCCACCATGATCCTCTCTCTTTCGTCCTTGTCTCCCATTTGTCCCCCACTTGTCTCCCCCGTGTGCCCCCTTGTGCTCCCAGTGCGTTCACTACTTACCGCCCAGATGTCCTCCACTTGTGATCGAAAAAGGACATGTGAACGGGTTTCCTTTGAATTGCAGCGAAGAGCAACTTCCAACGCAAGCAAAATCAAATGAAGCAAAGATATGACATTGACAGAGGTAAGTTGGGTAGAGGTGGGATTGATAGAGGTCAGTTTGCCAGCGATGAGATTGACAGGAATAGGTCTTGTAGAGTAATGTTTGATGACAGGGATAGGTGTGATACAGAGAAGTTTGGCACTGATGGGTTTGATAGAGACAAGCTTGATAGAGAGAAGTTTGATGGAGATTAGTTTGAAAGAGGTAGGTTTGGTGGTGCAAAGTTTCATAGAGGTGAGTTTGGTAAAGTTAATTTTTAAAGAGTGATTTTTTCTCGAGATAAGTTTCTTACGGATAAGATCGAAAGAGATCATCTTCAAAGTTTGATAGAGGTACGTTTTATTGACTCAAATTGAATGAAACCTGGCAGAGAGAAGCATAGAGGCAGGGATGGTGAAGAAGAGTTTGGTAGGGATTAGTTTGACAGAGATACGTTCGGTAAAGAAAAGGTTGGTAGAGAGAAGTTTGGTAAAAACAAGTTCGGAAGAGTACAATTTGAAAGAAATAACTTTTTATACAGAGAAGTTTGGGGGAGAGAAGTTTGATAGATGCAAGCTTGGCAGAGTCAAGCTCGGTAGAGAAATGTTGAGTAGGAGCTAATATGTCGTAGAGTCGTAGTACGGTAAGTTTGGTAGCCAATCAGGCGGTAAGGTGGGAGAAGTACAGTTGTGGAGACATGATGGAGGTAAGTTGAGAGAGGTAAGTTTGGAGACAAGTTTCATATAGATTGAATCATAAGTTTGATAGAGATAGGTTTGCGATATAGTTCGAACAATCCAAAGTTTCCTGTGCCAAATCAAAAGCCTTCGATTCAAACTCGTTTGTGAAGAGCTGAAGTGTTGAAATTCGAACCGGCAAGGAAAAACATGAAAAATGAGTGCAAGACAGTTTCTCGCAATTGATTCGTATGGCAAACTGTAGATGTAAGGGTCCACGCACAAAACACTTGCAACTGCCCAGCATGCGGGGTTTTTGGAACCTGGAACATACAGTCCACCAACCGATTGCAGTGCAGGCGCCGGGCTTTCGAACAACCTGTTCGCCCTGACCCTGGGTGGATAGCCCAAACTCAAGGCACACGGAGCCGCGCATCGCTGGCGTGTTGACACCATCAAAGAATAGCAAACTCCTTGGCTGCCTATGTTTTTTGCATAGTCTTTTCGCATATTTCGAAAACAAAAGGTAAATCAAAGACAAAATTGCCTAATCCATGTCCCAAGCCCCTAAGCTTCCCCCAAGGATACCTGCATTGTTTCCATGGTTTTCACATGGTTTTCAAATTAAACCACAGACCCAAAAAAAATCAATAAACAACCTAAAAAAGCAAGTTTGCAAACCCTAGGGGGGAGAAGTGGGAAAGAGTTGGTCCTGCCACTTTTTTGCCAGCCCTTCCAAAAAAAGTGAGAGGACCCAACTCTCTGCATCTTCCCCCCTTGGGGTGTGCAATCTTATTCTTATATTTTTTGCTGTTTTTGTTTTTTTGGTGTTTTGTATGCTGTAAAAAGAAAGGAACTGCAAAGGTGAGATTGCAAAGAGCAAACTAACCCATCGCAGGCGTAAAAGACACACACACACCAAAAAAAAGAAAAGCACTCTCAAGCTGTCCTCTTCCGTATTCAAAACCTTCTGTATTCAAAATGGTGTTTACATTGGGGGAAACCCCCGAATTGGTTTTATTCAGTGAACCATAATGAACCCCCCCTATCAGCTTGATGTGGCCGTCTGGCCTTTGACACTTCCCACTCCGTTCATTCTCTCAAGTCATATCTCAAGGTTGAGGAGGTGCGAAAGTCCGCTTTCAAGGAACTAAGGTGAGCTTTGGGATGCAATATGAGCACCACGGCCGCAGCCCCAAATAATCAAGTTACAACCAAGGCTGAGGTCAGAACGCTAGCTGACAGAACAGCTCCTGATTAGGCCGGCCACGCAAGCCTGGAACTTGCATTCATGGCACCATTTGATGACACTCTCAAGTCTCAAGTTGCAAGGAAAATTCAATCCTTGTAGTCCTCGATAAAGTTGAATTTGTTACAAAAGTGGGATGAAATTCAATTTGAATTTGTTATGAATGTGGCTTTCATCGGGGTGCAAACCCAAACATCCGAGAAAAAACAAGTCACAATGGGGGCTCGTGCTAGGGACGCAGCAGCTTCTGATGCGGCCGTGGATGGTACCACCTGGTCGGCATTGACTAGGGGAACAACAACCTTTTCGGATCCAGCAGGGCTGCATGTTCCGTTTCTCACATCATTATGAGTTGATGTATCTACAGTACTGTCTACAACTGATATCCATTGAAAACTGGAGAATCAACAATTGGAAGTAGGCAACTTGCAGTTTCTGATCCATTAAAATGTGCTATGCCAAAGGGGTGGGCATAGGGGAACCTTTGATGATGTTCAACACGCATGTTCACACCCTATCCTCTGTTTACGCGCAGGATTCGACGCAAACAGAATCGATTTAAGCGAAAAAAAAAAGTTGAACTAGATTTGCAGATAGCGACTCGGGCGGTGGGACGACGTATGTCTTTGGGCTTTTGACTAACTGGTGAAAGTTGTTTGGCAGCTGCAGCTGCTAAACAGTTTCCCTAGGCCCTGGCTTCCATGTTTGATTACGAAGCAATGAGCAGCATGCAAAACTGTTCATGTCTTTGCAGCTGTGAAAAAATGTCTCTCCTTTCCAAATAAATGCCTTTGTTTTTCGGTCCAAAATTCACATGTGTCAATTTGGTACGGAATTGTCTCAAGGGCTCTAAGTAAGATCCAAACGGCAACAGCACACATATTATGTCAACACGGGTTTACTCACGACAGTGAAACGAGGTCAGATTGACACATGTATTGTCTACTTTTGATTCTGTGTCATTATTTTTGAAGAATGACACCCATCTTACTTCTGATCGAAACTTCGTTTCACGACTTCCAGATTGCTTCTGGTCCACCTGTCGAGATTTTGATCCCCATTTCTCAAGCTCCCTACTGCGGACCTTCATGAGACTACAAAGCAAGGTTGACCAGCCTTATCTGATTGGTATCGCATTGGCGTCAATGGTTCTGCTGACCTAAGCAACAGCTGGCAAAAAGTGTTACTGACAGCAAAAGCAATTTGGAAAGAGGGAACAGGGGTGCAGTCTGTCTATGTGCTCACGTTGCTGCCGGCTTTGCCAGTGGCACCCAATGGATGTTGCAACCAGCCACATCAATAAAAGATGCAGCTGGAATTTTGAATGTGAAAATCACCATCGCCGATCCAACAGCGCAAATTTGAAGCAATGGGGCCTGGATTTCAAAAGTTCCACAACTTCTCCGAGACCTTTGAGGATGTCTTCAGCTTTCAGAGCTTTGGCTTCAAGCTTCGCGCCTTCAACCTGATTCGCCAGACCATGGCGCAAATCCATGCGAAGCATCTTGCAAAGACCCTGCCTCGTGATTGATGACTGCAATGCTGTCAATCCTTTTCGGCAGCAAGGACCCCTGGTGACAAAAGGCAAGCATTCAAAGCATGTTTTGGAACGCTCGTGGTGACCATCCGGACCGGCTCAACTAGCAACAGAGTGATTGAACATCGGCAGACCCTTCCAGTGTCTGTGTACAACCTCTAACATCACATTGCTGCGCTGCTTGTGCTTTGGCAAAGACATCTCACTGTCAGATTGGGGGCCCATAAGCATAAATTCAATATTCACTTCACTCTTGACTGCCAGGCCTGGCAAATGTTCGTTGGGTACGGTGTTCGGACGAAGGATGCGTCAACATCAAGATCAAGAAGCAAAGGTTGTATTGCCTGCTGGGCGCAGTTTTTTCTCGTATTCTTGGCTCAGCAGCTATTCAATCATCATAAGTTGTATCTTTGTATCACCGATCATAGGCCAAGATCCGCATGGCCTGGATTGCGTTTTCGCCATGGATTTTAACAATTTAAGGACATCCCAAGGGCGGGCTTGGTGTCATATCCTGTCACTATCTGTCACTCGTGCTACTCACACCATTTTCTAAAAGGCCTTTTCGGGAAAGTTCAGATCTGCCAGCAATACAGTTGGGAGTTTCTCGCCCTTGACGATCGAAGCCATGCAATCCGCAAACTCTTGTCGAGCACGTCCAAACGGAGCACCAGGCAAATGCCTTGGCAGAGAGGTGTTGACTGTGCAGCCTGAGAGGTGCAGCCAGTGCAGCCGGTGCAGCCGAAGCACGTTGTCACAACACGCAAAAGGCCCATCCCATCGTGTTTGAAATGGGCCTCCGTCACCACCTGCACGGGCTAGTACACTGACAAAAGAAACCTTGCCTACATGGGCCGAAATACGAAAGCTTCAAGCAAAAGCGGGCCTTCTTGGAATTCTCTCTGAAGGCGGAATGAAAATAAATACGTTCAGGCCCACGGTCACGAAAGTAAGTAGAGTCACGCAGGCTGAACTTGGAATGGAAAAGGATCGCCTGCACAGCGAAGGGCGGCTACAGACATTGAAACCACTTGAATCCTATCACATGCAACAATTTTGTGCTGCATTTTGGACATGGAAGAACAAGGGGATGACCATGCATTTCCAAAAACGTGCAGAGGATATCAGAGGATTGCCTCTTTGTTCTTGTCTGCCTCTTCCCCGCTGCTGCGCATCTGAAAATCAGATCGTCTTTCCCTCAAAGCTTCTCCAAGCTGCTTCAGCAACGTCGGCCAGCATTCTTGTAAGCACAAAATGTCAAAGCCCTTTCCCAACATCTCTTCGATCTTTTCAACGATCTTGCTCTCTCTTCCATCCTTATGAACATGGTAGGTCGTAATCTCTGAGCCTCTGAGTCCTTGTGTGTTCGCTTCAATATATTTATAGTAGTTCCGATTCAGCACGTTCCATGACGCAACCTTGATGGAGTGGTTCCCCAGCGTGAGTACTGCTGCAATCGGAGGATGGTCCGAGGGAAACTTCCAAAGCTCTCCGAGCGGTTTGGCCAACGGCACCTCGAAAAGACCCAACTTGTTGATCAGGACGGTCTCAGCGCAGCTTTCCAACAACAGCTGGGTTTTAAGAAGTTTTCCACTCATTTCTTTCTCCTTTGGAGCTTCTGGCGGTGCGATGAGTGCGATGCATCCCTCGATGTATTCCATTGCCTTTGCAAGTATATCACTTCCGACCTCTGCAGCTTGCTGAGACTCCAATCCGTAGATCTCTGACACATCAGCGCATTGAAGCTGATGCTCCAATCTTCTCAAGTTCTCACCTCACCCAAACATCAACCGACAACGGGATGCACACTATGCATGATGCAGATTTACTCCGCGTGTTGCCAAATGTCGCCAAACAAGGAGGAATAAATAATGATAAACAAATATATAAACAATTGATACTAAACAAAAGCAGATGAATCAATTGCCACTGTGCGGCGAAGTGTAGGCAAATCGGCGCATGCATGTTGAAACAACTCGTCGGAAGACTTCATCATCTTGATGATGGTCTCGACATGGGCAGCGACTTGGCTGAACTCCGCGACCCAGTGACCAAGCAGCGGGTGGAGAGCCTCCAAGATGGTCAAGTGCCAGTCCAAGTCAAATCCTCGTTGCGCCAAATAGGCGCTCCTCTCCCAGAGGCGCTTCACGTACTTCATGGCGTTGGGTTCCTCACCTGAATATTTGTCCAAGTTTTTCTCCACTGCTTGCAGAAAGTCTTTTTCCTTCGTAATGGGTTGAATGGGCCGGCGCATCTCTTCGGAGTTCTCGAACCAACCAGCTCGCACAACATTTGTAACCTCAAAAAAGTAAGGCCTCTGTTCCGACGTCTCAAAAAGGCGGACCTTTGCAAACATGTCAAGCTTGGCAGTCCAAGTGCAGTGACCTTCTTCCAAAGCTTTTTCCAGAGCTTTTGTTACAGACTCTTCTCTGCTCGAAATCTGTTCATGAGTCCAAGTCAGATATTCGTCTCCAGGGTCACATTCAGCTGTAGGTTTACGGCCTGCTTTCAGACCCCGGAAAAACACTTCCACATCACCTGCTGGAGCAAAGTTGGAGTATCGTGTCTGAATTTCACTGCAGAGTTTCCTCAAAGCGTCATCTCGGCTTTTGGCATCTATGACCAAGTACTCTTCCAGATCGACGTCACCAGGATACTTCATGGCCTTGAATCTTAAACTTCCAGCCGGTCGTGTGTGCTGTTGGAAAAAAGCAGCACTTTCCACAACCGACCGGAGGTCACTGCTCAAGTCAGGCAAAAAACGTTCTTTCAACAGGGCACGCAGCCTGCAGAGAGAGCATTTTTTCTCACATCCTACATTCATGCAAGGTGTGGAAGCAAATGTATGCTCGAATTCCTCCGTGTCCTTCGCGACAGATTCCACCCTGAAGAAGGAAGCAGGATTTGTTTCGTGCCTTGGATCGAATCCCATGTATTCTGCCAATAGTTGTTTCACCTTTTCAGCAACTTCACGGTTCTGTTCCTTGCTGTCCCCCTGAACGAGGAGCCGCAACAAACTCTTGGAACTGCTTGTACTTGCTGTTCCCAAGCTGACTGGGTACAAGGAGATGAAAACTGAAGACGTGCCCGAGTGAAACTCCCCATGATTTCGGAAAACCTGAGGTGGCCCTGGTTTCCATGTCCCCACGGTGTTCCGAGAATTGGCGCTGTTGATCTGGCAAAACATCTTCTGCACCAATGCTGGGAAGAAGTTGGGTGACAACAATCCAGCGAGATCCAGGTACACGACTTCATCCGTATCTTTCAGGATCTCTTCTCTGCAGTGTGCTACTGGCAAACAGTTTGGCAGCACAAACTCATCCTCAACCAATCGTTCAAACATCAGCTGCTTTCTCAGCAAGATCTGTTGTATCAGTTTCCGCTGGCTCTCCTCAGGAAAATCCTCGCAGTTGGGGGGCGCTAATCAAGTTTTCCAAGCTCAACAAGTTCTACAATCTTTTACAAAATGGCCGAAGGAAGTAAACATATATGAGGGGAAACATGTCACAACATGTCATGAACACAAGCACGGGAAAAGGCGCATGCAAACAATCAAACGCATGGGCACAAAACGTGACATGAATACATGTAAATACAGTAATTTCTTTCTCAACACCAGAATTCCAGCAAACCACTACAAGCGCAACTCCAGCTAGTAAAGTCGGTTTCTCACGACTGCTAGACACATCCACAAACTCTGAAGTTTAGCATTTGCGAATTCGCAAGCAGCATGCATCATTGCTTTCATGCCGCTCATCGTAACAGCTGGCAGCTGGACCGAGGCTCTTGGATGCTATTGGGCACCGGCTTGTCAGGGCTTTAGTAACACTTTCCTAGTTTGCCCCCAATATTCCCTTGCCAGTTTGAGAAACAAGTTGGGCCGTTTCAAGTTGCCAAACTGATCAGGTGCCCCAATTTTGCGATCATCATTTGCAACACAAGCTTGAACAATCTCATGCCGACTTCGATCCCACGGTCCTTTTTCCAAACTCCTTCGATCAGCCAGCGCGTTGCGATCCCAGTCGACCGGAAACGAAGAAGGTGACTGGGACCATGATCATGTTGAGTTGCATCACCCTCAATAATGTTGATATAATCATCTGCGTGTTCGAAATTCTCCGCGCCAAAGCAAAGGGTCATCAATTTTGCCATTGCTACTGCAAGCCGCCGTGGGTTCAGCAGCACCAGGTTCCGAAGGTCTGGCTTATCCATCCAAACTACAATGCCCAATTGGTCTAGCAAACCCAGAACTGCCTGACTGTCCTCTGGAGACAAGCCTACGGGCCGCATGCCCTGAAGCAATTCTTGAACTACTTCCAGCTGCAGAAAGTCGCAAGAAACCTTCAAGTCAATCTCCTCCTGGCTCCGCTTGCTTTCCAGCCTGATGGAAGACCCTCGTGGCACGATCAGCCAACCCTTGTCTGGTAACGTTGCTGGCAGATTCGCCGTGGTCTCAATCTCAAGTCCTGGCTTCAGCTTCGCATGTGGTGCTGCCTTCTCTACATCACGGATCTGAGCTTGCGCCCTGACAGGCATGCAAAACATGCACAGCAATCAGCGCAGACAAGTTCTTTGGAGAAAACACAAGTCTTCACCGAATTTTGACATGATTTTACCATTTTCACATTTAGAACATTGTAGAAATTCTACAATTCAACATATGAAACTCCACAAAATGCTCCAACCGTTTGCTCGAGTTCTGGCCTGAAACCAGATCCAAGGCGAGTCAGAAGGTCATGGGCTTGCAGCCACGATAAGGGGAAAGGCTTCGCCTGCAAACCTGCAAATCTTGGCACGATGCCAGATGAATCGACCTCACATTTCTCTTTCTGAGTCAGAAGTTGCAAGGCAACGTGTTGCAGGTGCAAGCGCAGGGGGCAGATGAAGTCTTCAGAATTGGCTTGTCTGTTTTCGACTGGAAACAACCAGGTACAGCTGCGGTCACCAGAACCTGTCGGATGTGGCCGCAGCTGTGCCTTCAACCCTGGGATTTTCGCCTGCAATTCCTCGAGCCTCTTCTGAAGTTCGAACTCATCAAGTTTCTTCTCGTCTGGTTCGCCAGCTTTGGTGCCCAGAAGAAGAATGGGCGGCTCTGCATTCTTCTCCTTTGAAAATCTCACAATCGCCCACAGCCAAAAACATATGTGTCGCCATTCGACATCGATCTTCCCAGTCAGGTCAAAAAACACCAAGTAGATTGCCCTCTCGGAAAAATAAATCTGATTCAAAAGCGCATATTCTTCTTGTCCCGGAAAGTCCCAACATTGTAGCCTCACCTCAACGCCGCCTTTTTCAGGGCCTTCGCCGGAAAGGATTTTGGAAAGGGTGTCCTCATCCATTATTGTGGGCCCACACGTCCCAGGAAGTTCAGGAAGGACCGGAGCATAGACCGTTTGATTGGCAGGGGACGGAGCCGGAGAGTGCACCGTGGCCGGATTTTCCACTTGAGAGGGTGAACTTTCTCGACCAAATTCACCGTCTGCTCCTTCTTTCCTGCTGGATGCTACTTCTGCTCCGTCTTTCTCTCGAAAGTGAGCCATGACGTCTTGAAATCCTGCTCCTTCTTTCTCCTGAAAGTGAGCCAAGTGCTTCAGCACATCGACGCAAATAATGTTCAACAGGTTGCAAAGGGATGTAAAGTCAATGTGCAACCTGCAATCGTATCAGCTTGCTGTCAAAACCTTGGGCCCCCGCCACCTTCTGAAGAGCATCCTCGCGACATGAAGGTATGATCACACAAGGAAGCGCTGGTGGCTTAAAGCGCCACCATGCCAGCACCATTAGTCAAAGACTATTAGTCATTAATGACTACAAAATGACTTGTTTGAGCAAAAGACATTGTTTCTTGGACGTCTCTCCTTTCCAAAACTTGATTTCAACAATCAAGACTGCACTGGCACTTAGACAAAATACCACAAAAACATGAAAATTTATGTCAAACGTTGATCGCTGTTAGCGGCGACACAACACGATTGTCGTCTCGGCTGCTTGGCCTGCACGTCAGCCCAGACGCTTTAGACACTACCGCTTCAACGTCTACATGGAGTCGTTGCGCAAATTATTCCGCTGAAAGCTTTGTACCAAAACGTAACCGTAGTTTCATAGATTGTAATGGAGCATACACGTGCGCAACTCTCTTCCCTAAACTCCTGCAAGATTTCAATTTTGCGCATTTTGAGCATGTTCGACTCACGCGAAAGCGCAGCATTGAGGTAGCAGAAAATGAATTCTGCACAGCTAAAAACACATGTTTAGCGGGTGAAGTTGCCAAGGGTCAAGTTTCTGAACTTCAGCAAAGTGCTTGTGCTCGATCCCATATCGAAGCAAGATTCAAACAATCGAAACTTCATAGGCGCTCCAACCCAACATTTGATACAGACATTACAAAGTACTCTGCTGTTGTTTCTGCGTGGGATTCTGGGCCAAGAATGAACCGGTTGCTTTGCCTATACTGGCATGTGGGACAACATCATTCTGGATTTTTATTTGTTGACCCTTGCAGCATGGGCTCATGAGCAAAGTTCCCATGCGGGTCCTTGATAGCTGTGCGGTGCATAGATTCTGATTCCTTCCACTCCTTCCATTTTCCAGTTGCGCTTGCATCAGCTTTTAGATGGGCTTCAGCTTGGCCTGCCCAGACCTCCACACCGTGTGTGGAAGGTTCTTCATCTGGAAGTGATTCGCCTTTCAGACGCCTCAAAAGAGTCTTGACAGCAACCCCCGAAATAGCCAACACTGTGGGTTGATGAGGTGTTGCCTTCAAGACATTTCAAGACAATCTATGTCTGGCTCTCAGACCTGCCTTAATGTAGTTGTCTTCCCTGCGCGGCCTCGACCCACGAAGAAAAGGCGCACCACGGGCAATGGGGCCTCGCCTCCTTTCTGCTGTTCCACGGCTAGTGTGCGCAAACGTTCAAGTTCCGGTGAAACCTGCCAGTCCGCGGCTCACAGAACAGAGAATATTCGAAGCCTGGGGTAGGTGACGAATGCTAGAACGGGAAAGTGAATCAGGGGCCAATGGTGATGAGAGCGAGAGGAAGCAAAAAGAGTGGAGAACGGTGGAGAAATATTTGGCTGTTTGGCTGTAGATGGTGCCTCACAAGAGCATGTTGAAGTACCACAATCGCAACGTCACAAAGTGCCACAACATGCCGCAACATGCCACAACCACCAAAGTCTGACGAACAATGCCTGCCATTTCAGTGGATCTAACACAGATTTTCACCAACTGATGGTGCCTTGTTTTGCATGAGCTCCTGTCTTAGCAAGATCGGAGCTCTGTCTTGACCTCCTGCCTCGTCATCGGCTTCGGTGTAAAATACTGGCTGCCAGCATCTTCGCCGCACAAAGCTGACAGAACTGCAGTAGGGCAGCCACCCAGTGTTGCCAACCACCTTAGAAGCGGAACCTATCGCTCAGAAGCGTTGCAGCATTGAGGATGGTTTGCGCAATCTAGCTGACAGAGAATAAGTCGAAAAGAAGCAAGTTTTGTGTTTGCTTCTCAGAGACGAAGTCTGTTGAGTACTGCCATCCCCATTCGTCTGTCTCACCGTCCACAGGGCAGGTACTCCTGGGGCAAGGCTAGATGAACATTGCTCCGTCGCTCTGGAAGGAGTGCGAACAAAATCAGAGAGCATCACCCAGCACTCAAAATGTAACAAATGATATTCACTACATTCACTGGAATATCTTGTCTCAACCAAGTAGATTTGGAGCTTCAAGTGTCTTGGTAAAACATCATTAGCTAGTTCAAAGGCCATCCAAGTTGTGCTCATCGGTGGGCAGCTCCAGGTGATTATTCGGCGCTTTCCCAAGAATTCCACAGATTCGACAGGCGGGATGTTGCTCACCTGAGTTCTGCCCAGGTCATGACAGCCATGGCGGCCATGACACAAGTTGCACAGTGAAAGTTGCATGAGACAGAGTCATTGATGGACACTTGATGTGTGTTTCCTAAACTGAAATATGTTGCATGTCCATTTGTTGCGAGGACATTGCAGTTATCTGTTGAAAATTGTTGAAACAGTTTGGACACGGCGCAGCAATCATTCCATACTCCGCGCTCTCGGGAATGAAGGGATGTCGGATGTATGCATTGCCTTCTAAGGCGACCCACTTCATCTTGGCAACACCGTCATGAGGAAAATAGGGTGCGCTCCAGTTGTCCCTGAAAAGGTTGGTGCGCCGTTCAAGTTCCCACATGGAGATGTCCTTCAGGACCTCAGTGCTTCACCAAGGACACAAGAGACTGTAACTCTAGCATAGTACAGCCCTGAGCTGTGTCTACATAAGTATGACACATATTGGTGCAAGGGTGATATATGCGTTTCTTCAGAATATACTATCTACTATCAAAGGATGTTTAGATCGATTTTTTCGAGCTATGGGCGATGGTCAAAGTTAGCATGCACAGCATCATGTCAACCACATCATCATGTCACCCCATCATCATTTCAACCACATCAGCATGTCAACCTCATCATCAAGCAGTTGGGAAGTGTAACAGTTGAAAGCGTGTGAATTCACAGATGAAAACACTGTCGGGCAAACCCTGCGTTTTTTGGGGTAATGTGGCTCCTGGGGTCGCCGAATTCGGGTCTCTGTTTCCGCGTCTCTGTTTCCGCGGTTCCGCGCCTCGATCTGAAACTTGCCGACAAAAAGCGCGCAGGACTGTAGCGAGAGCTCGATTTCACAAAAAAAAAACTGAGGGGATCGGAGCAGCGTTGGATTCGTACGGTCGAGTCTGCGCTGTTGACGCTGCACGAACGTGGGTCGATTTGTTTGCCACGTTCCTGCTATGCGGGTGTGCAGCCAGCTGTGACCAAGCGCATTGGCACGGCTGCGCGCAAGAAAGCACCGGTGATGCTTGCTACTCTCCTGCTATGCGGGAGTGCAGCTGGAAGTTGCTAAACGCATTGTACCAGGTGCGCGAAAGAAAGTTCTTGTGCTACTCTTGTGCTATGCGGAATTGCAGCTGGACTTTTGTATTGGCATTATAACAGCTGTGTGAAGAGAAGAATTGGGTTGCAGAAGCCACAGAAGAGCTAGCTGGGAGGCAGCTTAGAGCATGGTCGGAGAAGAAGTAACCCAAATGAGAGGCTGCTTAGAGAAGAAGTGGCTGTGATAATTCAAGAACAAGACCTTATTCGACTTTCATCTCTTTGCAAAAAGAGCCACTTCATCCGGTGAAATCATGGACGCAGTGCGCACCAGCTTTTGACTCGCTGGCTTTGGTTTTTCCACCGGGCTTTGCGAAGTCTTGGCCTCGGGGCCCAGCACTTCCTCCTCCTGGATGCCAAAGAGATCTGGACCGACCTCAGCATCAGCGCTTGCGATGAGAGTTGCGATCACAAGGTTTCAAATGCCGAAAAAATATATCTGCATCATTCTGCATCGCTGAGTTTGCAGTGTGATGCAAGAAAGCGACGAAATAGGTGGCGTATTTTTTTAGCAGTCCCAGGTCGGAGAATTCGAAAATCCGCATATCAAGCGTCTGGACATCCTGAAGCAACAAAATGTCCATCTGGGAAAGTCAGGATTGAGAACTTCAAGTTCAAAGTCCTGCCTCCCCAGCAAAGTCCACTGTTTCCTTGAAGGAAACCAGCACAGGATAACTGAGGGTGTCGGCATTCTCTTCAAAGTTCAAGCCTCAAAATTGAACATAGACAATGGCTTGAAGTGAACCAATTTGCCTCTTGCCATTTCATGCCATTTCTACATATTTTCGGCCAATGACGTAGCACGGTTTCTGCTTTCAATCTGAACCAGCTTAAGGATTTTTTTGCTTTGCCAGGAGACTGGCAATTTGTATCCAATTGAAGGCGAAGGAGACTTCGACACCAAGAATGTTGGAGTAGAAGCACAAGCGGTTGTTGGTGATAAAAATCTTACCTGCGATGCGATGTATTACCCCAGTCACGAATCTCACCGATTGTTTTAGGCTGTGGTACAAATAGAGCAGAACTTCAAAACGAAACAGTGGCAGCTGATTGAATTTGGGCAAAACTCTTATTGTATGGATGTCAGACCTGCCTGGATGTCGAAATTTTCGTACTTTCACAGATCCAGGAAAGGACCAGATAAGGATTTCCTTTTCCAGGTGGTTGGAAAAGATCCGATTGAATTCGCTAGCCTGCAGTTTGTCTGTGCTGCAGAAGCATTTGGCTACTTGGGTTTGAGAAAATATCAAATATTTGGCAGCATGTGGATACAAAATGATACAAATGCTTTGATTTCCTTCGGTTGCTCTATATATAGAAACGATCACAATATCACAAATTTCGCAACTACTTTGCCTCACTTGGGCCCCAGCTTCAGGGCCACCAAGACCACCAGCCACAAGGCCCAGCTCACGGGCAATACGCTCCGCACGGGCCTCGCTTTTCTCGCCACCTGTACAAGGATAGTTGGATGAAACCTGCCATGGGCCCAAATCTTCCAAAAATTGTGGTTGTTGAAAGGAAAATCATGGGATTTGGGCGGAGGCCATGGCCATTTGGTTTTGCTGCATGTCTACAGTTCCACCATGTGTCTACAAGTAAAACCTATATAGTAAAACCAAAACCAATATAATTGCCAGAAATTGCCAGTGTAGCCCACAATTTCCGCAGGTTTATCACTCGACTTTCCGCTGTTTCCTCAAGGCCTTCCCCTCCGTGCCACCGCTTCTGTTGTTCTTCGTTGGACTGGGAAGTTTCCATTCGCAGCAAGTGGTTTGCCTAAAAACGTCGGTTTGGAAAGGACAATGGCTTTCGCGGAGACGCAAGGGGAGGGGACTTTGATAATGAAACGATGTTTGAATCGGTGTGGCCATGCTGTGACGGCCTGCGATGGTAGGTATAGGACGAGAAAAAATATAAAGGCTGTAGTTTTCGTGACAAGAAAACTATCTTAATAAACCGCCTGTAAGAGGCCAACCTAGTTGGTCTACTTCTTTGATCTGCAGGCTGCGTTCACCACTCAGATCGAACAACTTGTGAAAATGGGATTGAATGAATGTACTTATTACCTGTCCAAAAAAACGTAGACCCAGGAAATTCAACTGTAGCGACACACGGAATCCGCAATAAACTCGAATCTTCAAGTTTGCAAAAAACATGATAGCTATGGGTTGAAACATTAAAATAGGAGGACGGTTTTCCAAAGTTTTAACCCTTGAACTACAACGCCTAGTACTTGGAATGACCACCCAACACACAAACAAAACCATCCCAGATTTGATTCAAGAAAAATACAAGAAAACACGGGAGACCCACTAATGACCGAAAGGAAACACCCTCCAGATTGGCTAGTTGCGCACAGTTTTGGCAAACATGAGCAGGAATGGGTTTATATATACCAATGTCTTGCAATGGGTTGAAACGTAAAATGGCAGGTAAACCAAAAACAGAAATCAAAATGTTCGTTTTCTTGAATTTTCCCACCACAAACTGACAATGCCATCTTAAGTTTAGTTGCGCAAATGCTTCAAAACATACATACATACATACATACATACATACATACATACATACATACATACATACATACATACATACATACATTACATACTTACTTATTTACTTACTTACAAACACATACAAACACATACAAACACAAACAAACACATACAAACACATACAGACACATACAAGCACATCCAAACACATCCAAACACATCCAAACACATACGCACACATACAAACACACACAAACACATACAAACACATACAAACACATACAAACATATACAAACACATACAAACACATACAAACACACACAAACGCATACATCCAAACACATCCAAACACATACACACGCATACACACGCATACAAACACATACAAACACATACAAACACATACAAACACATATAGAAACACATCACACATATAGAAACACATACAAACACATACAAACACATACAAACACATACAAACACATACAAACACATACAAACACATACAGACACATACAAACACATCCAAACACATCCAAACACATACAAGCACATACAAACACATACAAACACATACAAGCACATACAAGCACATACAGGCACATACAGGCACATACTAACACATACAAACACATGCAACCACACACAACCACATACAAACACATACAAACACATACAAATACATACAAACACATACAAACACATACAAAAACATACAAGCACATACAAACACATACAAACACATACAAACACATACAAAAACACACAAACACACACAAACACATACAAACACATACAAACAAACACATACAAACACAACAAATACAAAACATACAAAGACATACAAAGATAGTAAATTTCGCGCGTGCATGTCTTTTAGGCTCGATATGTGTTCAACCCTCATTTTGGGTGCGTGGCCACCTTAGAAGTGTTCAAAAATATGGTTTGGAAAAAAACGCGTCTTGAAAACACTTACCGGGGTCCCACGTCCGATGCCTGGGAATGGCACAGAAATATATTTAAAACTGTCAAGTACGAATGCATAGTGCATAAACCCATATCAATTTTGCAAAATATTCAAATACATTTTAAAAGTGAAGCGTTGTCTTACAGTCGGAAATTTGCGGTATTTATAGAAACAAGGTGAGCTCAACGTCTTTGAATGGTTGATGACTTGCATCCATTGTCCCTCGCCACTGATTTTCATGTGGTTTATCATTTAAATCGGACAGGGGGAAGTGAATCGCAAAATACCTGGCATAAAAGAAAACACAAAAATAATGGGGTTGGCGCCGAAGGCGCGAAGAAAAATGTTCAATATTTGCATCCGTCCGTGAATCGCAATCTCATCGCAAAATACATGGAATAAGAACACACAAAAAAAGTTGTTCGCACCGAAGGCGCAAGAAACATATTCAAGATTTGCACCTGCCCCAACTCACTAAACATGTGTGAGTAAAAAACAAGATGCAGCCCACGAATCCGAATGCTCACACAAACCTTCTTGACACTCCTGACATGACACTCTTGGGAAGACACTCCTGGGAGACACTCTTGGCATGACACTCTTGGAAAGACAGTCCTGGGAGACAATCTTGGGAAGAAACTCTTGGGAAGAAAGTCGTGGGGAAGACACTCTTGGGAGACACTCTTGGGAAGAAACTCTTGGGAAGACACTCTTGGGAAGACACTCTTGGCATGAACACTCTTGCAAAGACACTCTTGGGAGACACTCTTGGCATGACACTCTTGAAAAACGGCGCAAAAGGATTGCGCGTGCCACACAAAATAATTATCGACACTTTTCCAGACACGTGAGAATCTCACGAAGTGCCACACCTGCCACACAAAACAACGTTTCGACACGTTTGAAACGTCCAAAACATCATGACTTTTGCAGCTTCCTCCATAGACAACGACGCGTCGATGCATTTGAAACGTCCAAAACATCATCACTTTTGCAGCTTCACACTCCAAAGCATCATCACTTTTGCAGCTTCCCCCATAAGACAACGGCGTTTCGACACTCCACAACATCATCACTTTTGCAGCTTTCCCCATGGACAGCGCGTTTCGACATCACAAGTGAGAGAATGCCACGCTTGCCACAGAATTTGCACGTCTTCACTTGTGGACGCAGCCGTGACAATGCGAGTCGCAAAAATAATGCAACGCGATTTGCAGATCTGATGCTATCCTTCGTTGGTGATGAAATCTTGCACTGATCACCATGATGACCTTCAAACGCATTAAAAGTGATGACAAAGCCTCAGGTAGATCCTGCCTCGATCTTGCTTCGGAACTTCTACCTCTTGCACGCCTCTGCTTGATCGTCGCCTGTGGCTTCTTCAGCGGGCTCTTGTGCTCCTGAGGTGTACCTGCGGGCAAAGTCCCGCACAGTATATTTTTTTTGAATCCACGACGCGCAAGCGTTGCTGTGCTTTGTGTTTTGCCAAGGTCAACAGTGCTTTCAGGTGCAGTATTGGACATGTGCTTCTGAGTTCAGTCCAAAGAAGTTCTTGCCAAACAGGAGTGGCTAGAATAATTTCCTGTCGGGCGGAGGGATCTATCTTCGTGATAGTAAGATATTGGGACTGCAACGGGCTTTTCTTGTTTAATGTTGGTGCCTGGACGGAATACAAAAGCGGTCAAGTAATATAAAACGCCTTAACATGGGGGTCGCTTCTGGCGTACCTTGTCCTTGCATGTTTTTTGGACCTTGTTTTGGGGGCCCCGAAGTGGAGCAAGATGTCATTACTGAAGCTTCCACTACATTGGCTCTTGCACGAAGCGTTTCTCTGGAGGTGCAAGTTTTGACCGCAATCAGCAAGAAGTGATGAAAGCAAAAAAATATTCTGCCGCATTTGAAAACCCACAGGTCCAAAATGCACACCGCACCACACGCACACTGGGGAGGACCACCTTTGGGGGTCCAAAATCTACATACCTTTCCAAGCCCAGAAATGAGCATCGAACAAATCGAACGTATGACGCATGATATAATAACATCATCTTTTGCAACCTGATCTGTCTTGCGGAGTCGTCTCGAATCACAAGCTGGAACTCTTTCCCCATTGTAAATAAGCCTGTAGAAGGTGTGCCGACTCCGTCCGACTCCTGCAAGACTCCGCAACTAAGAATGTCAAAACCTGCGCAAAACTGTGGTAAAACTGATGTTTTCCCTCTTGAGCCTTCTTCTGGAATTTTCTGGAGTCATGAAATCGCAATTCTTTCCCCAATGTGAATAACGGATTCATCCGGTTTTAAATATATACTATTATTGTTTAACCGGATGGCATTGAACTCCGCGGCAACATCTCAAATCTAACCCACAAAGCTGCCGCGTTAGGAGTCTATGGGGGACGAGGGGGAAAGCCCAGAAACAAACAACGCACCAAGAGATCAAAACAAAATTGAGCACTGCGACACCCAAGCTTGACGAAACCATTGATTGCCAAGACAAACGCAGAAGAAGGCACCCCGCCAGCAATGTCTAGCGCAATCAGCGCCTTGCCCACGCCATGCTGCGAAAGCCTACGACAACAACACCCAAACAACATGGCGATTTTGCAAAGATTGGCCACATGCTCTCTTGTGCTTCAAGCGAGGCAGCTGCGCCCTTTTTTGGTAAAATGGTCACTGCGACAATCTCATTTTCGGGGTCGCAAACACCTTCGCTTTCGGGACCCCAAGAAGCGGTCCTCCCCAGCATGCACACAATAATTGAAAACGCAGCCAACGCCGCAAGAAATTCATTTTTGGTTTCTGTTTCGCCGGGCGCTAGGTCATTTCCATTTTGGTTTCATTGGTGTTCACTTCAACTGACAAGTGACACAGGCCTTGTGCCAGCGTGCGCTTATTCCGAGCAAAAAAATCATTTTTGGTTTCTGTTTCTGCTTCGTTTCATTCAATTGACAAGTGACACAGGCCTTGTGCCAGCGTGCGCTTTTCCGAGCAAATAAAAGCAGCCAACCCCACACGCACATGCACTTCACGGTCCAAAATGTGCACCGCGCCAGAAGAAAACAGCACGTTACGATCTAAAATGCGCACCACGAGAAAACACCACGTTATGATCCAAAATGCGCACCGGACCACAAGAAAACAGCACGTTACGACACACACACATCACGGTCCAAATTTGCACCGCGCCACAAGAAAACAGCACGTTACGATCCAAAATGTGCACCGCACCACACGGAAACGCTTGATCATAACCTCCGGTCCGCGCGAGAAAAACGTTACGATTGCACGTTTTCCTTGCGCCTGCCACGAAATTTGATCATAACGTGCTCCAAGTGGTGCGTCTGCCACGAAATTTGATAATAACGTGCTCCAAGTGCTGCAGCTGCCCGAAATTTGACCATAACGTGTTTCAAGGGCTGCGTGCCACGAAATTTGATCTATGAAAAACGCAAGAGCGGCGGTCAGCTCTTTTTCATCAGCTCAGACTTGAGCCAAACCACAAAGGTTTGACATCGTTATGTCTTCTCTTCCTTTAG
>BGPT01000085.1:13301-23470 GCA_003297045.1 Symbiodinium sp. clade C Y103
TACACGGTTTTGTTTTCGTCAACCAACATATAGCCGAAGGCCTGGATTCAGCATTTTGCACGTCGGTCTTGGATTCTGTAAAGATAGCGGAACCTTGCGGTTTGGCATCGAGGCCAGGCCTGCGACCTTCCCTTTCCCGATGGTTGTGGACCTGACGGCTGTGCCACGGCCGTGATGGATGGCCTCACTGTAAGCGACCTTCAAGTCCTTTTCTCCTGTGTTCCGCCTACAACGAACCCTCCGATTCAAGGAGCTCCATTTGTGTATTTCGGCCAATGCTTCCCATCTCCTGGTGGCACGGAAGCAAGATGCGACGCTTCGCCTCCTGGTAGTCTTACTATTTTTAGGCGCGTGTGTGTCTGCTCCGCTTCCGGAGGCGGTCAGGGCGATCCACATATCCACAGCCTTCGGGGAGCCCATTACACTTTGGGAAGGCATCTGCACAGCCTGGAACTTCTCAAAGCCCATGATTACATGGAGGGTAATTTTTTTTTTGCTTTTTTTAAGGGCATTTTTTTGTTTTTCGGTATGGGGCAGTTTTCCTTGCAATTTGCTGCATTTTGGAGCCAAAACCTTGCTATTTGCTGCATTTGGAGCCAAAATATCTGATTTGCGTGCTATTTGCTGCATTTTTGAGCTAAGATCATTCATTTGCATGTGCATTTGGCTTTTGGCTTTTGGCTTTTGGCTTCGGCTCCATTGGCTTCTGCTTTTGGCTTTTGGCTTTTGGCATTGGTTTCACTTGGCGTTTGGCTTTTGGCTTTTGTTGGCTTTTGGCTTTGGTTTCACTTGGCTTTGGGCTTTTGGCATTGGTTTCACTTGGCGTTTGGCTTTTGGCTTGTGGCTTTTGTTGGCTTTTGGCTTTGGTTTCACTTGGCTTTGGGCTTTTGGCTTTGGTTTCACTTGGCTTTTGGCTTTTGGCTTTGGTTTCACTTGGCTTTGGGCTTTTGGCTTTGGCTTTTGTTGGCTTTTGGCTTTTGGCTTCACTTTGCTTTTGTACTTTATACGCACTTCTGTTGAAACTATGTGTAGCATTGTAGTTTGCATTTAACATTTTATACTGTGCATGTAAAAAATATGCAAACTGCACAGAAACTACATTAAGCTGACATATAGAAAATAAGTTTGTATGCATGTTGTTGTGAGACGAATTGAGACCTGTGTTCAACAAGTGTCCTAACCACTTATTTGTTAGGTTCTTAAAACCGTTTTTCAAGGCACTTGTTGAATAGTGTTCTCCAATCTCCAACTATTTGCTAGATTTGTGTTTCACAATGTTTGCGTGGCAGTCAGAAGTTTGTATGCGCGCTGTTGTGAGAGTAATTGAGACCTGTTCTCAACGAGTGTCCTAACTACTTCTTTTTTAAAGTTCTCGAAACCTTATTTCAAGACATATATTTAGATATACATATCTAGTAATCCAATCCTTAACAAACTTTAGATACACCCTAAACCAACCCTAAATAGCCCCAAACAAGCCTTAAACCAACCCTAAACTGGCGGCACTTGTGCGCCAACACAGGTTGCTGTCTAGATGTGCTTCTTTTTCTCATCTATATTGTGAAATTGTTTGGCTTGTGGATATTTCCATCTAAAAAAATATTTCCTTGCTAGAAGGGAAATCTGGAAAGGGCTTCTGCTTCCAGATATTTCTATATCTGGAAAGGGCTGTCTCCTTTCCTGTCTAGCTGGAAAAACCCAAAAGGGCCCCTGATCGGATTTTGACCCCAAATGACCAAAATCCCTTTCAAATGTGTCAGAAATCAACTGCCAAAAGGGGTGTCTTCAAATTGAAGAAATTGTCAATTTCCATTTAGAAGGCTTCCGGGTCCTTCTGAAACATTCTCTTCTAGATATAAGATTTTTGTATCTAAATAATTCCCCTTTCCAGAAGACAAGAGTTGTCTAGAAGATGATCTGCTTCTAGAAAGCAATCTGCTCAGACAAACCTAAATCTAAAACTACATCTAAATGTAAATCTAAATGTAAACCAGCGCGGCAATCCACGGAAAGCATTCAAATATATTAAAATATTCCGGGTAGCAAACTACCACCGTTCCCCTGTCCAATTGGGTAGGTAGACACAAAAGATAAACGAATATACGGTCAGAAAAATCATAATAACAACATTCTGAATCTTACACAAGAACTTTTCTATGAGTTTCTCAAACTAGAGAAGAACTCCGGATCCAAAAGACACCAACAAAACATGAACATTACCCAAACATCAGCGAGAAGCCAGTCAAGCTGTGACAAGACAACAAAACTTAAAAAGGGCTGGAGCATGCCCTACATATTTATGGATGTAACTTGCACTTCGGCACGCTGGCTGCCAAGATGCGGAAGAATTTGCAGAACATCTTCAACCACTCAGCCAAATACAAAACGCGCACGAAAAATCACAATTGCCCTGGAAAATGCAAAGTCGTTTTTGGCTGTCTTTCATTTTTTGTTTCGGATGAGATTTGGACTTGTTTACTTGATCACACACACACAACCCAAGCTGCCTTTTCCTTTACGTAGGCTCCTCCGGTAAGCAAAGGAAAAGCGCTGGAGTTTGCTATAGTGTCTATATAGTGTCTGAGCGCCGAGATGCAACACACCACTCAAATATCGAACCATAGGAGAGCTCACATGCCATGCCACCACCACCAAGGCACCCACAATTTGTTGGGTTTGCTGCCCCCCTCCCCAAAGCCCCCCACTAGGGCAAAGCCCAAAATGGCTCAATATCAGCCCAATATGTTTTCATTGATTTTTAGGTTTTCATAGGTGTCTACATTGTTTCATTGGTTTCTCAAAAAAAGTCGACCTTCACAACTTCTCGGCTTTTTTGGTTTTCCATATTGTTGCACACACGCACACACAAAGGAATTGCTCAACAAGTGCTTGCGATAGTGCCAGCATAGCCTGAGTGAGCATGCCCCAAAGGAAAGTCAAAAGATGAAAACAACAATTGCATCAAAATGCATCAAAAACATCAGTAACGCAGCCCAAAAATGGCGTTGTTCTTGGTATTTACGGTCACGGTGTTTCTTGCAAATGCCTTGCATGGACCAACAGTCAACGACACAAATGCCAGAGTCCAAGATAAAGGCCAAGAACTACCCCAAAACAACCCAAAATGGCTCAACATGAGCCTAGTCTCGCGCCAACTCGGCCACCTAACTTGGCTCGAATATTGCTTAACATGAGTTTGCCATAAGGCCAGCATAGCCTAAGTGCAGCATGCCCCAAAGGAAAGGAAACAAATGGAAACAAGAAATAGCATCACACACATCAGCAATGCAACCCAAAATTTACAGTGTTTTTTGCGAACGCCTTGCATGGACCAAAAGCCAACAGCACTGAAATGTCCAAGTCCACGAAAAAGGCCAACAACTACCCCAAAATAGCCCAACATGGCTCAACAAGTCTCGCGCCAACTTGGCCCAGAATGGCTCAACATAAGCCCAATATGGTCCCAATGCTACCTAACTTGGCTCGAATATTGCTTAACATGAGTTTGCCATAAGGCCAGCATAGCCTAAGTGCAGCATGCCCCAAAGGAAAGGAAACAAATGGAAACAAAAAATAGCATCACAAACATCAGCAATGCAACCCAAAAAATGTGTTTTTTCTTGGTATTTACGGTGCTGTTTTTTTTTTGCAAACGCCTTGCATGGACCAAAAGTCAACGACACTGAAATGCCCAAGTCCAAGATAAAGGCCAACAACTACCCCAAAATAGCCCAAAATGGCTCAACATGAGCGCGAGACACAGCCCAACATAGAGCCCCACATTCTGCAACCCCTTCAAAATAATCCGAAAATAGCCCAAAATGATTCAAACTTGTTCAACATGAGCCTAATCTCGCACCAACTCGGCCCAAAATGACTCAACGTTGGCCAAAATGAGGCCGACAGAGCTCAGCATAGCTTAAGTGCAGCCCCAAAGGGAAGGAAGCAAGTGAAAACAAAAAATAGCATTACAAACATCAGCAGCGCAACCCAAAAATTGAGTTTTTTCTTGGTATTTACATGTATTTACGCTATTTTTTGCCAACGCCTTGCATGGACCAAAGGTCAACGACACTGAAATGCCAAAGTTCAGGATACAGGCCAACAACTACTCCAAAATAGCCCAAAATGGCTCAATGAGCCTAATGTCGCACCAACTTTGCCCAAAATGGCTCAACATTGGCCAAGATGGCTCAACATGAGCCGGAAACACAGCCCAACATAGAGCCCCACATTCTGCAAACCCCTTCAAAATCGGGTTTGCACACGGTTTATGCCCTCCCCCCACACCCCGCCCCTAGATCATAAACATCAGCAATGCCACCCACAAATTGCGCTTGGTATTTACGCTATTTTTTCCAAACGCCTTGCCCCAAAGGAAAGGAGACAAATGAAAACAACAAATAGCATCACAAACATCAGCAACGCCTCCCAAAAATTGTGCCTGGTATTTACGCTATTTTTTTGCAAACGCCTTGCATCTTGCATGGACCAAAGGTCAACAACACTGAAATGCCCAAGTCCAAGATAAAGGCCAACAACTACCCCAAAATAGCCCCAAATGGCTCAGCCTAGCATAGCCTAAGTGTAGCCCCAAAGGAAAGGAAACAAATGAAAACAAAAAATAGCATAGAAACATTAGCAACGCAACCCAAAAATTACGCTTTGCTTGGTCTTTACATGTATTCACGCTATTTTTTGCAAATGCGTTGCACGGACCAAGAGTCGACGACACTGAAACAACTACCCCAAAATAGCCCAAAATGGCTCAACATGAGCGCGAGGCGCAGCCCAACATAGAGCCCCACATTCTCCAAACCCCTTCAAAATAGTCCAAAAATAATCCAAAATGATCCAAAATGGCTCAACATGAGCCTAATCTCCCGCCAACTCGGCCCAAAATGGCTGAACATTGGCTGCAAACGCCTGCAAAACCGCCCAAAAGTGCTCAACATTAGCCCAATATGGACCCAACGCTGGGCTTACATTGCCCAACGTAACCCAATAAGACATAACAACAACATCAACAACCCAATGTGGCTCAAATATTGCTTAACATGAGTTTACTAAGTGCAGAATGCCCTAAAGGAAAGGAAACAAATGAAAACAAAAAATAGCATCACAAACATCAGCAATGCAGCCCAAAAAAATGTTTTCTCTTGGTATTTACAGTGTTTTGTGCCAACGCCTTGCATGGACCAATAGTCAACGGTACTGAAATGCCCAAGTCCAAGATAAAGGCCAACAACTACTCCGAGATAGCCCAAAATGGCTCTACATGAGCTGAATTTCGCACCAACTCGGCCCAAAATGGCTCAACACAAGCCCAATATGGTCCCAACGCTAGCTCAAAATTGCCTAACACGACCCAACATCGGCCCAACATGGGCCAAAATGAGGCTGACACAGCCCAATATGGAGCCCCCCATTCTACAAGGTGACTCAAAAGCGTCCAACATGGGCCAAAATGAGGCCGACGGAAGCAAAACTGCACCCACCTCTTCTGCAAATCAAAAATCGGGTTTGCACACGGTTTATGCCCCCCCCCCACACCCCCCCCTAGGGCAAAGCTACATCAACTCCTTGCGCTGTTCCAGNCAAATCAAAAATCGGGTTTGCACACGGTTTATGCCCCCCCCCCACACCCCCCCCTAGGGCAAAGCTACATCAACTCCTTGCGCTGTTCCAGCGCTTTCCGTCATCTAAATCTAAATGTAGATCTAAATCTAAATGCAAAGCTAAATGTAAATCTACATGTAAACCTAAATCTGAATCTAAATGCAAATCTAAATGTAAATCTAAATCTAAATGTAAATCTAAATCTAAACCTAATTCTAAATGTAAATTTAAATGTAAATCTACATCTAAACTTAAATCTAAATGTAAATCTAAATGTAAATCTAGATTTGAACCTAAATCAAAATGTAAATCTAAATGTGAAGCTAAACCTACATGAAAACCTAGATGTACATTTAAACCTACATGTAAACCTAAATATAGATGTAAATCTAAATCTAAATGTAAATCTAAATGAAAACCTAAATCTAAATCTAAATGCGAATCTAAATGTAAATCTAAATGTAAACCTAAATCTACATGTAAATTTAAATCTAAACCTAAATCTACATGTAAATCTAAATCTACATGTAAACCTAAATCTAAACCTAAATCTAAATCTAAATCTAAATGCAAATCTAAATGTAAACCTAAATCTAAACCTAAATCTAAATGTAAATCTACATCTAAATGTAAATCTCAATGTAAGTCTAAACCTACATGAAAATTTGGAAGTAAATCTAGATCTACATGTAAACCTAAATCTAAATGTAAATCTAAATCTAACTCTAAATGCAAATCTAAATGTAAATCTAGAATCTACATGTAAATCTAAATGTAAATCTACATTTAAATGTAAATCTAAATGTAAGTCTTAACCTAAATGAAAATTTGGAAGTAAATCTAGATCTACATGTAAACCTAAACCTAAATGTAAATCTAAATCTAAATCCAACTCTACATGCAAATCTAAATGTAAATCTAAATCTAAATCTACATGTAAACCTAAATCCAAATGTAAGCCTAAATCCAAATGTAAATCTAAATCTAAGCCTAAACCTAAATGTAAATCTAAATCTAAATGTAAACCTGAATCTAAATCTGAATCTCAATCTGTTTTGATATCCGCCCCATCTGGATAGAGGGACAGGGGGTTGTCTAGAACAAACCTTCTTCTAGACAGGCTGCTTTCTGTTTAGATAGTTCTTTACCCATCTGGAAGACATGGGCTATCTAGATAGACCTTTGCTTCTGGATGGAAGGGCTGCTGCCTGGATGAATGTGGCATCCAGATGCAAAAATCATCTGGATGTAAGGGTCTCTATCTAGAAGAATTTGTCGCCTAGATGTGAAAAATATCTAAATGTTTTGGGCCTTTTCATCCAGATAATTCCGGTTTTCATTTAGAAAAATGGCCCACATCTAGAAATTCAGGCTTAGGGCGTCACCTAACAAAGAAAGAAAAAGACTTGACTTGACTTTAAAAGGAGATATTTGTTAAAGGAGATTTGACTTGGGCGCCAACCTGAGTTGGCGGATAAACCTTAAGCCAACCCTAAAGAAACCTTAAGCCAACCCAAAACTTTTAGGCCTGGCGGCACTTGCGCGCCAACCACAGGTTGTTGTCTAGACGTGTTTCTGCTTCATATCTAGATCATAAAATTGTCTAGATTGTGCGTGATCTGGAAAGGCCTAGAAGCGCGGGAGGATCTATATCTGTGGGTTTTTCTTGTCTAGATGATATGTCTTGTCTAGATGACACGGCTGATCTGGAAAGGTTTGGAAGTGTAAGAGCTTCTGGGTGTGTGTAATTTTCTCGTCTAGACGCTGCAGTTGTCTAAATTGCAGGTGATCCGGACAGATCTAGGAGTATGGGATCTAGAAGGCATCCAGGTTCTAGACGTATGTTATTGTCTGGATCGTGCAGTTGTCTAGAATGCATCTTTCTGGGAAATATCTTCTAGATAGAAAGATTTCTGTCTGGGCAGACTTTCCTTGCTAGAGGCGGGGGTTTTGTCTAGAAAGGGCTTCTGTTTCTAGATGCTTCTAGATAGATTCCTTTTATCTAGACAAGCTCTCCTTTCTAGAAGAAGGGGTTTATCCAGAAAAGAACCATGCTTCCAGATCCTCCTAAATGGAAAGGCTGTCTAGACAATCCCTCCTGTCTAGAAGCGGGGGTTTGTCTAGAAAATGCCCCTGCTTCTAGACAGCCGTCTGTCTAGACAGATCGCCTATCTGGAAAGGGCTGTCTCCGTTCTTGTCTAGATGTAGAAGGCCAAAATGGCCCCTGATCGGATTTTGGCTCCAACCTGACAAAATCTCTTTCAAATATGGCAGAAATCAACAGCCGAAATGGAGGTCTTCAGACAAAAAAGTGGCAATTTTTGTTTCAAAAGCTTCTAGATCATTCTGGAAAATATCTTCTAGATAGAAAGTTTTCGGTCTAGCCAGTCTGTCGTTGCTAGACAAGGGGTGTTTTTCTAGAAAACAGCTCCTGCTTTTGGATCCACCTAGATGGAAAAAGGTTGCTGTCTAGATGATCCCTCCCAGCTGGAAAAAGGGGGGGTTGTCTAGAAAAGCTTTCTGCTTGTGGGTGCTTCGAGACAGACAGCTTTCTGTTTAGACAGATTCCCTGCTCATCTGGGAGAAGGGGATTGTCTAGACAGAGCTTTGCTTCTAGACGCGTCTAGATAGAAGGGCCGCTGTGTCTAGATAAATTTGTCATCTAGGCGGGAAATTCGTCTAGATAGAAGGGCCGCTACCTAGATAAATTTGTCATCTAGAAGGGAAATTCGTCTAGACAGAGGGGTCACTATCCAGACAAATTTGTCACCTAGAAGAGACTTTCGTCTAGTTTTTTTGGGTAATTTTATCTAGAAAATTTCGGTTTTCATCTTGAAAAGTGGCAAAATCTAGAAATTTAAGTTTGGGGCGCCGCCTACCAAGAAAGAAAAAGAAGATACTTTGCTTCTAGAGGAGATTTGTTCAGCAGAGGCTTTGCTTGGACGCCAGCCTGAGGTTGGCGGATAAACCCTAAACCAAACTTTGAATTTATCCTAAACCAACACGATGATAGCATCCAATGAAATTATTGACACCCGGCACGGTTGTGCCTCAACCTACGTTCTATATGTTCACAAAGGTGCATGCTGTGCATTATATACCCACTGAGTATCATATCCACCTGCTTACATGTGAGAATAGGTATTGTCATTCTGCTTGGGGGGGAGGCGCTTCGCCCTTATTTTGTTTTAGACCAATGCCTATGGGCATATAGTGTGAGTACCGAGCGCAGTTTAAATGCGCTGTCAAGGTTGAAGAGGGGCCAATCGAGTACAGTCTGCAGGCTAGGCACAGTGCTGACTGGCTAAAGGCCTGAGAGTCTAAAACAAGTGCTTGCAGCCTCAGAAGACGCTGTAGCTGATCCCAGCTGTCTTGAATAGGACGCTACTGCCCCTCTTCAAGTGGTAGCGGAGCATTGCTCCGGGTCTTCAGAGTAGGGCCCAATGACAAGCCATGGCTATTATGATGATGATTTCGACATTGTCGAAGATGTTGGATGGAACCCATATGAATCCTATGCAATGTGAAGAGGATCTCCCTCACAAATTCCAATTCAGTCAGATGACTACAAAGGTTGCGCCCTCCTATGATGGTAAAACTAGTTTCTTTGCTTTCGAAGATGCAATTGATGACTGGTGTGACATTACAGAGTTAGAACCTTTGAGGAACAGACTGGAAGGAGAAGCAGCAATGTACAAGCATTTGCTTGACAGAGATCGATTGACAGATGCACATGAAGGTGTGAGTTACTTCAAGAGAACAATATGTCCACATTTCGTCAAAGATGCACAAGCAGTTTTCTTGTATCGATTCATGCAATTCATGAAGTACAACAGAGGTTCAGTTGACTTGCAACGATGGACGGCAAGGTTTCAAATCGCAGGGAACAGACTTATTGAGTCTTGGATGGATCTTCTGCCAGATTTGGAGATTACCAGCCCTGAAGCAATTGCTCATGTTGCAGCACGCAGATTAGCGCATGAAGAAGAACAAACAAGTCTTGCAGGTATTGCTCAAGCCACTCCAGGTGCAGATCCACATGTCAATGTACCTTGGAATGATGACATGGCTATGGCAGCATTCAATCAATTGAACAATGAACGAAGAGAGGTACAGAGAAGATCATTTCCTTTGAGCAACAACTTGTCAGCATTGATTTTTCCCGAGAGCGTCTGAGCGAAGGGTTCTTCTAACTGTGAAGGTCTGTCATACATCTTCATATCTTCACATCTTCACATCTTCACATCTTCACNACATCTTCACATCCTCACATCCTCACATCTTCACATCTTCACATCTTCACATCCTCACATCTTCACGTCTTCACATCTTCACGTCCTCACATCCTCACATCTTCACACCTTCACATCCTCANCTGAGCGAAGGGTTCTTCTAACTGTGAAGGTCTGTCATACATCTTCATATCTTCACATCTTCACATCTTCACATCTTCACATCTTCACATCCTCACATCCTCACATCTTCACATCTTCACATCTTCACATCCTCACATCTTCACGTCTTCACATCTTCACGTCCTCACATCCTCA
>BGPT01000085.1:46899-76374 GCA_003297045.1 Symbiodinium sp. clade C Y103
ATGGCCTTTGAAAAGATGAGAACAGTTGTGATCAGCTGAGAAGAGTTGAGAAAAGAAGAAAAGCCTTGAGATGAAATGAGTTGAGATGAAATGAAATGAGATGAAAAAAAAAGACATTGAGAAGACACGGCATGGGATGAGGTGAGATGGGATGCAATGGACCATGTCCGAGAATAGCTGCGAGATGAGATTGACAGCAGCAAGAAAAGTTGGGAAAAGGTGGGAAGAGATGAAAATCGTTTCAAAAGTCGAGAGGAGATGGGAACGTTGAAGCAAGATGATGACGAATGCGCTGAGCAGAGTTGCGATGCTNGCTCCTATAGGCAAAACTTGTGTTTCGATCCTATAGTCTTAAGCTTCTCTTCTTTTGGAAACTTCCGCCACCCGCCTCGTGCGGGTTTTACTTGTAATGAGGTAGGGCATCAGTTCTATTTCGTTGGTTTCTAAAGCTGAGGTAATGATTAGGGATAGTGGGGGGTATTCGTAAATAAGTGTCAGAGGTGAAATTCTTGGACTTGTTAAAGACGAACTACTGCTAAAACATTTGCCAAGGATGCTTTTCTTTGATCTAAACCATCGCATGCATGTCTCAGTATAAACATCTACATGGCGAAACTGCGAAGGGTTCATAAAGGCAATTAACCACTGATGTGAACACATATGGAGGGAACTATGATCAGTTACCACAAAAAATGTTGATTCATTTTGACAGCAGGACGGTTGATTGTAACTGTAGAGAGTGTGTAACAACTCACCTGCCGAATGGACTGGCAGAGAAAATGGATGGCGCTCAAGCGGGCGACCGATGCCCAACCACTAATGTGATCATGTCTCAGTGTGTAGCAGGAGGGAACTATTAAAAGAAAATACAATACAATATAACACAGTTCTTCTTCTTCTTCTTCCACAGCATTCAGATGTGTCTCATCTAAGCTGAGCAAGCAGCACGGTCGCACTGCATGAACACTAGTTGCTGATCGCAGCCCCACTGNCTCGTGTCTACACGAGTGTACCGACACAAGAAATCACTACGTGAACCTACCAGGTGCAACACCCGATGAAAACTAGTAGATCTATTTGTCACCTAAAACAGCCGTCAGCTCATCAATCACATCTTGGACTTCACGTTCCAAACCAGCACGGGGAGCTTGTCCCACTTTGAGAGCTGGCTCCACATCTCGATGGACTGAGAAGGACACTTTCATGCTGTCTCTGTCATAAGCTTTGCGCAATTGGCACACAAAAACTGCCTGGGACATGGCTTCTGGATCTGTGGCGGTGTTCCGGTGACTTTGGATAGCCTGCTTGTCATGATCACCAAGAGCTGGCTGGGTCTTCGAGGGCAACTCGAAGGATTGCAGCCCAAGCATGGACGTGTGGCTCCCCCGGCGGCATGGGACATTTCCCTTCCTTGGCACGCTTGGCTTTGTCGGCAAATCTCCTTGGTAGCGGCCAGGGGCGCCTGAACATACTCGGATTTCTTGGGGACGAGGAAAGTGAGAAACACTGCTGCTTGAAGCTCTCTAACTTCTAAGGCATTCTTCAAGCACAGCCGGCCGATGAGATGAAGGGCTTTGCTCACTTGCTGCTTGTCATGCCCCACAGCCATTTTTTTGGCCGGCTGCTCATTAGAGGGTGTGTTGAGCTCCCACTGGTCCATGGTGCAGCTACCCGAACAAAAGATACTACTCAACTTGAACCCCTGGTCGCTGCACATGTTGCGCCAAGTGATCCAGCAAAACATCCAAACCTGAAGCTTGCCAATCGCAAAAAGTACACTGCAGACTCTTTGGAGGTTGGGGAGCAAAGACTGTATGACTACCCTGCCCTGTGCAGCGTCCCACCAAGATACTGTGACGTATGTGGTTCTTTGTTGTGCGCAAGCTGCTGAACACGTGTTTGCAAAAAAACACATTTGTTGGTGACTGTGAGTTTACGGTACTCAGGGATGGTGCCATGTGTGCCGCCCTGCGTGTTTGAGATATGCACTGCCAAGCTTCGTTGTGTGCTAAATTTTTGCCCCGCACTGTTCTCCATCTGCTTTGAGACATGGACATGAAAATTGCTCATCAACTTCTGCGTTTTCCTCTGCATGACTTGGAAGACCCTGGGGCAGGGGGTCTGGAGAAGGTTGAAGCTCTGGTGGCGGAATGGCCTCGCCAAAAGGAATTCTTCGAAAAAATGTAACATCCAATCGCAAGAAATCGTCACGTAGATCAGTGAAAAGCCGCAGTGGCTGCCCCGCCAAAAGCCAAACAAGGGTGTCACCACCTTCGATCTCGGCCAATCTAGACACATCGTCATGAAATTGCTGTGCCCATGGGTGCGCATCTGAAGAAATACTTCCATTGTCGTTAATAACTGAATGAAGCTCGAAAGAAAAATTTCCAAACATACAAGCAAACCAAATTGAATGCAATGAAGGGGTTCGGGCCATAGATTGATACCATCTAACACGGCGAATAAACAATTCATCTTTACAGGGCAAGAGCCGCAGGACAGCAAAGACTGCAGAGGACGGGAGCGCTTTGTATTCGATTGTTCCATCAACTTGTTCGACCTCGCGACATGCTTGTCCTTGCATGAGCCTCCGCCCAAATCGCAATACACATGTGTCCAGCTTCTTGTATGCAGATTTGTCCAAAACGCAAGTTTCCAACCCCGCCAGCAAGGGAGTGTAAACCATACCACGAAAAACGCAAAGCTTCCCTTTGTGACAACTAGGCAATCGTGACCAGAAGCGCCCGCAAGCCACCCAACCAAGTTTTGCAGCCACAAGCCGTTCTTCAACTTCAGAGTTGTGAGAGCCATTGAATGTATATGGAGGGCCCAAATACCTAGCTTGCCTGCAGACCTTGCCAGCCGATAAGTTATCGCAGAACATGGATTGATAGTGAGCATGTGCTCCAGCCTTCGCGAAAAAAGGAACGTGTTCTTCCCTGAGCATCCGATATTGATTTCAATCAATATTTTTCTATAAAAACATATTGATATTGATTTTTCATAAAAAATTGATAATATCAATATTTTTGATATTGATGTTTTCGGGAAAAATATTGATTTGGATATTGATTTTGATATTGATTTCAATATTGATTTTCTGTTGGACTTTTTCATCTGTTTTTGTTGACCCCTTTTTTGTTCAAAAATGGATGATTTTGTGTTTCCTCAAGGTCAGCTACTCAGATCTGGCAGTGTGCTGCAATGAACATGTATACAATCTGTTTGTAGTATTTGGTTCAAAGCCATCCCCTTGTCACCTGTGCTGCTGCAGCTTTTGGAAAAAAAGCATCGTGCTATCCTTTGGAAAAAAGGAAGAAAACAGCAAACCTTGCTAACAAGCACCATCCCTTGGAAAAAGGTAAATGCCCAAGGGAGGTGCCAAACATTTTGCTAAGCCTTCCCTAGACTTGGGCATATTACTGAAAATTTTGAAAAACAATTCAGAAACAGTCAAGAACCTGGGCTTGTATGAAACAGTTTCAAGAACTAGTGCAGTTAATCCAAAGGGACTGCTCAAGTGCAAAGGCCTCTTGGAGGACTTCATTGAGGCCACTCCAACTTGTGAAATTTCTTCACAAGCTCTTCGAACAAGCCTCACACACCTGCTGACACACAATGTGTCACTGAACGCATCAAAATTCAATGGTGCAACTTGGGCAAACATCAAGCCTGAGCGACTCACAGTTCTTCTAGCTCATTGCAGGAAAGCAGCTAGAGAGGTAGAACAACAAAGGCTGTGCATGGCCAAGCTGACAAGCACTGAATATCAGGAGCTAGAAGCTGTGTTTCCCAAGTGGTTCTGAAAGATGAGCCTGCTGAACCCTTGAAAAAAGGGAGGGTGCTGAAGCCAAACTTGAGTGGTGCATCTCTGGACAGTGATGGCATGCCAAACATGTTTGCATCACCCAAAAAGAAAACACTCCAAAGAAAAAGGCACAGCCATTGTGCAGGCTGCTTCCAGCACCAAATGGAAGAGGCCTGGGGCAATGTGCAAAGCAAACCCTTTGGAAAAAAGGGAAGAGAAAGAAGGAAATGACAGTGAAAGCATAAGCTCTGGCAAAAGTGGTTCCTTGAAAAGAAAGATGGGGTATGGAAGCAAAACCATGAAAAGGCCAGCAAGCAAGAAAGACAAGCCCTTGAAAAAAGAGGCCCCAAGCAAAAAAGGCAAGCCTTTGAAAAAAAAGGCAGCAAGCAACATAGACCCTCATAAGACATGGACAAGGTTGAGTGTGTGCAATGCTACCTGCCCAGAAAGAATTTATATCACAGGGTGCCAGACAGGTAGCACACAAAGGAGGTTGATTGTGGAGGTCCCAGCAAAGTGGACAAAAAATATAAAGGTAATTGGAAAGCTCAAGACAGCCATTGAAAAAGGCAGCGCCAAGGCAGAAGCTTTGGCATTGAGGGCAAAGCTTGTCAAGTAAGCAATGTATTTATGGCTGTGAGAAAAGAGAACCTCTAACACCTGCAGGCAACCTTTGGAAAAAAGGTGGGTCCTTTGGAAAAAAGGATTGGTGGAATGTTCTACCAAAAAAACAACCTTTGGAAAAAAGGTAACTTGGGCAAAGGAAGCTCACAACCTTTGGAAAAAAGGTTGCCAGCAGCCTTTGGAAAAAAGGTGGTGGCAGACTGCTTGGAAAAAAGCAAACAACTTGTGCAAAAAAAAAGTAAGCAACCAACAGCAATTGGAAAAAGAATGCATACGATACAGTCTTTGGAAAAAATGCATCATTCTTCAAAACAGGTAGCCAGCAACCTTTGGAAAAAAGGTGGTGCAGAACCTTTGGAGAAAAGGTACACCAGCCAATAGGGCTAAATTTTCAAGCTTCAAAGCTTGCACATTTCTAGCCAAGCAAATAAGTAGCTGCTGCCACTCAGCTTGCCCAAGCCAGTGCCACCTAGTAGGAACCCCACCAACAAATAGGGTATGGTAGGTAATGTTTTTGGATGTTGTTTGTAGCATGTCAAGTAAAGGCACAAGGTCTATAGGTTTGAAAAGGTCCACCCCTAGGTAGTTGCAGCTAAGTAGCCACTGCCACTAGGTTGAAGCCATGCATGCCTCTGCAGCTTTTTTTAAGCTCAAACTTGGAACCACCTTCCTCTTTCGCCCTGGTTGGTGGTACTGGAGATTTTTCGAAGCCCTTGCAAGAAGGGCAGCCTTTGCCAGAAAGGCACCCTCTGGGAGTCTTTGGAAAAAAGGCATGGCCAAAAAGCCATACAAGTGGGACCAAAAAAATGGGAAAATGATGACACATGGTGGACCCCATACAACAAAGCTGGAAGACTGAAAGGAAAGGGTCAAACATCATGGGCCAGGCAAGAAAGGAGAAAAGCACTGCAGCCAGGCAACACAAGCCAACAGCCCTTGGAAAAAGGGCCTGCAGACAGTGAAGAGAAAAAGAAGGTGCAAGAAATGGAAGTGATCCAAGAAGAACCTTTGGAAAAAAGATCAAACAAGCCTGGTGGTCCCAAAGAGAAAGGTGCAGCATCCAAAAAATTGCAACCCAAGCAGGTTGAAAAAAAGAGGCAGCAAGTGTGGCCTCAGCCAGCTCTTCCTCAGGAGAGCCTGCAAAGCCCTTGGAAAAAGTGGCAACAAAAGAAGAACCTGCAAAGCCCTTGGAAAAAGTGGGAACAAAAGAAGAACCTGCAAAGCCCTTGGAAAAAGGGGCACCAAAAGAAGAGCCTGCACAGCCTTTGGAAAAAAGGCCAGCCACAAAGGATTCTGCAGAGCCTTTGGAAAAAAGGCCAGCCACAAATGATTTTGCAGAGCCTTTGGAAAAAAGGCCAGCCACAAATGATGCTGCAAAGCCTTTGGAAAAAGGCTAAAAGAAAATGAGCAAGAAGAAGGGCAAGCAAAAAAACACCTGGACAAGGAGAAGGTAAGCCCTTGGAAACTGCAAAGCAAGAGCCTGCACCAGAACAACAGAAGAAGAATGGCAAGTGGCCAAAAACAAAAGAAAGAAGGGCCAACCAAAATCCTACATGGAAGTGCTGGTGAAAGGCGAGGTGTCAGAGAAAAAGGCACCAAAGCTGAAGCAGAAAGCCAGCACTGGATATGTGAGCCTGGGGTCAGAATCCAGCTCCTCAAGGGCCAGCAGCCTCAGGCCCAGCAACCAGAGGGGGACCCTTGCAAATCCCCCCAGGACTGGAGCGTTTGGAAAAAAGGCAAGAAGGCACTAAGCCTTTGGAAAAAGGCAAGAGATCCCCAGGCCTTTGGAAAAAAGGCAAAGTGGGGAAAAGCACTTGGGGTGCCCACACCTTGCAAAAAGGATTGAAACGTATCCAGTGACCACCAGGTATGAGCACCACAACTGGGCCAAAAAGGAAGGCCTGGAGACCTACAGAGACTTTGTCAAAGCGGTGGCAGCCCTTCTGGATGATTGAAAACCTGTGGAAAAAAGGTTCAGCTGATTGCAGACCCTTTGGAAAAAAAGGGAAGACAAGATGATGTGCAGCATTGAGAACCTTTGGAAAAAAGGTTTGTTTTTTCAACATCCAACAACAAATCTTTGAAAAAAAGATATTGCTTTTCCCTGAAGGCAGCCCCTTCAAAAGGAAGGAACCTTTGCAAAAAAGGTCAAAGCCTGGCTGCCTGAAGGGTGCAAAGTTGTTGGCAGAGCTCTGGTGTACACCACCAGCTGGCAGGAAAAAAAATGAAGCTGGGGAAGGGGCTGGTTGCTGATGGAAATGGTTTGGGACACAACTGTTTATATCACCCAAAATATATCGTCCCTTTTTTTCAAAGGGTGTTCTTGATCCACCAAACTGGGGATAGATCAGGGATGCACATTTGTTTAGGCTAGATCCTACATCATCCAAGAAGATTCAGATCAAACCAATGATGAAATCTACTGATATCATTGTTTTCCAAAACAAATTCATTTTTTCGGTTTTGGTCAACTTTGGTCAAATTTGGTCAAACTTTGGTCAAATCTAGTCAAAACATACTTTTGACCAAATTTGACCAAAGTTTGACCAAAGTTGACCAAATTTGACCAAAATTCACCAAAGTCTATTTTCTTGAAACAGAATGTACAAAAGTGAATCTCACCTGAAACTTTTCTTGGCTCAAGATTTCTAGCTCTAGATTTTGAAAGGTGCAATGGGGAAGGCAATGAAATCCCAGCCTTTGAAAAAAGGGCCAAGGCCAAAAGGAAAAGCAAAAGCCAAGAGCTCTTGCAAAAAGAGCAAAGCTGGTGCAAAAAACCGATGAAAACACTTACCCAAGCAAAGTTGAAGAAGTTGGACAAAACCCAAGGACAAATGACTCTTCAAGAAAAATTGAAGAAAGCAGGTGAAGAAGATACAGTGGAGGAAGCAAAAGCAACCCTGCAGAAGCTGATGGCCAAGGATGAAAAGACAAAGCTCTGGTCCAAACACCAGTGAAAGATGAAAAGGCTACATATGATGAAGGAAGCAAGAAGGAAAAAACAGAAATGACAATGCTGTGGCTCTTGAAAAAAGAGCACCCCAAGTTTATGCAAGTGACCAAGGAGGTGGAAGGCTCAACTAAGGCCAAGCGAAGTGAGCAATGGGTAAGTGAAATGGTCATGCTGACCAAATGGACTTGGGAGGAGCTCCAGATGCATTTAGCATCTGGAAGGATAGTAACAAGAGAGTGTGCCTCAACCTTTGGGGTATGGGAATATTGCGACATGCAGGACTGGAAGACCACCCAGGCTGCAGCAACAAAAAAAAAGCAAGGATTGGACAGGAATTTGTTCCAGGGTCTGATGATGAGATGATCCTGGACACATGCAGCCAAGGCAACATGCAAGCCAATGCCAGCAGGCTCTTGGCTCAGAGTTCTGGCAGCAAAGGGCTTGGAAAAAGCTCAAACAAAGGGAAAGGGAAAGCCAAGGGAAAGGGAAAAGGAAAGGAAATGAGCAGCTGGCCTTGCAGGATAAAAATGAAGATGACACAGAAGATGAAGAAGACAAGAGCGAAGAAGAGCAGCTGAAGGAAGCTCTCAAGAAAGCAAGGAAGGCCAGGGACATGGCAACAGCAGCCTGTGCAGACTTTGAAGATGGCTTGGGAAAAGCAAACCCATACTTGTCCAAGGCAGCAAAGCAAAATGGTTTGAAGGACCAGCAGCTCTTGGCTGCCATGGCCAACAGACTGAAGGAAGCTGTCAGCAAAGAAAATGTGTCCCTGAAAAAGCTAAAATCTATGCTGCAAGAAACTGTCAACAAGGTGAAAGAAGTAAAGGACACAATGAAAGAACTGAAGCAATTGGCTAACAAGGCTGAGACCATTGCTTCCAAGGCAGCCACATCCAAGTCCACCAAATAAACCTTTGAAAAAAAGGTGCACCACAAGAGGCTTTTGGAAAAAAGGTAGCTTCACAAACAACCTTTGGAAAAAAGGTAGCCCAAAAGAAGCTTTTGGAAAAAAGGTAGGTCAAATAGTGGAAAACTTACACCAAAGAGGTGGCATGGAAAAAGTATTGAGACACAAAATCCAAACATCCTTTGGAAAAAAGGATCACTGGCCAGCATGTCTTGGAAAAAGACATTTTTTTGATGGAAGCCCCCTCACAAGAGGGAACCTTTGCAAAAAAGGTGGTTCCCCTCCCTTTTGTCAAGGCTTGGTACCAGCATGCTTTGCCTTCAGCAGCAAAAAAGTGCTTCTCCAGGTGGGTTTCTGGGGACAGGCTTGGCTGATAGCTGTATATATACTAATTAAATCGTTTTTCAATTTTGATTTAAATAGGTTATTGGGGTTGTGGGGTCTGTTTGTGTGTCTGTTCTCAAACATACTGCATATTTGTGTTGGCATGGCATACTTCCCCCCCTCCTAAGGGCTGAGTCTATGCAGCCAGCTGTTGCTCAAGAGAGTACTTGGCAAATGTAGCTTCTTGGAGAGGGAGTCCTTGGAAAAAGGATTTGGAGACAAGGAGGCAAGAAAGTGAGTCTTTGGAAAAAAGGCTTCCAGGTTTTGGGCAAAGATTCAAGGAGAACCTTTGGAAAAAAGGTTGCAAGGAATTCTTTGGAAAAAAGAAGCCCTTGAAGAATGACAAAGAGATCAAGGGGGTGGAAAAAACATGTGGAGCTAGGCCATGCAGAGAGGCCAGATGCAGAGGAAGAAGACCCACGCCCTTTTGCCACCAAGCTTCTAAGCCATTGGGCTCATGGCACTTTAAGTGCCAAAGGAATACAAGAATTAGCACACTTGGCACAGCTTGGTGGAACCAGCCATGCAGAAGTGGCAACCCTTGCAAAAAGTGGTAACTATGGAGAAAACCCAGGAAACATTCATAAAGCCATCATGCAGGCTTTCTTGCCTAATGTTTCCATCCCAACTGGGTTTGATGTTGAGGTGCCCTGCCTTGATCCCAAAACCAGCCAAGCTTCAACATCCACAGCAAGCATCTTGCTTCCCCACACAATGTTCAGTGGTCTTTTTGAGCACTATCCAGCCACATGGGAAGAGCTCTTTTGCCCACTAAAACTTGAAGAGTTTTGGAATGGTGTTGAAAGGAAGAAAGATGATAGATTGAAGGGGCGCCCTTTGAAAAAAGGGAGAACTGGAGGACCCATACAATACCCTTATTTATGCATGGAGATGGAGCTGAGTTTATGAGAAATGACTCCCTCATGATATATTCCTTTGGGTGTGTCCTCAACCTCTTTGGGAGTCTTGACTCTCACCTTTTGATGGGGGTGTTCCCAAAGGTGGCCACCACAAAGGACGCCTGGGCAACTTTGTGGAAATGGTTCAGCTGGAGTTTCCAGGCCTTGCAAAAAGGCTTTCACCCTTCTAAGGGTCCAGATGGAGAACCCTTGGAAAAAGGGTCGCCTTTCTATCCATACAAAGGAAAGGCATTGGCATGTTCTTTCACAGCATCCATCTGGACAATCATTGGTGATCAGGAGTTCTTCGCCTTGCAGCTGGGCTTGCCTCATTGGGCAAGCAAGAGTCCATGCCACCAGTGCAACTGCACCATGAAGGGTGGGGATCTGCCATATGATTGGTTGGATCCAGAAGTGTTTACATATGTGNGGCAAGCAAGAGTCCATGCCACCAGTGCAACTGCACCATGAAGGGTGGGGATCTGCCATATGATTGGTTGGATCCAGAAGTGTTTACATATGTGGACACAAAGATGGCAAAAGCCAACCCCAGGTCTGCCCACAGCCTCTTCCAGATAGAGGGGGTTAGCACCAGAATGGTGCGAGGAGATGGCTTACATATTGCATTCTGCAAAGGATTGCTCAGCCATTTACTAGGAAGCATTTTGCACTACATGTGCTGGTTCGATTGCATCACTGGAAAGCAGAGAGTCAAGCCACAACAGCGCCTTGCATGCATCTTTTCTGAAATTCAGAAATTCAACAAGCCTCAAGGGGCAACAACTGTGTTGACAAACCTCAAGCTGTCCATGATTTGCAATGAAAAGTCCCCACACCAGTCACATGCATTCCTAGATGCAAAAGGGAGCGATTGCAAGTTGTTGGCACCAGCCTTGTTGGAAGTTATGAAAAGAATGCTTGGTCCAGAAAGGGAACACCATGCCCATATGATACAATGTGTCGAGGTTATGGTGCAGCTGATGTTCTTACGGGATTCAGCAGACATCTTCCTCACCGAAGCAGAAGAAGAATTCACAATGAGCTTGTGCAATTCCTTCCTGCAGGAATACACCTACTTGAACACTTGGGCAGAAGAATCCAACAGAAAGCTTGTCCACATTGTCTTCAAGCACCACACCTTCATCCATCTTTGCCTTGGAGCTGCAGAGATGAATCCTAGATTCCATTGGTGTTTCAAGTCAGAAGACTTTGTGGGAGCTATAGCCAGGCTTGCACACTCTTGCACCTCTGGAGTGGCAAGCACCAGGCTCAGCACCAAAGTTCTCCCCAAGTATGCAATTTTGCTCCATCTGCTGCTTACAAGAGAAGGCTTCAGCATGGAACAACCTTTGGAAAAAAGGTAGCTCAAACCTTTGGAAAAAAGGTTCCATAGAAACCTTTGGAAAAAAGGTGGACCTGTGGCCACAGGAAGTCATTGGGGAAAAAAGTAGCTGACAACACTTTGGAAAACAGGTAGCTCACATGGAAGCCTTTGGAAAAAAGGTAGCTCAAGGAAAAATTTTGACAAGAAACCAGTTAACCTTTTGGAAAAAAGGAGCCTTTGTCAAAAAGGCTTGAACTTTGACGACATGGTTAAAAAAGTGCTTGGCAGCTTAAGGTGGCTGGCCTGGGAAATGTGCTCTAAAAGTGCAGTTTTGGGTTTCCCAAAAAGGAAAAAATATTGATTTTGAATATTGATTTTTGTCCCAAAAACATAGGAAAAATATTGATTTTTGAAGTTGGAAAATATTGATTTCAATATTGATTTCCCTTTGAAATCAATATCAGAAAATTGATAATGATTGGAATCAATATCGGATGCTCAGGGTTGTTTGTCACGGTTTTGTCCCAAACCAATGTGAGCAAACTCAGAATCAATGCATTGATTAATAGAAACGGACAGGTTTGCCAACTCTTGCGGTGTCTTTCCACAAAGTTTCCCAGCAATATCATCAGCATAGGAGGACAAGGATACATTGACATCAATGTTACAAATAGGATCAGGAGCAACCAGATATGTTTCTGTGTCCAGCTGTTGTAGCTTGTTCTGAATGACATCGAGAATGGGGTGATATGGTTCCAAAAAAAGCTGCGCAGCCAAACCGTCACCCTGCAAGGTTCCAGAACCTGTTTGGAAGTCAAGCGCACCATCACATGCATGAACTTGTATAGCTGCCCTCCGGAAACGTTGACGTAACAAATTGTAGTCTGCAGGAATTGAAACATCTTGTATTGCACTGTCAAGACATGCAAAATCCACACTGTAAAAAGCATTCGCACAATCATAAAATGATGTCAGATGTGAAATTTTGGCCTTACGCAAGCGGTGCCCAACACAACGTTGTTGAAAGATTGGCTCCAAGCGATTTTTTGGGGAGCATACCCTGCTGCAAATGCTCGAGATGATTTGGGCGTGCATCGCGACCACAAATGGTTGTAAAACCCCCTTCCTAGCGGATCCAACAAATTGATGAGACGTAAAGAGCTACAACCTGTTTTTCCGTTGCGTTTATCCAGTTGTGTGGTTGAGCTGCGATGCCACAAGACTGGTGTCTGATCAAATCTCCGGATAGATTGCAAGAGTTGAAGCACCCGAAATTTGAATNCGTTTATCCAGTTGTGTGGTTGAGCTGCGATGCCACAAGACTGGTGTCTGATCAAATCTCCGGATAGATTGCAAGAGTTGAAGCACCCGAAATTTGAATGCTGTTGCGGCTGGCTGTTTATAGCCAACCCCATGGAACAAGCTGGTTCTNATCAAATCTCCGGATAGATTGCAAGAGTTGAAGCACCCGAAATTTGAATGCTGTTGCGGCTGGCTGTTTATAGCCAACCCCATGGAACAAGCTGGTTCTGTAGTAATTAGGATGGAATAGTTGTCGCCAAATTTCGGCAGGACATGACCAGTCAGGAACTGCTTTACGAAGCCGTAAGTGATGAACCGCCTTTTGCAAACCTTTCCAATCTGCATGCGCCATACTGCATATCCAGTCGGAGGAATGCCCTTGTGCTTCAACGGTGTCTGCTTGGTTGGAAAATTTAGGAAAAGAAACGGCATGAGCGGCGCAACCACCTGAAGGGCCTGGTTGTGCCAGAAAATTGGACCAAGTGGTTTTGTCAGGGCGTTCTCCTTGTGGCGACCTGTAGTTACGTTTTTTTGGTCCCAACATTTTACCTGACAGAAATCGGGAAAAAGCCCACATGTGAGCCAAATCTCGCCTACTCCATGCGTAGTTGAATTCATCAACCATGGATTGAGTTCTGAGCTGTTGATGATGTTTGGCGAGGGCATCCAACCGTTTGTGGCAACGACGTTTGTGAACCAATCCTCTCCAAGTTTGTAGAAGCAAGTGCGAATCTTGATGCATAAAATTGTTTGTATCAATCTTACGGCCAGGAAGTTCACGTAAGGTTTTTCGGGCTTCAAGCAGCTCATCATGGGCTTGTTGCAAATCGTGTGGTTGCCCATGGTGTTTTTTCTCTTTACGGTACAAGCTTGCACTTGCTTCCCATACCAACTTGTTGAGCTTTTCCCAGATGGGGCCGGGTGGGCCTTGCACAATACCATTCCAGGTTGACGGATCTGCACAGGCAGATTCCACCTTGTACCAAAGAACCTGCATCCTGATATGCCAAGGAATGACTAAAACGTACAGGAAGCGGTCTGTGGTCTCGTCGCCCTCTAGCAGACATGCATTGCAACCTGTCACCTGCAGAGTGGAGCACTTTACATTCTTGTATTGAAGCCTTTTTGGATTGGGGAAGGCAAACGTAATCAATGCGACTGCTGTTACCAAACTGGCCAAAATAGGTAGGACCACACGGATACCACGTATTGACTGCAAAGAAATGATGATGCTGCAAACACGCATGCAGCAAAGAACCATTGTAGTTTTGCCTTTGGGGCTCACTGTTACCCACACACTGACTAGGTTCCATGCCAACTCTACCGTATGCATCAAGCAGGAGAATTGGAAGGCAACGGCTGGGAAGCTGGTCGAACAAATGCTGTATCCATTGCCAAAGCTGCGCGTTGTACTGCTTTTGCGCTTGCGCATGCGGTTCCATAGGTATATAGGCAACAATACTGCAAAAGTCAGCATCCCCTCGCCGAAACCGTAGTGCACCAACTCGCCCTTTATATTGCTTGGGGGGGTGTAAACCCGACTGACATTGCGATCATGAAACAGCTTTCCACGAACAGCCAAAGCCACGCCCGCGGCTGGATCATCATGCCGTTTTCCCCAATCAAAGATTGTGTGGGTGCCACATGTATATCTCTCCACTGGTGCGTCTGTGCTGCGCTGTGTGCCTGGCAACCCAATAAAAGAGTACCATTTAAATTCAGCAGCAATCTGAGACAACCTGTGCATGTTTCGAAGGGAAAGAGGATTGTACACCACTGCTGTCCATGTTGCCATGTGTTGCATGCAAGTAGGCCAACCAGCAACGCGAATAAACAAACAGTCAGGAGCTACTTGCTATGCATTGGCACTAGTGGTGCATCGCCGTTGGGATTGGGGGGCTTGTCTGTCAACGGCTAATATAACACAGTATAATATAACATAATATACAGCATGGGACTTAAGGGGGCTGAACGGGATTTAGTGGGGCTCAATGGGGCTTAATGGGACTTCGGAGGCCTTAGTGGGATTGAATGAGATAACCGGGTTTACTGGGATTTAAATACTGGGAATTAATGGACCCTAATGGGAATTAATTGGGCTCAATCAGATTTTATTGGACTTAATGGGCAAGAAAAGGAAATCCATGAATGAAGTGAAAGGAAATGAAACCACATTAATGGGAATCACTGCGAATTATTTTACTTCGTGAGATTTCATTGGTTTGAACGGGACTTAATGACATTTCATGAGATTGAAATTTTATTGGAGTGAGTTGGACTGAATGGGAAAGACAAGGAAATCCATTCGAATGAAGTGAAAGGACAATCAAATGAAATGAAAAGAAATCAAAGGAAATTAGTGGGAATTGCTGCGAATTAATTGCCCTTGGTGAGATTTAATTGGACCGCATGGGACTTAACGACTTATTTGGAAAGAAAAGGACATGAATGAAATGAAGTGAAACGAAACCGAAAGGAAATGAAAGAAAATCACAGGAAATTAATGATAATTACTGCAAATTAATTGGCCTTGGTGACATTTAATTGGATTGAATGGGACTTAATGACTTAATGGGAAAGAAAGGAAGCTCATGTGTAATGAAGTGAAAGGAAGTTAATGCAAAAGAAAGGACAGGAAAGGGAGTCAATGGGAATTGATGGAACTGAATGGAGCTGAATTTGACTTATATAATAAGATTTAATTGGACTTTAGTGGGATTTGATGGAATGCATGAACAATATTCCCATTGTCCCTACCTACTGTGTAGCTCAACCAGAGCCAAGGGAGCGGGTTTAGAATAATCAGTGGGGAAAGAACACCTTGTTTGTCTTGACTCTAGCCGGACTTGAACACTTTTGGAACTGACTTTGGAGGGGTTGACATGCCTAAGAAGCCCTAAAAAAAAGTAATCTAAATGGGACCCAAATGAGCTCAAAGAAGCCTAAATGAGGTCTGAATGAGGTCTAAGTGAGGTCACACAGGAGAAGAATAACATAAAATTGAGAAAAACTGAGCGGGCTAAGGCGTGAAAAACATGGATTTTGGGCTCAGGGTCTTAGGGTTCAGGGTTGACGGCGGCAGTCCATTGCCTCCAGCAGTTATGCATTTGTCTACAAAGTCACCATATATTACTTCTCCTCTACGAATACTACTTTTCCTCTACGAATACTATTTTTCCTCTACGAATACTACTTTTCCTCTACGAATACTACTTTTCCTCTACGAATATTACTTTTCCTCTACGAAGACTACTTGTCCCTTTCCAAACAAAATCAAAAATTTTCAAATTTTTTCAAGTCAAAATAGCCCCTATTCTACTCCTGGTTCCACAGCCTCCCACTAAAACCAAAATCACCAAAAAAAAATGTCAAAATTTTACCAAAAGTTTCCAACATTTTCAAAATGTGTCAAAATTTGTCAATTTTTTTCCAAAAAAAAATCACCCGCTATTCTACTCCTGGTAGGGCTGCTCCCTTTAAAAATTTACCCCTTATTCTACTCCTGGTAGGGCTGCTCCCTTAATTTTTTCAATTTTTGGCCAGATCAATCTAAAATTGGAGCCTGGTTTGCCCAAAATCGGGACCGAAATTAATATAGTCTGTATGCAGTCTTTACAATTGCATAAAAATTCCAGATAGATTGCATACAAACTGCATATAAACTGCAAACAAATTGCATATAAACTGCAGATAAACTGCAGACAAAACACAGTAAAACTGCAACACAACTACATATGAAAATTGTAAAAACTACATGCGAACGACAGGAGCAACTTCATAGACACTACATGCAAACTTCAACAATTGTTCATAAAACAGCTTATAGCTTTCTAATGCAAACTCTTTGAAAAACTCATGCAAACTTCATATGAATGTCATTGCAACTTGATGAAAGGCATACAAGTGAACAAAGTAGAGTAACAATTCATATGTATATATATAATATCTCTACCCTATATGTATTGAGTTGTAATTTCACTAAGATTATGTTTGGGCTGCGCATGTAAGTGGGTTTCACGTGAAAACTGATGTGGGAAAATANTATCTCTACCCTATATGTATTGAGTTGTAATTTCACTAAGATTATGTTTGGGCTGCGCATGTAAGTGGGTTTCACGTGAAAACTGATGTGGGAAAATACGATGGCCAAGCATGTCCGGCCATCGTATTTTCCCAAATCGTTTTTTACACCAGCATGACCAGTTGACGAAAAACTGGGTCAAACGCACGACCAGTGAGTTTCTCATGTGAGTGGGTCTCACGTGAAAGTTGATGTGGGAAAATACGGTGGCCAAACATGTCCGGCCATCGTATTTTCCCGCATCACTTTGCGCACGAAAAGTCCCACGAACAAACCATAAACTAACTGAGGTTCTTGAAGCTACACTGCATGGATCTCTCAGCTAAATTTTACAAACACACATGTATGTACACAAATACACGTGCTTATTTGATATTATTTGATCTCAGGTAAATTCTCTCAAGTCAAGAAACCACATCGAACTCTGTTCGCAAGAGAGAAAAGTACATGAATTTCACAAGTAAATATGTTTGTGTACAAGTTGTCACAAACAACAGATGGTTTCAAAAACACATGAACATTTTATGAACAAAATTCTTCAAAAGCAACTATGTTTCATGCAAATCAGTGTGCAAAAATTCCTGCCAAATGTTGATTCAGAATTGGAGGTTTTGATGTAAATTTCAAACAGCTAGCATGTGACAGGAAAACGGTCGTAAGGGTCTCAAGTAACATGTAGATCACCATGAAAGACCAACAATGAAGAACACAAAACATGTGAAAGAATTCACGAATATGTTGAGATAATTTCGATGCGATTCCCACGAACATGTCCGAAAAACGAGCAAACCAAACCCAAACAAACACAAGACTTGGGTGTTACAAAATCTCATTTTGTATTACTATTGCTGGAACTGTTAATATGTTTTGATCAGTTTTGGACTAGCATCACCTATAGAGCCACAAAATTTACCTAAATTTCGGGGTAGGCTACTCAATTTGTTAAAAGGATTGCTGATCATTTTTGAAGTAGCGACATATCTTGATCCGAAACACAAGCCACGAAAAAACGAAAACACAAAACGCAACGTCCCACAGTTTGAAACGTTTCCAGTGATAGGACAAAACTAACAATTCCTTCAAAAACACCTATGGCACATTCGTACATTGACACAAACGAAAGCAAAACTCGTGTTTTGGCTTACATCACCATCACCACCATCATTTTTTCCAATACCACAGTTCCTTCCAAGAATGGAACGCAAATACATCAACGTATGGTTGGCACACGAATGCATACACACTAATACCTCAACTAATTTTGGACAAGTTCATACATCTTATAAACGCTCCATAAATGTAAAAATGCAAAGACAGAAACGTATAAGACATCTATGCATCTCCACCATTTTTTTTTATCACACTACATCAAAGTCCTAAAACTTTTTTGAACATATCCAAGTTTAAAATATTTCATTCTGGATAGGAGGTCCGGTACAGTAAGCAAAAACACCATTTCAGTGATTTTCCCCCCAAATTTTATGGAAATGGTGGTTTTGCTTATTGTACCGGATTTCCCACCCCAAAGACCACACTTATTTTGAACATAAACCATGCTGTTGGATATGTACAATCTGAAACAATAAGCTCAATGTGCTCAAACAACATAAAGTAAGCCTCAAATGTACTCAGACTAAACTTAACAAAACGTTTACTTCTTTGAAAAATAAGCATCAAAAAGAACGAACATGTTGCCACTCAATCTTTATTAATCTTCGAGACTCAGGGTAATCGTGTCTGCAAACAATTGGGGGAGTGGAATGCTCTTGTGAAACAACAGTTGTAATCGGATACATGGGCTCTGATTTTGGAGCAAGTATGGCATCGATTTGGGGGGCGAGTTTGATCACAAGTATATACATGTAGTTTATGTAGTTTTGGAAACTGCATCTAAGCTGCGATTTACTACATATGAGCTGTACAAAAACTACATACAATTTTTATCAAGGGACTATCAACATGGTATTTGCTAAGAGATGTTTAGCCTCAAAAGCCTCCAACAGAAGAACCTGTCTGTTGAGGGTTGTTTTGGAGCCATGTGGAAGGCTATCCGAGGCCAAAGTTGGGCCATTTGGGGCCCATGTTGGGCCCATGTTGGGCGCTTGGGGGCCATGTTGAGCCTATGTTGGGCCAAGAACGGCGTGTTCCTTTTTGCCTGGTACGAAGGCAAAAAGGAACACGCAGTTTTTGGGCCATGTTGGGCCCATGTTGGGCCCATGTTGGGGCATTTGGTGGGCTATATGGGGTTTCATGGAGGTCTCTTGGGGGGAAAAAAGACTTCCAACAGAAGAACCTTTCTGTTGAGGGTTTTTTTGGAGCCATTAAAGGAACAAAAACCTATTTCAGACCCTGATGGTGTTATGGTAATTGTCATTGGATTGGATATGTCGTCCAGTCTTTGTGAATAACAGCTAATAACTTTCCAAAACGTATCGCAAGTAGCTCTCCAGTAAGATCACACATGTAACATTCTGCAGTTAGAAATGATATATCATCCCAGCCTTTGGGGACAACAGTCTGTTTTTTCTTAGGCTGATCGCAGGTAAGCCCCTAGCAGATCGAAAACGACAACCTGACAAAACCACACCGTTGAGTCACAAATGGTTTGGGACAAAACCAGTTTAAAGTAAGAAATCATGTGAAGTCAACAAAGTCCTTTGAATGCAAAAGTCAAAACACGCAAAAATTAAGAAACAAAAGAAAGAGTCATTTAAAGTCAAAACAAGTCAGAAAAAAGTCATTCAAAGTCAAAATAAGGCAAAAAAGTCATTCAAAGTCAAAATAAGTCAAAAAAAGTCAAAATAAGTCAAAAAAAGTTACTGGGCTATTTTAACTTATGTATTACCTTTTTTCTAAAAAAAACATCCCAAACACAACCTATGAATCTACACCCCGCTGATCTGAGACTCGAGTCTGGTCTGCTGACCAAAGAGAAGGTTTCAGGTTTTGAACCAGGTGGTGGTATTCCAACAACTTGTCGCACAACTGCGTGGGAGTTCATGGGTCAATCTGTTCCAAGGAACTATGGCTTGTTGGTTTTTGCAATACCATTGCCAACAAGAGATCAGTTTAATCCAACATCTGAGTCAATCTATGGACTCTGTGCAGACTATACGGGAGGCTCAGGAGAAACAGAGGAACCTGAAACAACGGCAGACCCAACAGCAGGAGGCTCTGGAGAAACAGAGGAACCTGGAGAAAGCTCTGCACCAGCAGAGGAATCTCATGCAGCAGAAGCAGAGGAAGGCTCTGGAGAACCAGAGGAACCTCTTCCAAATCGACCATTTTGGGCACCCTATGATTAAGATGAGGAGATGGAAGTAGCAGCAGAGACATGGGAAGCAGAAGATTATGAAGGTGACGATCCCATTATTGTTGCAGCTACTACATCATTTTCTGCTAGGGTCTTGTGCGATGCAAATGTCTTTTGTGCAAGGGACGAGGATGGACAAGTTCAGAGGTCACTGGTCGGTGAGAAAACTATCATCCTCAGAGAATGGCGTGGTCTACTTACCTATCAAAGAATCCATCTGAGACGCCAAGGCATTACTCGACCTGAATGGGAATGTTTGCCATGGACAGGCCATTTGCGTTTCATTTTCACCAGAGCTCGGGAACTTGGTAGATACCGTTCCTGGTCATGAGAAAAGGACAGTTCAATGAGGCCGCAACATTCCTGGATTGGGTCAGAGCCAGACAGTCTGATTGGATGAGAGGTTTGACTGAGCCCATTGGCTATGACCAGAGGAATGACATCGGCCAACAGTTGTGGTCAGAGAACTTCAGAATGTATCGTCGTGATGAACTCATTCAACAGGATCTTGAGATGCTCACAGAATCAGTTTTCCACATGTATCAAAAACATCTTGACAATTTGATCAGGTCAAATGACAAGTTGTGGGGAGATTTCTGCCTACAACGCAAGGACAATAAAGGCAATGAGCTTGTCTCGTATGTTGAAAGCCGACAGAAGTTGATTCAATAATCATATCGACACTTTATGGAACATCATGCTTACAATCAGTTCTTTGTTCATCCAGCATTCCATGAATCATCATGTTCAAGAACAAGGGCAAAGGACATTGGAGCTACAGGCACAAAACTTGATGCTTACATTTGGATTCAAGATGCAACTGGGACAAAAAGAATTCCAAAATCAAGAGTTGATGAAGATCCCATGTCATCTGATCCTCTTCAAGCACAAGACACTCCAATGGAAGATGAGTTCCCAGAGGAGATGAGAGTAGACTATGATGATGATGATGGTGATGATGATGATGGTGATGATGGTGATGATGATGATCAGCAGCCTTCCCCAGCACAGGATGAAGAGATGGAGGAAGTTGAAGTTGAAGAAGAACATCCACAAGAACAACCTCCTGAACCTGCTGACGTTGTACCAACTTTTGAAGTCAAAATCAGGGAACCTCCGCAAGATACAAGCTCTCCAGTGGAAGAGGAAGTATCAGAAAAGAAGGAAAGCTTTGAAAAGCCAGAGTGATCCTACCAGGAATTTTTGGTCTACACCATTCCTGAAGATCGATATGGTCATCTCATCATGAGTCACTTGTCTGAGCGTCGTGCAGATCTGTTGAGAAGAGTGACATTCAATCTCAGAGGTGCAATTGCAGATGATGACGATGATGCACCACCAGTACCAGAGAATTTGGAAGAAGTTTCGCCGTGGGCTATGACACTGATGATGGAGTTCAGTAGCTTAAGAATTTCTCTGACTTCATGAACGCATACCCACAAGTTTCTGGAATGAATCTTCCTCACGATGATTTCCATGAACTGCGTCTTGCAGCAGCTGATGTCAAGTTGAAAACCAAGGACGTTCATGTTCACCACTTCGAGAATGATGCACGACCAGGATTACCACGTCCAGAACTTGACCATTGATTTGCTGGCGATCCAGAGTTCAGAGAGATGGAGGACTTGGAGAACAAACGCAACAAGTTTGCCATCGAAGGTGAAGATGACACTTTTGGTTGATCTTGCAGTTCAATGACTCAACATGTTCAATGATGCAACAAAGAAGTTGATAGCCAAGAAGATCATCAAGGAAGAAGATGAGTTCACCGTGGTCAAGAAGGAAGAAGTTTGGGATCATAGACCTCTAGACCAACAACAGGAGAAAGAAGAGATTGTAGAGCCAACAGTTCCGGCTCCAGAACATGTCAGCATGAACCTCGACAGAAAGGAGAAGGAAGCTGAAGAAAAGCATGGAAGCTCTTTTGTAAAAGGAGGAACCATCTGCATCTGCAGGCTCTTCCAAGGAAGAGGGAGCAAGAGCAGATAAGAAAGGCTCTTACAACAAGAAGCCTCAAGAGCCCGAACCAAAGATGTTTTATGGTGAAGACATTACTGGATGTGAAGAAGTTTCATTTCTGAGATCATTGAAGGATTGTTTTCCAACATCTCAATGGGAACAACGGGCTGGTTTCTACAACAGGGGATATCCAAAATCTTCAAAACATAAGAACATGTTTTGGCACAAGCAGTATCGTGCCCAAGATCATGTTGAAGTTCATGATGAAGCATGGCATCAATGTTCTGAAGAACAATTGATGGCTGAGTTTATTGCTCGACACAAGGACCAAGAGCCAGAGACTGAGCTTGAGGACCTTCGAAAACCAATCACCTTCAAGTGTGTGGACCCAAGACCAGCTCCTAGAGTTCGAACTCAGTGTGAAAGATTGACAGCCAAGGCACAGAGGAAACTCACAGGTGATTTTGAGAACTTGGACAGCGTTTTTGCTGACTACATCAAAGAGAACAACAAGCTTCCTTACTGTTCAGTTCTTCAAGCCTTAGCTATGTCTTTCTTGGGAGCCGGTCTCGTGTCAGAGGAAGACAAGGATCCTGATTACCTCTATAGATCAGGCAAAACCCTCCCCTGTATGTTTTGGAACTTGGGTCATTGGTGTAGGAAACATTTTGAAAAAACATCCACTTCCAACACAGCTTGAGAAATATGCTCCTTACATTGATGAGAATGTTGTTTTGCAGCACAAGCCAGTTGACCTGGAAGATCGTCCAGTTTTCAACAACTATTTTGTCACTGCTATCAAGAATCTTGGAGCTCATATCTTTCTCTACTGTGAAGCTATGTCACTTTGGCCACACAAAGAGGAGATGCAGTATGGTGGTTGGACTTATTGTTTCAACGATTACCATGATCCACTCTGCATGGCTTGTGTTGTAAAACGTATAGCAGGCTATGACTCTGAAGAAGATGACACGCGTGACAGGTATGTTTCATGGGCAATCTTCGAGATCAAGTTTGGAAGAATTGTTGATCGTGCAACCCGAGCAGAAGAAGGACTTATCCATTCACTTCTTCGCATGGTCAGAGCACGTGTTTACCAAGTCAATCACAAAAGAGTGGCAAGTTCAGCTGGAATTTGTGGAGAAATAATTGCTACTATGGCTTGGGAATGCATGAAGTATCAAGTTGACATCATTGCAGGTGATGGCAACAAGGCCTGTTACTATCCTACACCAGGAAGCAAGTGTTGTGTTCCCACATATGAACATTCACACATTCAATATTGGATTGACAGGATGATCGGTGTTGCTACTCAAGCTCGAAGACGCAACTATGATCCAAATTCTGCTCCAGTTCGAGTGAAGCATTTCATTTCAGCATCCTTTACAGACCTCATGTTTCTCCAAGAAAAGCTTTTCAAGACCACTACAGAGACTTACGCTGAGAAGCTTGCAAAGGAAACAGACAGAGGAGACTGTTATATGATGTTTGTTGTGGAGTGGGGACATGCACGAAATGACACCAGGGAATATGTGACAGACTTCGATGATGAAGACCACATGAATGAAGTTGGAGAGTACAGGTTGAATGTGAACGAGATGTGTCTTCACAACGACCACAACGTGTTCCTGATCTATCCAAATGACCATGTTTCCCACAATCCTTTACTTGTTCATCTACATCCTTTCGATTGGACTCATCAAGAAGGTCGACAGTTTGTTCCTGTAGAATCCAAGCGCAAGAGGAAACAAACAAGAAAGGAGACACAGAAGAAGAATCGTCGAAAGAAATATCAGCAAGATGAGAAATATCAACAAGATGAGGAAGAGTGGGAACAACAGGATCATCAAGACGACGAGGGTCCATGGATAGATGGAAGTTCCTGGAGAAACTATGAAAATTATTCAAGAGGAACAAAATCTGGACAAAGATAGGAAAACTGGTTGCAGCGTGATGACAACACCTGGTGGCAACAAGGTCAACAAGGTCAACGCTACAATACTGGTCGAGGCTACCTTCAACCTCGTGGTCAAGGTTATGGTCGAGGATGGGCGTGGTGGTTCTTCATCAAGTTCATCCCAAGTGTGGAGACCACGAAACAGATGAGTATAAGCTTCTGATCACAGAAGGAAATACAACCCGGTTTCTTTTTTGTACAGTGCGTGTACATAGATTTCATTTCGAACCATTTCCAATTTCAGTCAGAAGACATAAACTCCTTTTAGATGAAGGTGATGTCAATGATTTTCACCTTGCACATTTCAAAACATTTCCACTTTGAGCATTTTACCGAAAGTGTCTACCATCCTGCTAGCACTGCATTCCGATTTCTGTCCATTGTTACTTGAATGAGTAACCTTGGAGATCCGATTTCATCCAGTTATTTTGTGTTTTGGTCTTTGTTTTCGTGTGACCTGAAATTGTGAATCTTGCATTTCCAGTAGAGAACTTCCACCGTTTGCGCACTTTGCCAAGATCGACCGTGCGACCGCACCTTGTCGAAAAATAATCCGAGAAGCTGACTCCGTTTTCTTTTTGACATGTCTGAAATGACATATCATGACATTGCTTTTTGCGCAATTGCGTACAGTGACCATTGCGCACAACTCCGCTATCTTTGGCCGAAGTGCTGTCTAGTTTGCTGGCTAGAAATTTGTCTCTATTGGGTACGACTAAGCGTAGTGCTCAACTCATCGCTTTTGAATCTGTGCCTGTGATTTTGATTTGGACCAAAACCTATGGGCATATAGCATGAGTACTGAGCACAGTTTAAATGCGCTGTCAAGGCTCAAGAGAGACCACTAGAGTACAGTCTATAGGCTAGGCACAGTGCTGACTGGCTAAAGGCTTCAGAGTCTAAAACGAGTGCTTGCAGCCTCAGAAGACGCTGTAGCTGATCCTAGCTGTCTTGAATAGGACGCTACTGCCCCTCTTCAGCCCTCCCCCCAATCCCCCCCCTCCCGCTTTTTTACTTAAACCCAAGCTTGCACACTTTGAAACACACTATACATATTTACATGTAGATCTATATATGTAATCATATGCGCATATATATATATATATTTATACAAATATGTATATCTACATCTACATACTTGAAAGGGGAAGTAAGAGGCGCGGAAACCTGAGTTGCGTCCCTACCAACCCTTCCTTTTGGCCTAAAAGGCAGCCTTCATAGATGGCGCAACTCCCATTAATATAGCGCGCAGCCATATGGCGCGATACCATCGCAAACCCTGCGAATACTAATTTGTTATTCGGTGAATCTGAGGAAATTTCTCAATCGGGTCGGTCCAGTTTGATCATGCGTCCTACTGTTAGTAGATGGCGCAACTCCACAGCATAGGGGAACCTCCCCATATTGCAACGAAATAGATGGCGCAACTCCCATGCCACTCGGGTCTTCATGCGAGCGGCTTCTCCAACCAAAACCCGTGGACATGTTCAACCAAATACCATGCCCAATAGATGGCGCAACTCTGACCCGTTGAGTTGAGGCACTTGGGTAAAATTGATGTGGATATGCATTGCAACAAAACCACGAGACCATTGAAAAAAAAACAAAGTACACCTTTTCAGAGAATCTTCGGGGTGAAACTCATATTTGGTTTTTGGGGTTTACTTACGTATTTTAGTTCTGACATCTAAACACACCGATAAAAACATCAAATGTTTTTTGTGTTGTTTTTAGTTTGGGGATAGTGGTGGAGTTTAAAGGCGAAAAATCAAACACAAATCCTATGATCAGAATCCATCCACCCGCTACTCTACATTCCACAGATTCAACATGTTGGACTGAAGATTAAAGTAGTACTGTAGTCGCAGGGTTTTCTGTGAAAATTGCCCCATCTGGCTCTACACTATAGTAGTGGAAGTTGCGCCATCTACTCTGCCTGCCCATGTTCGAAGCTGAAAACGTAGATGCAACTCAGGTTTCCGCGCGTCTTACTTTCCGGGGAGAGTACGCTCACAGAAAAAACGACCCAAAAATTGCACTGTACATACAGTATTGGGTGTTTGTTTAGTAATGTTGTTTAAGGATGGATAGGGAGTTCATGGGGTTTGGACTTGCAGAGACTGGGACAAACCCAGCTGGTACAATAAAATCTTAGAACGAAGACAGACAAAAGCGAGGGGAAAAAAGGGAAAATGGCCTCACACAATAGATGGCGCAACACCTGGGGGTGTGCCATCTATCTGTCAAACCTCCGATTTTCGATTTTTTTCTCAAATTTCAAGAAACGAGATTGCGAGGGTCCGCGCCATCTATTTTGCACGTCGCGGACATGGTACTGCGCCACTTGTTTTTACATCCGTGTATTTGTAGTATTTCTATGTGCACCTTGTATCCCTAAACACACCTTAATCCAACCCTCAACAAACTAACCTTAAATAAGCCCTAAACCAACCCTAAATAAACCTTAAACCAACCTTCAATAAACCTTAAACCAACCCTAAACCAAACCCTGAATACATCAAAAATCAACAGTATGATAGCATCCAATGAAAATATTCACACGCAGAAATCGATATAAACCATGGAAGAAATCCATAAACACCATCCAGCAATTAACAAAAAACAGGAACAAATGTCTAAAACCGTAGACAAAATCAATGAAAACCATGGAGAAACCGATGAAAACCATCCAAACATTGTTGAAAACCATGGGTACATCGGTGAAAACCAAGAATTTGCAAATGCCGTCCAAATTTGCGATTTCAGCTCCGAAATGCTGCAAATAGCATGCAAGTGATAGATTTTAGCTCCAAAATGCAGCAAATAGCACGCAAATGAAAAAAAATGGCTCCAAAATGCAGCAAGGAAAACTGCCCCAGATTGAAAAGCAAAAAAATCCAAAAAAGATTAAACATCACAAAAAATCAGCACCCTTACACTTTGCTCCGGGAAGGCATCTTCACAGCCTGGAACTTCTCAAAGCCCATGATTTCGAGTTCGGTGAATTGGCAGCTCTTGGCCGCCTACTCCGGCAAGCAGTCCTTCACTAAAGGATTGATGCTGGTGGACGAGCAAGCTGGCCACACCATGGAGATCACGGCAGAAGATTGTACCTGGCGGGTGAAGCAGGCTGACGCCTGGCGAAAAGCACAGGTGGAGCTCCTGTCTGATGGCGCCACCAGTTTCGAAATCCAAAAGCTGGATGACAAAAAGGGCAACGCCAAGACTTGGTCAACCATCCTCTTGAAGATGCACTCTCAAGGTGCAATGCAAGACGTGGCGACTCTTCGTGTCCGATGCGACCCACACAAACATATGGACTACAAGGTCAAGATGTACCACAAAGACGACGTCAAGCACGTGGGTGGGGAACTTGGAGTTGCTCCTGATTCAAACAGTGACTACCACTTTTTGTTCAGCACACGTCGCATGATGAAGATGAGGGCAGACAAAGAGTTCGAGGCCGGGAGGGGAAAATCATGTGCGGCGCACAAATGTATAGACATGTATACAGGACAAACATTTACAAACGGCAAAGTACACATAGATCGAGATAGTTTCAGGATGTTTTAGGCATGTGTGCGCGTTTGTCATTTCAGCGTGTGTTAGCTTTCAAATGTATTTAAATTGTTTCAAGCGGTGCGCAGTCGTGTCCATGCCTTGCATCTTCCGCAAACCTTGGAGAGGCCTCTGGGACTTGGGCGTCCTTAGGTGGACGCGAGGCGGCCTCTGCGTACTTGAAAGGCATGCACCAGCCGGGAGAAAGCTTGCTTGATTCAAGTTGCAGTGGAGCTCAGGAGGAGAGGGGTTGGTTTTTATGTCCGAATATAGATCTTCATATATCTTCAACTAGCAAGGCTCTGGCGCTGGTATGTGGGGGTACCCCGGAGGGTACCTGCGGTCTGAGTTGTTTTTCGAATATTGTAGACCACTTGACGAAGGGCGTTTTAGACCCCAGCAGGGTTATCTTCATCTCAACGCAACATTTTTCACGAGCAAACAACACTTTAGCCTTTGCGACCCTGGGGAGCCGGGGGCAGAAGTTTCAAAATTGGGCCGCTTANATCTCAACGCAACATTTTTCACGAGCAAACAACACTTTAGCCTTTGCGACCCTGGGGAGCCGGGGGCAGAAGTTTCAAAATTGGGCCGCTTATGGGGTCACAGAAAACGGAAGTGCCTATAGGAAGTCGCTGTGAGTCCTGGGGTTGACGACGGCCCTGTCTGTCTGTCTCTGTCTCTGTCTCTGTCTCTGTCTCTGTCTCTGTCTCTGTCTCTGTCTCTGTCTCTGTCTCTGTCTCTCTCTCTCTCTCTCTCTCTCTCTGTCTCTGCCTCCTCGCGCCCGCCCTTCCACACACAGAGGCAGATACCAAAGGGACTACAAGACCAAAAACGACAATCTCAAAAACAGAACACCACCAACGCCAAAGCACTACACCACTGCACTATCAACACCATCTGGCGTATATTCTGACATTCGATCTGGCATATTTTCTGACATATATTTTGACATATATTCTGACAATCTATCTGGCGTAAATTCTGACATTCTATCTTGGATATTTTAGGGCATATATTCTGACATTTTATCTGGCGTATTTTCTGACATTCGATGTGGCAGATTTTCTGACATATATTCTGACAGTTTTTTAAATCTATATTCTGCCATTCTATCTGGCACGTTTTCTGACATATTCTGACATTCTATCTGGCATATTTTCTGGCATTCTATCTGCCATGTTTTCTGACATAAATTTTGACATTGTACCTGGTGTACATTTTGACATTTTATCTGACATATATTCTGGCATTCTATTTGCCATGTCTTCTGACATATATTTTGACACTGTATCTGGTGTAAATTTGAACATTTTATTTGACATATATTCTGGCATTCTATTTGCTGTATATGTTTGACATTTCGTCTAACATACATTCTGCCATTCTATCTGGCATATATTCTGACATTGTCTCTGGCATATTTCTGACATTCTATCTGGCGGTGGAGGCCCGGCAGTGCTCACTGACATCTGCAGCTGCGAGTAGAGGTCCGGCAGTGCTCACTGCGATCGGAAGCTGGCACTTGAGGTCCGGCAGTGCTCACTGCGATCGGGAGCTGGCAGTTTGGGCCTGGCAGTGCTCATTGCGATCAGGAGCTGGTGCGATCCGGAGCTGGCAGTTGAGGTCCGGCGCTCCGGAGCTGGCGGTTGCCGTCCGGCAGTGCTCACTGCGGTCGGGAGCTAGCTGGCGGTTGAGGTCCGGTCGACGGTAAAGGTCCCGCGGTGCTCACTGCGATGCAGAGCTGGCGGTTGAGGGCCGGCGGGGCGCACTGCCATCCGGAGGTGACGGTTGAGGCCCGCGGTGCTCACTGCGATCTGGAGCTGGCAGTTGAGGTCCGGCAGTACTCACTGCGATCTGGAGCTGGCATTAGAGGTTCGGGAGTGCTCACTGCGATCCGGAGCCGGCAGTGGCAGTTGAGGTCCGGCAGTGCTCATTGCGATCAGGAGCTGGTGCGATCCGGGGCTGACGGTTGAAGTCCGGCAGTGCTCACTGCGATCCCGAGCTGGTGGTTGCGGTCCGGCAGTGCTCTGCGATCTGGAGGGGGCAGTAAATGTCCGACAGTGCTCACTGCGATCTGAAGCTAGCAGTAGAGGTCGGCAATGCTCACTGCGATCGGGAGCTAGCAGTAGCGGTCCAGCAGTGCTCACTCCGATCGGGAGCTGGCAGTAGACGTCCGGCAGTGCTCACTGCGATCGGAAGCTGGCGGTTGAGGACCGGCGGTGCTCACTGCGATCGGGAGCTGGCAGTTACGGGGGAGCGGAGGGAAGTGGGCGGAGCGGAAGAGCGGAGGAGAAGAGCTTTTATAAAATCTAACAACCGTTACCTGGCAGGCGGGGAAAAAAATATTAGGGATATAAGATTGTTGTCGTACATGCTTTTCCACATGCTTGAGTGATGTGCGGC
>BGPT01000085.1:92830-132843 GCA_003297045.1 Symbiodinium sp. clade C Y103
GGGCAAAAAGAGACGAGTAAGCTATGTTGCAACCTTTGAAAGAAAGTTGTAAGTATGATGTTAGTCGAGTGTCCCCCCCCCAATAAACCCTAAATGGCTGGTTGTGAAGCAACCCCCCCTCCCCCCAATGAACCCTAAATGGGTAGTGGATCATATAGATCTTCCCAGGGGTAGAAAGAGACGAGTAAGCTATGTTGCAACCTTTGAAGAACATGGTACTTATGATTTATGATGAATCGATAAAGGGTCGTATCCCATGATAGATTTTCCTCTGACCCTGGCCCCCCTCTCGCCCCCCTCTCTATCGCAAAGCCACTCGCTTGGACCCCCCCTCTCGCCCCCTCGCCCCCTCTCGCCTCCCTCTCGCCCCCAAAAATTGGGGGGGTCCAAGTGAGTTGCTTTGGGGGGGTCCAAGTGATCCCCTGGCCTTGGCATTAGACCATCAGAGACGGGACTGTGAAATCATGACACATATTATGTATATAAACTATATCATATTATATATATATATACTAAATCATATTATATATTATATGTATGGCATCAGCAATGTAATTATCAAGAAAGTGAAACATGTGAGCAACGTAGCATCGAACATAGCATGTGAGCATCTACATTTTTTGATTCGGTCGAAGCGATTGCCCCCACCTTTGGTATGACAATGCACTGGAACAAGTAAGAAGGATGAAGGTTCTTGAAGTTCAATGAGATTTCCTTTCAGTGGCAGCCGGTAGCCTTTTCACAGATGACAACCTTCAGTAAGCAGGTGTACCGGTTTCGTGGACTGCCACTCACGAAGACCAACAGTAGCTAGCTGGATAGCTGGGGACACGCCCCCGAGCGTTGCGGAGTGGCTTTTGGCCTTTTTCCCCGGCTTCAAGTTTTCGGCACGCCACCAAGGAGCTCGGGCGCCCTTTTGCAAGCGATGGTTGAAGCAACCACATGGGGGATAGGATCGCATGAAAAAATCATAAGGAAAAGCAGGACACGCGTTTTTTTTTCCAGCCGCCCAGGTTTCATGTTTTTTCGGAAGTTAACCTTCGGGCGACTGGGTGTCATTGTCACAGGCATGACGGTCCTTCACTATGCTTCCTGTGCTGGAGCAGTTCCGTTGGTGCAGGAGAAGCATCTTCGCCAGCCTTCCTGTGGGAAAATGTTTCTGTGACATTCAATATGATCCCGATATCTGCAAATCCCTACCTTGGAATCTGGGTAAAGCCATGGTGGTTGTTTGATGTGTGGGTCGTTTTGGCAACAGCAGGAGATTTGATAACGCGCATAACATTGAGGCGCAACCACACTTAGCCATCCATGAGGAACCCACATAACGTGGTTTGACTAAACAAACCTGGAGAAACCTTCATCAAATCGTTGCCAGCCCGATTTTTTCCATTGAGCTGATCGAATTCAATTTGTCACACCATTGAATAAACATGGACTCGATTTCATTCTGAAAGCGGTCGGATATATATATATATAATTGTATATATATATATATATATTGCGTGTTATTTAAAAGTGATGTTCACTAGCTTACTGAACGCCAGTATTCTGAAACTACCGGCTACCGGGCATCTTTATTACCAACGAGTCGTCTCGACGACAGACCCACAGATAGTCCAACCCGGACACAGTGTTGAAGTTGTCAATGTCTTTCCCAGAGTCATTCGACAATCAACTCTTTGATTTGTCTCTCACAACTGTTGGCATTTCATTCCTACGTATACTAACTTACCCAGTGATTTCTCAACACCGTATTGGTTTGTTCAAGAGGGATCCCAGCCACTCGATGGCCACTATCATTGGATGTGTTCCAGAAGTTGGGATCAACATGTGACTTGGAACGTGTAGTCTGTCCGTCCATCCATCCATCCATCCATCCATCCATCCATCCATCCATCCATCCATCCATCCATCCATCCATCCATCCATCCATCCATCCATCCATCCACACCCGGATTGTTGATCTTTGATGGCAGATGTTGTGGTTCAGGTTGGTGGTTCTTGCTATGAGGTGTTTTTTGTACGCATTGTTTTTTTTCAGGATTCAAAACCACAATCCAAAATTTTCCATCATCTAGTTGGGAACGCATGCAATTTCGCCAAACCCTAGTCGGATGAGTTTGGCAAGTTTCTCCATGGCTTGAAACTCTCTGTCCCATATATCTGGTCCCCACAACAAACACCTCACCACAACCCCCAAAGTTTGAAATTCCTCAAAGTTTGCTGCGACCGGTTTCGGACGTGCAGGAGCTCATCAAAGCGAATGCTGATATTGACTTGAAGCCTGGAAACCCAGGGACAGTTTGGTTTCGGTAGTGCTCCTGGACGCTGAATTGGCGACTCTTCATGGCCCCTGATTCGTTTCCCATGGTTTTTCAGGGAAATCTCAAGCGGAAATCATGGGTTGCATCATCAAAGCAAGGCAATTTTTTAATAGACCACTTCTGGGGTTAGGGGGGCCATAATTTGATGATTGGATTGCTTTGAGATGCGAAGCAGATTCCACATGCTCAACACCTTAACCAATGACTGGGATCTGAATCTCTGCCTCGCAAAAAAATAACGCAGAAGTGGATCTGCTCTTTTTGGGCTCTCCTCCCATCTTGGCCCAAGTTGTTCTACGGTCTATAGCAATATATCTCCCCATTTCAAAAATCCCGATGTTTACTGTGATTCCTTTTGTTGGGTGGTTAAACAAATGAATCCAACTTTTGTTGATTCTTCGTTCAATCTTTGATGTTTTTGCTGGTTTTTCATGAGCCTGTCAATGCATCTTCCACTGATTTTTCTTTAACCACCATATGGTGAATTTACGTTCCACTATTAATCATAAACTATACCCAGTAGTGGTTATAACATGTTATAACCACATCTTCTACGGATTCTTTAAAGAAAACCACATCTTTCCGGTTTTCTCGGCTTCCTCTTGGTGTCAAATGAACCGAAGGTGCAACGATGGTAGCAACGCGTCAGGTGGGGATCAAGTTTCCGGATTCCGAGAGTCTCGCGGTTGTGGTGTTTCGGTGAATTTTTTGGGGTTTAATACCAAAGATCTGGGTAAACCATACGTGATATGCACATGATATATATATATATACATGATACATACATAATATATCCATGATACAACATATTATATGTATACACACACACACACACTCTCCAATGGGATGAACAATCTGGGTGAACTACAAAAGCGTCACTGGTTGAGGTCACTTGGAATCATGGTGAACTTAAGGGCAATGATCCCAAAATGGCCTTTAGATGCCTTTGGATCATCATGATATATCCAATACGATGATTCCGGTGTCACCGTGGGTTGGGATATCCCAATATTTCATCGAAAGTTCCTTTTTTTTTGGCAAATCATCTCTGATTTGCCGACTTGACCCTGAAGCCTCCCGGCAATTCGGAAAAACCGCGGCCAATTTCTCATGTAGAAAATCATCACTGAAAGACTGTAAAAAACACTTTCTAGTTGGCTCCCAGATCTGTCGGAATAATCGTATTGTAGGAAAGGGACAGATTTGCGGTGTGCCCCAAGCTAGGGAGGCCCTGGTTGCCATAGATCTTGAGGTCCCCCGTTGTGGACACAGATCACCAAGTCAAGCGCACCTATCTCTCTCCATTTGGCTTGAGTTTTTCTTCAACATTTGGGCCACACTTGAGCAAAGTGATCTTTCTGAATCAATTCAAAGGTCAACCCGAAAAGATAGATTCAGGTCATTTACCACGATTGACATGTTTTCCTTTCCGACTTCTATCTAACTTTACGGGCTGCTTATCATCTGCTTATCATCTAAAAAAGGTCCATCATCGGAAGGAACCGTCTCCTCGCTCTTGGAGCATCACACGCAGCTTTAGGCCCCATGGAGAGATCATGCGGATAGGATCAGCTTCCAGTAGGAAATTGGGGAGTGAAACCTCACCGATTGATAAGCCTCACCAGACAACTCAATTGAGCCCCAAAAAAAGGGGACGCGTCCAGCGGTGTATTTCTTTTCACCACCTGCTGCAAACTTCCCGAATTTCTTCCAGTGGTTGCAGTTGGACCATTTTCTGAACTTGGAGTTTCTTCGACAATCCAGTTGTTGATATGCACGCATTTTTTAAATGGAAACGTGCTTGAAATTTTCAGCCATTTTCACATTTCACTTATCAAAAACCCGGCATTCACACGGGAGCCACCCGTTTCAGCCGCCGCTTGGCCACCATGGCTTCATCGCCTTCAAACCAGAAGGCCGGGGTAGTCGTGGAATCGCAAATAGTGGCATTCTTGGGTAGTTTCCCCCTAGTGAACCTGACATGTTTTCCAATCGAATCCAGGAGAAAACAATCCTCGATGGGAACAGATCATGTTTTTGGGATACTATTCAACCTTTACTCATCATGATGATGAGGTCAAACATTGTTAGGTCGTTGGAATCTGCCCAGAATCATGATTGATGGACCATAGGTTGGGGATGGGTCAAGTCCTTGGGGTACCAAAAGATGAGTTCTGTGATCCTCTTGGGCATTGAGAACGACCCATACCCAGGGGGCCAGGCCTTTTCGGTCCCTATCTTTACCTGTCCTCATCTCCTTGATTTCTAGAGGCACCATGGGGAAAACCTTCTGATAAACATTAACATCATTGACCCATTTTTTTGAGATATATCTGACCTTCACCATGATTCTTTTTCCTCACATCCGCCATTGTTTCTTGCTTGAACTCTCGATTCTTGCTGCTTCAAATCACAAAAAATATTGTAGAGAAGCAACATCATCCTGTATTTTTTTTTTAGTAAAGGCCAAAGATCTGACTTTTTCCAGTTGAAGATGTTGACGTGGCCGCCCAGCCACCACCACCCTCAAACTCACCGGGCCCGACTCCATCAGATCGTGGCGGACTTCCATTTCGCCCGACTGGATGCATCAGGTGCATCGCTGTGGTCAAAAAATGGGTTGGTTAGCCATGAAACTGCCATTTTACAGGGGTGCTCCAAGCTGTTTTGGGTGCGTGATAGAAACTTTTCAGGAGGTAATTCTAGCTCATTATCGATATAGCCGTTGCGCCCTTTGTATCTGGGCTGTTGGGAGCAGCCCTCAAAACATGGGGATTTCACCATCAAACCTGGGGATGCAACCGATTTGGGACTGCCATTGAAAATGGGGAGCATGATGCTTTACGCCAAGAGATTAAAGTATTTGATGAGAATGATTTGTGATTGGCTCAGTCATGGGTCGAATTTATCTGAATTTACCGAATTCTATAGCAAATGTTCAGTGGGGAAACAAGGCTTTAAACTCTGAAGTGAGAGCATTTTCAGCTTCATGGCCTTCAATCAGGCTCTGGGCACATCCACAAAGGCCACAAGCTCACAGATGATGACCATAGTAAGGGAGACCGTCTCAAAAAGGGAAGTGTTCCAATGTTCTGATGTGGTAATCCCAATAAAAAAACCTATCATTTGGGGATGGTAAACATACCACCCATAGAAATGGTTATGACTTGAAGATGGTTTAGGGCATTGGGTCTACCATATAGGTGATTTTCCGGAAGATGAGTTGATGTTGTCCTTTGTTGCGAACATGTTTTGTTCATTGAACCACTAAAACTCGGGGGATCCAGTTGTTTGATCCATACATGTTGGGCGAGGATTCAACCCCGAGATGTTCCCTGCATGGAGATTGTAGAGGAAACACATTGGCCACCTTTGGAAGATCAACAAAAGCGGTATCAGGTATCGTAAACATGGGGCACCAAATCAACCAAGAAGATTCGGTATATGTGTCTATACGTGCGTATATGTTTGTATATGTAATATATATATATATTATGTACACATACACATGCGCATGTACGTGTATATAGTATATACATATGTGCATGTATTATATACACATCTGCGTATAATAACAATAATAGTAATGATAATAGAAATAATAGTAATAATAGTAATAATAGTAATAACAATAACAATAATAATAATAATAGGAATAGTAATGATAATAAAAACACAATGATAATAATGATGATAATAATAAAAATGAAATAACAATAACAATGATAATAATAAAAATAATAAAAGTAAAATAAAAAATAACAATAATGATAATAAGAGTAAATTAGTAAGAATAACAACAACAATTATAATAATAACAATAATAGTAATAACAACAATAGTAATAATAGTAGTAACAATGATATTAGTAAAAATAGTAATAATAGTAATAATAGTCATAATAGTAATAATAGTAATAATAGTAATAATAGTAATCATAGTAATAATAGTAATAATAGTAATAATAGTAATAGTAATAATAGTAATAGTAATAATAGTAATAATAGTAATAATAGTAATAATGATAGTAATAGTAATAGTAATAGTAATAATATATATATATATATATATGGTCAAAACGTTTTGGAATCCGCAACCCTCTTTGGACTGATTGATGAACGGTACTTTTGTCGCACCACCTGGAGGGTCCACGGATCGTTGTTCGGTCCAGGTTACCCTGGTGGGTTCCCTGGGATGAACTGGGGTTTATATCCCCTCCACCCGTTCTTGGTTGGTTCAATGGATTGGTTAATGGGAAAATTTACAGGAAACCATGGATTTTCCGATGAAATATGGGGCTTTCCTGTAAATTTTCCCTTAAACCAATCCAATGATTGGTAAAAAACCCTTTTTTTGGTGTGTGGAAGAGCCATTTACCACCTATTGCTGGGGTTCATGGTAATCCTAACGAGATTGCCAAGTAGGGGACAATATCATTTCAGTGGACACCAGTGATGTTGCAACCCAGTTCTTTTGGAACATTTTGATAGCTGTACCAACACTTGAATTGGACACTCTGCTGGTTTTAATATCCGTTCTGTTGACCACAAACCATGGATTATCCTGATATTTCCTCGTTATAGTACTCCACAAAAGATAGAAAAGTCATCTATATCTCTATTTTATCAGGATTTTACTTTTACGTTTCTATCTTTTTGTTGGGTTGCTACAATCCCATTCCCCTTATTGAATACACACCCCAACAATGGCCCCCCAAACAAATCATAGGTGTAAGCTGCACGGAGCGGTTGGTGGTGGACGCCAAGGGCCATGTGAACTGGCACCGCGACGAGGTGGTCAGCCGATTTAGTGAAAGAGACCTGCTTTTTGGGGGGAAATCCATGGTCAATGGATTGGTTTAAGGGGAAAATCGAAACCGGAAACCATGGATTTTCCCTTGAATTATGGGGGTTTCCTGTAAATTTTCCCTTACACCAATCCATTGACTCATGGGCCAAGTAGGATTTTCGCCACTTCAAAAAACAAGGGCGGCAACGGAGGATTATCTGGGGATAAAATGATGGACGAGAATGGAGAAACTTCACCAATTCTCAACAGAATAGGTTTTGATAAGCCATCCAAGGTGCCACGTTCGGTGGTGCACCGAAATGCTTGCTGGATTCTGTTACCCCAATGAACTCTAGACATATCTACTACAAAGCCTAGTTTTTGGAGTTATAAACTGGCCTTTCCAAACTGGGGCAATTCAAAACTGGGGCAGCACCTTGTGGAGCATCATCCTAGGAACTTTCACCGAATGAATTGGATTTCAGCAGCAGAAATGTGTATTTATGCATCCACAAACAGGTGATTTATCTAACATTATCCAGACAAGTTGGGATTTACCCTCTAACATTATGTACATTATTTAAATATGTATAATTTATCTATAACATTTATCCAACATTATGTACATCATCTAACCTTGCTAGCTGTGAAATCCACGTTTCTTTTGGGAGAAACATGATCTTTCAACGCCAGGCTAGATCAGCACATTTTCCCTCCAATCCTCGTAGAGTAGATGGTGAAGTCCCATGGGGAATAATCCTGAGATTCTTCACCAACATCCATGAGGTCCATGAGGTCCATGAGGCTCAAGTTTTTGAGATTGCAGCATCTATGGGGAAATGTCAATGATTGCTCCAAGTTTGGGAATTGTGACATATCTTTGCATATGTTGGGTGCAAAACCTCTGAGCGCCGGGCAAAAATCCCACGTCTGCAAAGGATTGTCTTTTTCCAAAGCGTGAGTTTTCACTGCGACGTTGATACGTTGTAACCCGAACAATCAACCCCCATTTTGGGCATTTCTGATAGATTCAGGGTTCATTACTGTACCTGCTGCCAGCCTGAGGGTGACACCTCCTGCAATCTTCAGGCTTTCTAGCATCTCCCAAAATGCATAGCATTTCCATTCCGCTTTGCCAACTGTCAGTCAGGCAAGTAAATTGGGTCCCTCCCAAAGTCTGCAATTGCTGGGAGAAGCAGCCATCTCATCACCATTGGCGAAAAAACAACGCCTTTTTTCATGACAGAAAAACACATTTTTCATGAGAAGAAAATAGCGACAAGTGACTTTTCCAAACCTTTTGGGGGTTCACTTTGTTTTTCTCTCTCTATCTCTGTCTATACATATATGTCTGTATATATATATATATGTATATACATACACATACATATATCTATATGTGTACATGCAATCCCCCTTCTCTTGGTTCACCCCCAAAACTCCGCAACCGTCTCGCCGGAGGAGATTCGCGTCTTCCGGCGCAGTGATGTGGTGGGGGTGTCCTATGTTACCAGGCGGTGCAGAGCGTCCCACGCACGGTGTCCGAAACGGTGGACGACTGTAACTTCAATAACTGTTGGGTTTATGATGATTGTAAGGTGATAAACCAACTTACGAATGTTTTTATGGTCATTGCAAGTTATAAGGTTACTAATCAACTTCTTTTTGTTTTGTGCCGCCTAGTAAGTAGGTAGTGGACTAAGCCTACTTGGTCCATTTACCAGGTTTATAGCCTGCTTACTAAGTAGTATGAACCACCAAGCAGTCAAGACAAATATGGGAAGCATTTCATGCCCACCTATAAAGTCGCTCCCCCAGTCAAGATAGTTGGTTTATGTTCGCCCATCCACCTGTGGATATACTGACTTCAAACCCCCACTTAGCCTAGCTGTAAACCAAGTTACCTATCTACAAAGCTCCTTCTTGTAAGTTGTAAGTGAGGGATGTTTTGGGATGAATTGCAAGTATGCTTAGCAGGGGAACTACCCCAACGTTTGCGGACGTTTCAGGTTTCTGCAGTTTCACGGTCTACAGATATTCTATGGGATGTCCTCCTCATAGCTGGTTGATTGGTTTGCAGACCCCCTCTGAACAACTAAAGCACTCCGGTTCAAATGGATGCAAATGGTATACCCCAAGTTTTTTTTTCCAGATGACATCGTTGTTAGGACTTTCATGACGGGAAATCATTCACAAGCCAAAATTGGGATTTCACTCACACAGAAAAGGGATTTCACCAACCAAAATGTGGATGCTGCCAGTAAAGAATGGGGATCAACGTGTAGGTTTTCGACCAGCCCAGCAGTGCCAGGGTTTAGGGCAGTCGCTGCCGTGGGGACTTGGATGACTTCAGGACACACACACACACACACACACCTCTGAGGATGGACGCTGGGCCCTGTATGCAGTACATCGGTTGATTTTCGTCCTGCCGAAGACATATCTGAAATCAGTTAAACATTGGTTAAACTAACACAACTATGGAAAATCACCATTTTTAATGGGAAAATCCACTATTTCTATGGCCATTTTCAATAGCTACGTTTAATTACCAGAGGGTAAACATTGGTTCAACATGTTTTCCGGTACCAGTCTCCTAAGAAACCACTTCAGCCGGACACGTCCGGCTCTTCGCTGGTCGCAGGTGGGCAGATCCGGACGATTTCAGAGCCTTTGAGTTTGGACGGGAAGGCGTGGGAACGTGAAACGACACATCCAATGCTCTTGAACACCTCCTACCGGTATGTCCAATGTTCTTGAACACCTCCTAATCATGTTTTTTTGTGCGCAACATATTGGAAACACCAATTATCAGATTCTGAACTTGGAGCCCCAGAGACATTTAATGGACAGAAGCTTTATTTAGATCTGTCTAGAACGTCCGATGGTATAAGACCATAGAACACCATGAAATACAAACACCAAATACCAGGAATATAGAAGCCTCTACAGCCATATCCCCCATCCCATATTGGACAATATTTATGTATAGTTGGTTGGTTATAAACCATGATATCTCCATTGATATCTGATATCCTATGAAATCACCATTTTTCATGATTGACCCGTAGAAAAAAAACAGGTTTCCCCCAAAAAAACAAGACAAATTCATGGCTCCTTCGAACGCAGGGCATGGTCTCTTTGCCTTCATGGAGAAACGACTCCCCGTGGTCTTAGCAGTGATCCTTGCGTGCCCTGGCGTGGAGAAGATGAGAAACTGAACGGTCAACTGGGATATTTTTTTGGGATAGACTGTCGATATAGTGACCATTCCAGCGACTTTCCCGTGGTTTCCAAACCTGTGATATATTGGGATATATCCATCAACAATAGGGATTTGACTTAGCCCAACAGGGATATAGCGGGGATGTCATGGGAGATTGCTGGAGATCTAGTGGATTCATATTGGTCATGTTTTCTATACTGGGGATCAATTCTTTGGGGCGTGATGAATTCCTTCGGAGATATTTTTGAGAATATAAGGGGGATACAATGGGATATATCCACAAGAAGGGTTTTCCGCGGTTCCCCCATCAAAACTTCAGAGTACTGAATGATAACTTGTTTTTTGGGAATATAGTGGAGATGTATCCATGAAGGATAGGGATTTAACTTGCCGAATGGGGATAAAGTGGGTAGATCATGGGACAATTTTTGGGAAAGATTGGAGATATAGATTAGCACTGGCAATTCCCTGTAAGGGGATCATTTTTCCTATAGTGGGATGTAATTAATTAATGGGATATGCGCACCTGGGATAAGAAACTACCATGACTATATAATCCCTTCCATTGCAAATATTTATTTTACACCTCCAACATTCCAGGTTTTCTACTGGATCTATTCGTTTTGGGGCCCTTATTGGGACATTTAAGATTTTGGGGAAGGGACAAGAAATTTACAATTTACCCTGACCGTGGATAGTAGTACACCACCAGTCTTCCTGCAATGCCATGGCAGCCACGCCCGTGGATTTGTCCCAAGCTGGGTTGGAGACCTCCGTTCATGGCAGTTTTCATAGGGAAAGCGATGTTCTGAACCGGGGGATGCAAAGGGGTACTCCATAGAAAAGGACAAACTGTTTGAGATCCTCCAGCAATCATGGCCATTGTTATGCAAAAGCTCATTGGTGGTGTCCATAGCCACGATCGTTGCGAAACCCTTCTGAAAACCAAGACGCAACCCAGAGGACAGAGTCTGGAAGATGCTTTTCCAACTAGAAATCTGGGGTTTCGAATGGGTTGTTGTCAGTCACAAAGAAGTGGGGAAGATGGGGAAGATTCGGGATGTACCCGTCAAGAAATGGGGGAGCTGTTTTTCAATATTGGCTGCAAGAAATAGAGGATATTTCAGGAATATCCAACAGACATAAGTCAAGATCCCGATGTTGACAGATGGGTATCCAAAGAGTGGAGACGTTAGACCTTAAAAACATTTTGACTGGTTTACACTCATATGGGTTTGTCTGAAAATGGGGTATACCCTCAATTATAGCCATTTAATGGGGATAATGAGGATTAACCAATGGATCTAGAGGTACACTATTTTCAGGCAAACCCATATTGTTGTTGATTCAAATTCTTCTTTTGCGCTTGGTGATTTAATCTTAATGTTTTGGTGATTGAATCCGAATCTAATGTTGATCGCATCCCAATTTTTGAAGCCCTTTCTTTCAAAGATTACCCCCACAGTAATCAAACGTGGCAGTAGAACATCTCCCATTTGGTTCGATGATTTTCCCAGCTATAAACCTCCATTTCGCACGTTGGAGCATGTGCTCCCCAGGCTGTTCAACGTCTTTAGCGTTGCGGTGGTGATCGCCTTTGCTTTTGCGTGGACCTTGTGGCAGGTCGCCTTGTGGCCGGCCCATGGCTTGTAGATGATTTACCTATAAAAACAGGGGTAGTTCCAGTTATGTTGGATTACCAAGGGGGTACACCTTTTGATGACTTATGCAGCTGGGGATGTGAGCATCATTTGGCATTCAGGGCTTCAACATTATGTATCTATGAACATGTGGGATGTTTGATACATGATGATTGGTTGATCACACTGGTTCTGGTAATGTGGGAAGCCGGATCATCAACCCAACAACTTCGCATTTGGGGGTCTGGTAAATCATCTCAAGGGTAAACCCAATAACACACCCAAATTTGAGATGGTTTCTTATCGGGTCTACCACAGTAGTTGCACCCTAGGTGCATTGTCATATGGGTGACGGTATTACAGGGTAAAATTGGGAGGAGCCCAACACTTTAGGCTCATACCATTCACAAGTAAAATCACAAGCGGGTTGGTTGACGATGGTTCAAGACATCAACAGGAAAGCTAGTTTTTCTTCAAATTGTCAGATTTGTTGTTGAGGTTTTATGCACCATTCTACTTTCAATCACCTTTGTGGCAACGTTTGCTGCTTTTACCGAACATTTGTGACTCCCATGGTCAACCAAACTGTTGGAGGATTGTAAAGAGCTACGTATATTTGTGTTGAATAACCCCAAATTCAAAGGTTGATGTCTGATTCAATGACATGGACCAATTTACCATTCTGAATCCTTAAATTACATTGAAAATAATCTTTCAACTGAGATTCCAGCTCTCAATCAACCCTCCCAAGATGTTCACAACGACTGGCCGGATTTTTTCTCCTTCAGCAGGTCTTTCCCGGAAACCACGCTAGCTATGCAGCTCGGATATCGCGAAAAGCGTGGAGATATACCAACCAGCTTAAAGCAAAAGTTTTTTTCTTTTTTGTCAGGGTATCTAAGATTGGCCATAGATTATTTTTGTTTGGGATATTGATTAAGATAATACGAGACTTGATGATCAGACAATTAGGCCAGGGAAGTGTGGGTTGTTTGTGGATGTTGATCCCACCAAAGGTATCACAGGTTCTGATCCCTAGGGAGATAAGGGATGGACCACCTCAGGCCAAACGCTCTTCTTTGCCACATTCTTGCGTTTCAACATCTTGGTTCTACACCCGAAATGGGTCTGGGTCAAACATTGAGTTTTATTTTTGTGCTGGTTAGATCTGCAATTGAAAGGTTATCACTCGCCATTTTTGTCCCAATTACGTGGTCATTTCTATCCTGAATCCCACCCATTTTGAGGTCTCACCTGAAAACTCTCAGATGCAAAACTCCGGATTTCACCACCTTCCCGTTTTAGAATGATTAAAAACCAAGAAACTTCAACCCAGGTTCTACTGCATCCATTGTTGTATCCACTACAATGATTTCAGCCACCATATCATTGTATCCCTATTATATATCCATGATGAAATGGATATAATCATATGATTATTGGTACTATAATGGATATATGGAGATATTATTTGTATTCAGATATCATATGGATATATCATAATGATTTCCACCATATCATTATCATTTACTCTATGGTCATCAAACGTGACAATGGAATTTCCCCATTTACAGATGATGTTCCTATTTTTCAACCATCATTCACAGTTGATTTCCAATTGCTATCTTTGATTACTGGAGGCTATTTTTTGAATTTTAACGCCTTCAAACTCAGGACATGTCCGCGGGGCCAGACTATCGGCCGCTGACGCTGAGCGCCATCCAAGCCTTCTGCATGCTGTTCTTATCAGCCCTGGTGGCCTAGTGCGGCTGCACAGCTGGGGGCATCCAGCCTTTGAGAAGGGTAAAAGATGGGAAAAATGGGGAAAAGGTATGAAACATATTGAGTTTTTGAAGAAAAAATGCAACTTCGTTAGCGTTTGATGAGGAAAATCTAACTGGAGGTATAGTCCACCTATGAAGTAGCAAGTGGTTGAGAAGGAAAAGAGAGCCATATGAATCGTACTGGAGATATATAGCCCCACAAAAGATAGAAGTTGGTAAACTTCCATTCTAAAGCAGTGGTAAAGTTGCATTTATATCATTTAGGAGTTCCTAGAAGTCCGGGGGTTGTGAGATGGTTGTTGCCTAAAGAAGGGGTTGCTGGAAAGGGTATAGATGATTTTCACTCAGGTTCAACCACTTATTTCTGTTTTGGGGAAGCCAATGGCTTGAACCCTCTACTCTGCATGCCTAATCTATCCTGTGTCGTTCGTTCCAACCCCATTCTATCATTTTTTAAAATGGGTTTTCAAGAAGCCAAGGCATCGGGGTAGTCGCGAACCAAGACTGTTCACATCTCTCCTCTTCCTTGTATCACCAATTTCGTTGTTTCAAATCGAGCATCTTTGTTGGCTACATTCCAAAATCTAAAGTGTCCGAGTTCCCCTTCGTGTGGGTCTGTTCGACACTTCCCATTGAAAATGGGCCCCTGAATCCACGGGTCATCATATTGCAATGGACATCCCATCCCCCGTGAAATCACGCCTTGGACATCACTTCATGTGGAGCTGCTAAACCCAATCCAATGAGTTGGATATGTTGAAGCCATTACAACCAGTCCGTGTGTGTATATTAATATATGCATTACGTAAACATATATATATATATACACATGTGCCATTGTATATTGTATATGTATAGTTACATAGACATATGGCTTATCAACCACTTACAGCCCAAGCAAAAATCCCCCATTCTTAGCTGAAATCTCCCCGGATCCAAAGCCCCCTCTCAGTTGGCTGGAAGTGGAGACGGCGAGCTTCTTGGGCTGGAAGCCCAAAGTCTGCAGGCCACCGCGGGCCGATTTTTTTGCCAAAAGATGGGGATTCCACGATGTTTTGACCAAAGCAAGTGGGGTTGAAAGATGATTAAAGATGATAAAAAGATGATCAGAACCACAAGAAAGGGTTTTAGACATGTTCAAAAGCGACCATTTAGAGCTTTGAAGATGTCTGAAGTAACAGCCCCCATTGGTGTTTGGTTCACCACTCTGTCACGTTCACCAGTGGTGGGGATCCGGTGGATTTCTGGGAACCCCCTTGGCGTTGATAAGAAATGGCAGGTATACAATGGTTGAACCCTTATCATTGTGTAGTTGTTTTGATGACAATTTTTTGATCATCACACCAGTATCAAATTGTGATATTATCAACCAACATAATCAATCAATCAATCAATCAATCAATCAATCAATCAATCAATCAATAGTTATAGTCCTAACACATTATTGATTGATGATATTGGCAATCCATTATCTATATTGGCAATGGTTGATCAACCACTGATGATCCTAGCACATCTAGCTCTAGTTATAATCCTTGGCAAAACCCATTTTGCAAGGGAACATTCCCATTCTGGAATTGGTATTACAGTCTTTATGAGCGGACAATTTATCTGAAATCAGCGAAAATGGGGATTTGCCGTCTTTCTTGATCCAACATGGCTTAAAAGAGAATTCCCATTTTGATGAAGCAAAATTAGTTCGAAATGGATAGGAATCCTGGGTTCCCAGTGGGGATGTCAGCATGGAGTAGATCCTCACCAGGTGACGCTCATTCACAACCATTCACAACCTGTTCTGGACAGCACATGAACTGTCCTAGAATAGTCGAAGATCAATCCGACTTGTAAATGGACCGGCCGGCAAAATGCGGACAACATGGGTTGGTAGTTCATGTCTCTGGCAGGCCATCATGTTGCTTTAAAGTTTGAACCTTCAATCCCCGTTTGTGTAGGTCAAAGATCACCATTTTGAATTATTTTTAGGCAAATTCAACTCCTTTCAAGTGTAGATAATTTAAAGTATAATATATGGATATACATCTACTTAATCTTCTGGCTTCTGAAATTCCCATGAATCTCTTGCTGCCGCACCAGTCGTAGTATCCTCCATGGCCCAGGCGTGTGTGGCTGGTCTGGAGCAATCGGACAGTCCTGTGTTGCTACTTTCTATGGTTGCTTGTCGCATGGGAATCTTAGAGGTGTTGTGGCACATACGATGGGGCAACATATGGCAGGAGTTTCCAGACTATATATATGCTAATATCAGCAACACGCCAAACTGCTGATTTGCAATACATGATAATACATGTATATCCATATATACAGTTATACATATATATATATATACATACAGTTATATATATATACAGTTATATACATCTAAATGGAAACCTACACCAAGGATAGGCTATCAACATAACAACAATTGGGATAGGCTGTGGCCACCTGGATGGTGAGGTACATGTCCCGCTTTTTTGATTGTTATTCTTTGCCCAGATCCATTTGGCGGGGTGGGATCTCGAAAAGATATCGTGAAAAGATATCAGAAAAAAGTTTCTTTCAACCTCGAAAGTTTGTTTGAAGCACCAGAAGGGAGATGGTTCTTTTGGTAAAACGCTACTCAAGAGCTAGTACCGTGTGGTTATCAACCATGGCAATGGACAATTCCTCATTTCTTATAGATGATTTTCACATTGAAACCTCCATTTATGGGAGATTTCCCAGCGATCGCCATGTTTGATTACCACAGGGTCACAGGGTACACAGGGTATCTACTCAACATGGGCCACATGGGATTCAACCAGAGTCCTGGGTCCAACCGGAGTCCCAAACCAAACCCTCTGGTAACCAAAGCATGGCGAAACAACCTGGTTCTTGGAAGAATTCTTCCAAACATGACCAACGTGGGTCGCGACCGGCTGATTACTAGTTTCGTACAGGTCTCCTGATTCCGATTGCCCTGACTTAGATGGAGTGGGAACTGCAGAAACCTTGGAACTTTCACCCTCAGGAATTTAGAAACTGGCAACAGTAACTCCCCATACCCGCTTCCGAGAATTTGTTGCAGGGGAAATTATTGGCAGAAATCCCTACATTCAGTGAAATTCAAGCCCCTCAATTTCCGAAAAGGATGCCTTGGTATTCCCATTTTGATGGGTGAAAAATTCTCCTGGTGAATCAAGCCTGAATGTCCCACGTCTCCAAGTCCAGGTCCTTTTACGTCTTCGTAGCGTGCCCTGTGGCCTACTCAGCACCTTGGCCACAAAAATCAGACCTGGCCATGAAATCTATGGCATTTTCGCCTCTTCAAAGCATCTAGCTGCTTTCTGCTGTAAATTATCTCTGATGATTCGGCGATTTGGCTGGAAATGAAAGACAAAAGTGGATGGTGTAAGAGTCTGACATGAACAAGACATGTGGATCGGTATTGTCCCCTTATGTCCATCATCCTGTTTGCAGCATCGTTTCCTGGTTTCATGTCATTCAACATTTCATATCAGGTGACTTGGAAGTTGGATTGCACCACTGATGCTTGGCCTCTACCTCTGGCTGTGGGTCAAAAGCCACAGAACCATGATTTGGATTCATTTGGTGGGATGAACATGTACCAGCTATGCAGACATGAAAACCATGCTTCCAGTGTTTTGACTTTTGACCCATACTCATTTGTAAGGCAGCTGATTTGTTCTTCTTGTCCCAAGAATCGGACCATGTATTTACATGTGACTGCCAACAGGTATCATGTAAGACCATATTGCAATAGTATCGAATCATTGGCCATATGTTTGTACCACTCACTATGACTTACTATGTCCATTTTTTGCAGGTCGCAGCCACCCCCGGTCTGACTCCAGATTCTTACTCTCTAGGGTTGACGTATTTCCGTTGATGCTTCGGTGGCTTGCAGTGGTTGTAGGAGATGTTTGAAGATTTTCCGTAAGCCGAGAGATGGTTTCAAGGAAATATCCAATGACCAACAGAAGAAGCATGTGAAGCAGCAAGTCCAAGCAAAAAAATATCGTTGAGAAAATGAGGAAGTGGAACTTTTGACAAAGACATCTTCCGGACTCCGATTGGACTCATTTCAGCTGATTGGTGGTTTCAAGATTGTATGTTGATTATATCGTACAGTTTGCACACAGTATTTCAGATTTATCTAGGCAATTAAGCATGAATGCACGTGATTTTTTGCTCTCATCCTTGGAAATGCTTCTCCCAGAGCTGGCTGAAGCACCAATCTGGGCGAAACGAAGCATGTGTCCCAGTTAAGTAGTGAGGAAACCATTCATGACTGGGGTTTGTTCCAAATAGACTCATTCTTGCGGATAGATATACAATGAAATATATACACATATATGTATAGACGTATATATCGCCTATCGCCTATCTATCGCTGGGTTGAGCATCTGTCCCAATCACTTCAGGATCTTTGCGAAGCTGGTAGTACTGGTGTTGCCACCTGTGGTGTCAACGGATGCACGTGTCGCTTGGCTTTTTTTTGCTGGGGAACGGGTTGGGGAAAGGGAAAATCCCTAGGAAATCCCTGGTTAACGGGGCTTAAACATGGCAAAAACAAGAACTTGTTGTGACTTGGATTGATATAGTGATTCATAAAAGTTGATATGTGGATAGTAACCACTCATAATAGGGATATAATGAGTTTTCAATCCTCGAGATGGAAAACACAACCACTTTTTTCCCGTTCGGACATGATCTGTTTTTAACGGTGGAATTTCGATCGCAGGAGGGCAGTGAATAGATTTTGCATATAACTTATGTATAGATTATATGGTTATATATAAAGGAATGAACACCTGGAACATAACTTCACTGATGTTAACCCAGGATCAATAAAAAGTCGAGTGTAGTGAGATGTATTGATACGTGGCGGTTCCATTTCTCATTTGAATGACCAGTAAAAGTGCTGTAATAGTCGTATGGGTGGGTTTGAAATCCCAACCCCTCTCGTAAATAGCACAAGAACCCCCCACTTTTTATGGTTTATAGCACCCAAATGGTAGAATGGGGTAAATCGGGGATGGGTCATTTTGGGGTTAACATCATTACCCAATATATTGGCTTGCTGGTTTCAAACACAGTTTTCCCACAGCTATGTGAGGGGATGAACCGTTATGAACTCACGTGACAAGCACAGTCTTTGGATGGTTGTCTCAACTATGCACCCGGAGGGTACACCGGATTATGGACGTGTGGATGACTTGGGCCCTGGGGTTACGCCAATTTTGGTCAAACGCAACCAGAAAAGAATGAGGCTAATGGGATTCCCGCTTGGGTTTGTCTGAAGACGGAGGATACCCCCATTTATGGGAATTTTAGTATGGAAAATTATACTTAAGCATTGGATTTGGGGTATACTCCATTTTCAGGCAAACACATATCGAACTATCATAATCACCAACATACTAGCCCTCCCATAATCCCCAACAGGGATTTTGTCTTGGGTCCAAGCATGGGAGATCTTGCCCGCCCAGGTAGCAGTATCATGGACATGAGCTGTACCCCTGCGATCAGCAAGGCCTGACCCCCAAAGATATGGCCGTTTCAATAGGGAAAATGCTGATTCATCAGGGGGGTACAGTGGTGGCCCATTTCTTTGTGGAAACTTCAGGGATTGAATGGGTATGTTTTGATGTGTCTTTTTGTGGGGGTCGAGAAGTGGATATTGCTGACCACCAAAACATTGAATTCAACCTACATGACTGGGAGGTTAACACCACTGTTGGTATGACTACTCTTCGCGGTTTCATCAAACATAACCAGCAGTCGTAAACCCTCAAGAACAGATCGCTGTTTAAAGACGGACATTCGTAGACAAATGTAGTAATCAGCAGCCTTATCACCTGAAGGGTAATTTGGTGGTTTGCACTGGTGGTTTCAAAAACAGGATTCTCCAAGGAAAGGGATGATCATTTTGGTATCAGGAATCCAAAACATCAGTTAGTTCTTGGTGGAGAGGGCTGGGGGGGGAGTACCATCCAGAAGTTTCAAAGAGTCCTGCACACAAAGGTACATGGCATTAGAACATATTAGAATAATAAAGTGGTCAGTGGTAAACCCAATGCCACAAACCATCCTAGTAGCCACAAATTGGGATGGTTTATTACTGGGTTTACCAGGTTACACCATAGCAAGCAAACCATCTATAGCTCTCATGCGTGGTAAAGTTATTTTAATTGCAAAAACTCTTATAACTACCTTAATAAGTACACGTATTTAACTACCAAAACTACTACAACTACCAAAACTACTACAACTACTAAAACCATTGTAACCTGTTGCAACTATTCTTCCTCTACGATTTCTGATTGTCCTGTGGAAAACGTGCGCCAGATGGGCGCCTTGTGCGCCAGCGTGCAGCAACCGCTCTGCCGACATGTGAACAGCACTGGACCGGTGAGCGGCGCGCATATTCCGATGCTCATGGCAGCGCCTGGGTGGTGAAATCCGAGGTCCTTGACCATCAAGAAACACTCAAAAATCTTACCCTCTGGTATATTAACATAGACCCTGAGAATAGCTATTTTTAGAGGAAACTAATCTTCCAATCCCTATATGCCAGGGTCTATGTTAATTTACCAGATGGTAGAGTACTTGGTTGAAGATTTTATATATAGGGGACTTCAGCAAAGATGGGATTTAAAGGATTGATCTCACCTGAGGATGTCACAGATATCATTTGGGTTGTTACTTCAAGCCATGGTTCCTGGTGAGAAATCCTGTGAGGATTGTTGGGATTCCGATCACCCAAAGCACCAGTTTGAACACCGGTTGGCAAAATGCGGCCCCTTTGTTCTTGGGAGGTTCAAGACCCTACTGATGCCACTGGGCCCCTGCTGATAGCTTTCCGTTTCTTGAAATCTATCTAGCATCCGCCAGCCTTTGATTTGATGACCTCAGGTTCCAAAAACTCTTGGTTTCAAAAGAACGCTTGACATTTTTTCATCTAATACTTTTTGACCCATGATTGGGAATATTGGTGAATATCTTTTATTTTTGGAAAATGCTCTACGATTTAAATCCCAGGTTTTGGGGTTGAACATTGGCATTAACATGGGATGATCTAGCACCAGGATGACAAACCACTGAGGCCTTTGTGATGTCCGGACTGGGCTGTTTGCTGGGCCTCTTGTGGTTTGTGAACATGCGCCTTGGCCTGTGCTGGAGCTCCAGTCAACGTGCCAATGGCAGCTATGGAACATCCCTACGACCTCACCATGGCTATGGATTACACCCAGAAATCATGGTGGATGTAGGGGATAAACGCAGATATGACTGGGACATACTGGGATCATTTATGGGGTGTTCCATATGAACCGGGGCATATTTCTGATGGCATTGGAACGATTTGCCCAGATGACATGCGGTAAACCCCACAGCGAATTCCCAAATGTGTAAGCCTGAGAGACATCCCCGGGCGAACGGTCGATTCATAGATGGTCAAGAAACAGGTATCCATCAAGTTCAATCACCCATGGCTTCAGATTGTTTGGGTCAAATTGTCCCAGAGGGGACGACAGATGGAAGCATCGTTTTGACTAATAAACCATCCCATTTTGGGGTGCACAATTTTTGACACAGGGCCATGTGGAATCGGATTATAGTCGTGCCCAAAAACTTACAATTCCCGAATGCACGTCCAAGCATATCTGGCGGTCCGGACTTGAACGATGCAACGATTTTCCTTGCTGACATTTGTTTTTTTGGGAGCCAGCGGTGGTAGCTGGGTACCCGAATGCAATAGTGTAAAATGCTTGACAAATGGTATCATTTCACCCTGGTACTCTGTTTTTTTCATTACACCAACATAGTTAGTTGTTTGATGTTGTTTATGCATGTTCATCCCATTAAAAGACGGGTATTGAACTTTTTCCTGTCGGCTATGCGCAGATTGGGGGATGATTACATGTAATATTCTATCTATATATATAGTATATAAAAGCAGCAACCCCCCAGAAGATAGAAAAGTAACATACGACTCGAAATATGGCACATGTTTTTTCTATTTTTTTGCGGTTTATATAAGCCTGTTCCTAGAGTCTTAGAGGTTTATACAGTTTTAAATATCCGATGATGATTGAATCCCGCAGTGATTGGATGACCGAATGAATTGGATGGTGCCGAGGATTTTTATCTATGGCTCCTGGACGCTCGAGTCGCTTGGCGATTTTTTTGGGACTTGGGGGATTTTTTGAGAAAGAGGACTCACAGTTTGTTGTGGATTCCTTTGAAACTATGGATGATCTTGGGATATTTTGGACGCCAGGCATCCAGGCTGGGCCATTTTTCATGGGGAAACCAATGGCAGTGTTTTTTTCGGGGTAATTCCACAGCATCACTTGGGGATGCCAGTTGTGGGACTTGCTCACCAGGGTCACCATCCCAGGAAGGTGATCGTGCACCATATCCAAGCCATCTGTTGGGGATACCATTCACATCTCCGTGATCTTGGTAGAACACCGCATCCTCATTGTCTTGATGCATCTTATTGTTCACGAATACTCAGACATTGGCTACTGACATCATTGTTATCCTCATGATTGTTGCCACAAAGGATGGTCCGATTGGCCCCTAGTACTTGTACATGTATGTTATAGTTAAATAATGTTAAATAATTGTATATATTCTTCCCCCCTGCAAGGAAACTTGGCAGTTCCAAACCAAATTCCAATGAGTATCATGTGGTAAACCCTGTCATAAACTCCCCAATGACTCACCGGATGGATTATTCATTAACCCTCCGTTTCATTAGAGCTCTATGGCATTGGGGTGAACCCCACATGCGTGCCCATCATTGACACCGGTGGCAGCGTCAAACTCGTTGAGCTGTCGCTGCACCAGGTGTGGACAAGCACGACAATTGGCGCAGAAACAGGCGCGCGTGCATCATCACAGGCGAGACTGCGCCCTGAGGTTTGGAGCGGTTTTCTTCCCCATCATTTGACCATCTCAAAATGGTAGTTTGGGATGGTTTTAATGGTTGGTATTTTGTGGGAATATATGTATATATATATATATACACATATATCATCTATATTTACATGGGATGGGCCTGGATGGGTTACAACTGATGATACTTTGGGATGAATACCTGTTAAAAATTGGGATGAGGCCAGGTTTTGACCGCAAAATCATGATGCTGTTGGTAGATATGGTAAACCAAACAATAACCCCCCCAACCTTATAAGATTTCTAGAGATACCAACATTGGCAAAATGAAGGCTTTTGCGCTTACCACATAGTTGATTTCTGGTTGAGAGACTAGCAGTCCACAGTAAGTTAGACACCAAGTCAGTTCTATCGTGTCCACGACATATCCCCGCCATAGGTGTAGATGTTCATCTTTGTTCATCACTGGCCCCCCATCTTAGCGAAGGTAGGGGGGCTCTGCCCTGACGGTAATCCCATTAACATTCATGATTCCTTGCTGAAATCCCTATGTTTTAGTTGGCTGATATCCCACTAATATAGCCATACTTGGTGAGATCCTCCAGAACTAGTTCGATACATATATATGTATATATATATACACGCTTTACATATACACATCATATATAGATCTAAAGCCAGGTTTCTTGAGTTATCATATTCCAAGGTCGGTGGCCCCACCCTTGGATCTTTATCACTGGCCCTGTGACAGGTTCGCGGTGTCCTTCCGCTCGCGCGCCACCTCGGGCTTGCCGGTGATCATCACGCTGAGTGCCAAGGAAGATCCGGAAGAGGCCAATGGGAAAAAACCCAGGATCTATATAGGGATACTAAGTACCTCTTATAGATCCATTGGTTAATCATCATTATCCCCATTAAATGGCTATAATTGGGGGTATACCCTATTTTCAGAAAACCCATATGGGGATGGGTCAAAACCTATTTAGTAGCCATTTTAATGAGATGAACATCCAGCTATACCAGCTATTTTGGGGTGAACAGAAGGTACCAGGGTTTTGACTCATAGCCATATAGGGATACTAAGTATGATAATGATAATGAATAATGATACTGCCAATGGGAATACCTGGCAATAATGAGGTACATGGTTCATTGACAATGAACTTAACCATACTTAACCGTGAGCTTAAAAAAATGCCTTGCATTACATGATATTATATGGAGGTGTCCTAAATAGGGGTACTCCCAAATCATCCAACATTCGACCATGAGATAGTATTAAAAACCATGCTGACTTGGGGATCCCCCATTCTAGGAAACCTCCATATGGGGATAAGATGGGGATATTTGTTGATGTTGGCAACCCTGGCTGCCGCAAACCTACCATGACTCGGGATGGCAAACATACCACCCATAAAAATGGTGATGTTTTGGGGATGGTTTATGACATTCTGTTTACTACATGAGGGAGAATACCAGGATTGATATGCGGATAATCTGTTGAGCATGAAACACTGATATTTCATGGGAATTTGGTAGGCCGAACATCAAACACATGAGATTTTCATGGTGATTTAATGGGTATATCGACAGATTAAACAGGAACAATTGGGATTTAAATGATGATGATATGATATGGCTATGACGACCCAAACGGGGATATAGTGCGGGTAGTATGGGGATTTACTGTAATTAGCCAAACATGGGGATGTCAGTGACAATGAATGGATTGTAACAAAAAATGTGGTATATATAACCACCTATAGCGGTAAAATCATGGGGATACAACGGGATGTAACGAAGAATATGGGTTTGTCCAAAATGGTGGATACACCAAACTGGTATTCCAATCATGGGAAAAACATAACATGTAAACCTTGTGATTTTGTGGTACTCTGCGTTCAGATAAATCTACATGGGGGATAATATAGGGATATGGGAGTATGGGGACAAATATGGGCAGATACATCCAGAACTGGGCAAGCATGTTTTTTTTTGTTGGAATATGGCCGACTTCAGCAAGACCTGCCCCTTCTGAAAGTACAGAGTTCTTTGCTGTACTGTACGATCCTGTGTAGGGGCTTCCTTCGTACTGATATTTGTCGATGAATTAGGGATACAGCTCCATACGGCTCCATCACTGGTATATAGTCGCATATGATTTACGTACCAACAACAACACAAAAGACCTGGGTATGGTATAAAGTCACGTGTGATTTCCCTACCAATTGAAAAAATCTCTATCTTTGAATTCCCAATACGCGCATCACCCGTTCATATTCAAAAAACCAATCGTGCCAATCGTATGGTCCCAATCATATGTGCTTTTACTGTATCCCCTACATCTCCCGTGATTTCTGGGGGCTGTTAAAAAACATGAATAGGGTAAGGGATTGATTGTAGTTGGTTAGTTGTAAACAGAAAGTACAGTATCCCATTGAATATCCCCCTAAATATATATCTCCATCAGGGCTTAAGGGCTTAGCGGGAAGAGCTTAGTACTTGGATGACCGTCTCTGTTGTTGACCCATCCGTTACCCAGATCTAGTGCCGTCAGGTCATCAAGGTCCTACTACCGCAAGTGGATCTGGGCGATCCCCTCTTCTATGGCGAAAACGTGCAGATCTCAGTGGAAGAAGAACTACTGGAGGATTGTGCTCATATGATGTTATCCTATAAAACATGCTAAGTGATATAAGTGATATAAGCTATATAAGTTATACCATCTAAAAAAATACGGCTCTATGTCGAAAGGTAGAACTCCGGAACAGCATTTGGGGAACTCACTAGTCACTTGCTGGATACTTGGTACAAGCTTGGAAGTTTCTGACTCAGAGGCTAAGGGGCAAAAATACTTTAGTCCAATAGTGTGGAAACCCAATGTCGTAAACCTACCATTTGGGGATGGCAAACATGCCATCCATAAAAATGGTGATATTCGGGATGGTTTATGCCATTGGGTTTACCACATTATTTTGGATATCCGGAATTGGACGAAATTATCCTAGCAAAGCAGCTGGCCATCCCAGGTGGATGTTGAAGATATAGCACTAGCAAGACTCTGGGTCATTCAGCTGTCGTTTCGGGATAGACATCCAGAAGGGTTGGGACTACCAGAACATCGAGGAGGATTCCAAAAAGTACTGTGTCCATTGACCACGGGGATTTTCTCGCAGCCAGTAGCTGCGTTCAAGTGACCATGGGATATTCATATAGATACCAAGTGACCATCTCAGGGATATGAATTTATATCATCATATATCGGGATACATGTACATACAGATACATATGTGGATATATATATATATATATAATGTGGGTAAAACAATAATAAACCATCCCCCAAGTCACCATAAATAGGTGGTATAAACCATTCCAAAATGGGTGGTTTATTATTGTTTTACCTACATTATATAGATATCCATAGATCGGGTCGATGATGGACCATGCCCCCCTAGGATGGCGCCAGCACCGACGTCCCACCTGCTGAAGATGATCCGGAACAAACCCCGGTGGAGCCGCAGTGGTGCTAGGTCACAGGGACTTGGCCTTTGGTGCCCGTCATAAAAAACGACACCCGCAAATTGCAGGATGAAGATTTAGGAGTTGTGATGATACTTTCAGGTATATATCTAAGTCAAGTGAAGTTAGTGAAGTGGATTTTGGATTAGAGGAAGCAGCTTGCAATCATTTTTATACCTGAACATTTGACAAATACTTAACATAGATATCTGAGATGGAACTCACCAATCTTTCACCAGTTTGAAGTGCACGGTAGGGCCAAGGGCCAAGTTGTGTTGTGCCAGATCCTCTGGGATCTCCGAAGTTTCACTGGAAGGTCCCCGCAAATGTGGGGAGCGATCGAGCGAAAGCTGCACAGGATGACCGTGGTGTTTTTTTTCGGGCCATGATGCAGGGACGATCCAAGATCTCCACCAAATCCGGATGTGGAACCGGGGAGTCTCTTTTATCTCTCTGGACCTGGTAAAGTTTGCTACACAGTTGTGGTGTTGGTTCCAAAGAAAAGGACAACAGGAGGATGATTTGTTTCTCGAGGCCAAAACAATGCGGAAATCCAATAGTCTCTGAGCAGGGAGTAGCACAATAAGTAATTGCGGAAATTGCCAGATCTGGGACGTTCCTCGCTTTCTGTGGATGCTCTCAATCCTACAAGAGAATCTACAACTGGACCGTTCCAAGTTCTAGTGGAGCAATTGCACACGAAAAATGGGAACCCCTATGAATAGACCTTTGAAGGAGAACATCATCTACAAATCGGGGCATTTTCCAGCAAGCAGATTCCACTGATACTCCATTGATCTTCGACTAATATCCCCATCATATACCTATTATACCACCAAGAGGATCAAACCAATTACATCACCATTTTTCTGGAACAGGCCCACCATTTAGAGAATTCTCCTAGGGAAAGCCATATTTTTCCATTGCTTCCAGCGACCGTTGAAGCCACCCAGCCAGGTGCCGTTCAGAAGATGCTGAAGGAAGAGCTTCCTGGCAGCGACCCCCAGAGCCTCAAGGCCGGAGGGTCACTGGGTCATCAGTACAACGAGATGGTGGTATCATGATAAGAATGAAACTGATGATACATCAATTACCCTCTGGTAAATCAACATAGACCATGAAAATTAGCAATTCTTGGTGGAAACCAATCTTCAACCCCTATCTGCCAGGATCTGTCGCTATATGTTAATTTACTGGAGGGTATACCCTACAGAACGGTGAAATGGTGATTTGAGTAAACATGGTGATCTAATGGGATATTAATGGATTATACCCTCTGGTAATCTAACAGTTTTGCTGTCGAAAATCACATTTTTTTAAGGGGAAATCATCGAACTAATTTACTAACTAGGCCATTTTTCCATAGCTATGTTAAATTGCTGGAGGGGAAGAATAACACTGATAATAGGGAAAACACAATCATGATTAATACTGATAATAGTGATAATGATAACAATATCTATGATGATAGCAAAAAGAACCATCATATTGATGATTATGATAGCTAAACATGCACAATAAATGGTGACGATGAGAATGACAACAACAGTCACCGTTGTGACAATTAAGATCAGGATGATGGTGATGATGATAAAACCAACGATAAAAACGATAACACCTCACAATGAACATGGTGATTATGATGGAATGGTGATAATGATAATGAACATGAACATTGACAATGATGATAGGAATGACATCACCGATAGTATTGATGCTGATGGTGATGATTGGTGATGAATCACCAGCGAGGTTCCCAGTTGATGCGACCTCATCGGACAAACATATGGAAAGTCCTATCATTTGCTCACTTTAATGGTTAGTAGTTAGATCATTATCATAATCTGTTAGACATTATAGTTGGATGGCACAATCTGTTACAGTTTGGTCAGAAGTTGCATCATTTGGGTCTCAAAAATGGCTTATTGTATCTTGTTGTCATTTTTTAAATCAACTTGCGGCCCTTTTGATGACATTCAGGTTTTCAACTCCGCCCATTTTTTTTTCGGATTTTTTTCCAACCACATTTTCCTAGACAGCTTTTGACTCTCATTCTGGCCTCGTGAGGAGATCCTGAGGATCTTGAGCAATGAGGTTCAGCTGGGTCGGCTGGACGGGCCCTGTTTGGTTGTTTTAAATTTGAAACACACTTCTATCCGCAGCAACATTTTCATCTCCGAATCGATTTTGTTTAAACCAACACCCTGATCCATTGTTAGTATATCCCAATTTATCGCAATTTTGATGATATCCTAATCTATTGTGATCAAAAAAACAACCACTTCAGTTTTTGTGGTGACGTCACCATTTTGCTTGGTCTTTTTAAGCATATCTCGATTTTGAGAGGTTTTTACGCCTTGAATACCGAGAAGAGTGGGAAGCAGATTTTGCGGGTGGACATCACACTTCTTTGTTTCCTGCCATTCAATTTTGGGTGTGCCTACCATATACGCACCATTTTTTTCCAATTGACTCGCCAAATGACTCTACACCATTTTGGTCGGTGGCCACACAGGTTTGGGTTGACATATATAAAATCACAAATGTCTCACTATACAGCACAAGTTGCGATCTATGTGATGGTCATCCAACATGCTGTAAAAATGATTGGTTGGACACAATTGGTTCGTAGATTCTTCAGTTCTATGCCCCAAGAAGTGGATGCTCAAAGACAGAAAGATGACGATCGCCATTGTTGATTCCCTTTAGACCCTATTGGTATTTGGATACCTGGTTCTGAGTGGACTGTGGGCCTACTTACCCTGTTGCAGCGGGTCATTTTCCACTTACAATTCCATTCCCAGGATATTGATGATTGTGGCAGATGATAGACGATGGTAGCTAGATAATCTCTACTTCCAATTCCATTCCCAGTCATTTTCTCAGGATGAATCGAATCCTTACGCTGCGACGAGGCAGATGTCAGGGAGGCAGATCGCTTCGTCCGGGACCGAGACGATGGAGATTCAAAACACGGGAAGACTGGGAATGACTGGGGATTTAAGCTGGCAGTTGGGGTGAAATGGTGAAATACAAAGTATAACCATGGTGAACTTACACTTCCATAAGTTGGGATATGGGGCCCCTTACAATTATTCCTATCCATTTAGAACTCGAACAACAATTAAAGTTTAGCCAAGAATTCACGGGGATTTGATGGGGCTATTTGGGTTCAATCAACTACTAGATGGTGATATGTCATGCGGATATACACCCTATACATTATAAACCAAAAACATATATAATGGGTAGCTCAAATCAATACTACAAGGGAATTATCTGGGGATACACAGAACTGGGTACATTTCGTGGGGATTATTAGTTGGGGACATCGAGCTGGTCCATATAGCTCGGTGGTTTTTTTCATGTCCTGGTCATCGTGGATGAGAACATAATGATGAAGCTATAAACCAGCAATTTCATTTGGATTTAACGAGTAATAAATAATGAATAAATTAATGGCACATGATCTGCGGAAACCGACCAGATGGGTACTGTAGTACTTTCATCTCTTGCCATAGGAATGCTTCCGATGATGGGGAGATTTACTACCCAACTATGAGCGGGTTCCTCAAACTTGAGCCCTGCAAAATGCTCTATGTCCAACTCACGAGACTGGTCCTGAAGTTGGGGATTTGTGGTGCCAAACTCTTGAAAACCTGTCAACAGGCAGTTTTGGGTGTGACCAGAAAAAGGGTACCCCGCAAATCCACTGTCTCACCATCATTTTCCCAGACAAAACGGTGCTTTTGGGTGTAGTGTATTGACGGCAAAAGGGTGGATGAAATCCACATCCAGTGTATAGACGTTTTTAAACCAATTTCCTGGTCATTTGTATGAAGTAAGCCATCTTTCTTCGGGGACCTCAATGAGCTTCCCCATACCCGATTCTTTATCAAGTTCGTTGAGAACCCTCCGCACCTTCTAACCTCATTGAGCCAGCAGGTGTTGTGTACTCTTTTCAAGTGACGCACATCACCACAGCTGTCCTCATTTTCTTTGACTAATCAGGACATTCCATATATATATATATATATATGGTCTTGAACAATTTTGTCATGACCTGTAGATAGATTTCCCTCAAACCAACGCACTTTATCAGTGGAATTATTCTTGAGCCACCACCAGCAAGAACCTGCTCTTTGCAAACTCAACTTCCAGCTCAAACACAGACTGTCAGTGTTTGAACGCTTCGAGGAACACAGACGGGTCCGCTAATTGATACTTTGTTTTTGTGCGTAGCAAGTCAATCAAAGTTTCTTTTGCTATTCATAAAGTTTTGAAAGCGATGCAAAACATTCGCCTCCACTTTCAGGGTCAATGCGACATTTGCCACAAAACCCAATGAGCATCCAGACATTTGCCACAAAATCAGATCACAAGATGTTGGTGAAGTGAAGCTCTTGGCGAGATGAGCCGGTGAGTGATTTCATGGCCAAGTAGTTGGATCATTGGATACGGAAGCCCCAGTAACCCAGCCAGACCAATCATTTTGTTTGTGCTTCGGGGATCGGAGCCTCCGATGATATCCCAATGATCTTGTCTATGAGTCTATTACAACTACCCTAGTACATTTTTTAACATTTACAGGAACCCCCTATATTGTATCTACTATATCTACTAACAACATATTCCGAATGATATACCCACTGTCGAAATATTGGGACTAGTTTGAATCCCCTCCTTCCCACGATACTCCTAGAACGAGTGGAACCGCCATGGCGCGGCGCCTTGCTCTGCGGCCACTGGCGGTGCTGGGATGGGCGTCGCGGCAGCGGGCGGGGCGCCACGGAGGATTTCATCAGCAACAATTGACATTTCCCCAACCAAAATGGGGAGTTTGTCACTCACTGACTTTTGTTTTGCATTCTTCAACCGTGTTTGGATTATGTCAAAAGTGATCAGGCCCTTGTTCAACCGCTCTTGATTGATTGTTCTCTGGCACTGTAGTACCTGATTCTGAGGGATCACACTCATCATTTCTTATTCACCCATGGGGTATTCCCCTCGTACCCAAACCAGTAGAACGTGCTGAAACGATGTTTGGTCGGAAGATCGTCCCACGAATCATGAGTCAATAGCAACCACGGTGAGTAATCTCCAGATTTTCGGGGCTATCTCATGTAGAGGCAGTTTATACCGCAACCAGCCAGATACCGAGTGGAGATGCTTCCAACATATCGCACTTTGGACTCTAAAAGATTGTCAATTCGGTGGTACATCCCTCATTTTGGAGACGCTCTATTGCTGTAATCACTGACTGAAAATCCTCCGTTGTGATGCTTACCTCCCAGTTTCGTTGCAACTCATTTTGATCCGCTGTGAGGCAGTCGATTTGGCGGTTTCGGAGCCGACGCTCTTCAGGTGGAAAAGAGCCAGTGGATTATGGGGGAAGAAGCTTTCTTTTGTTGGGAACATGTTGTAAGCGTTTTTACAGTTTCTGTTTAGTGGATGGTTTCGAGTTAAGTTTGAATATACTTTTTCCTTTCCAGCCTGATTTGGGATAATTGACCCCAACTTTTTGTGTCCCAGGTTCGCTCAATCACCAGTGTTTGAAGGTTTCCCCCCCCACACAACATATGGGAAAGCTCAGAAGTAGCCTATACCTGGATCAGGGCCGTGGTTTTAAGTTGTACCAGGGTTGTTCGGGAATCTATCACGACACCGAGGGTCCCTCTAGATGGGAAGTTGGCTCAGAACTGAGGTAATTAATGAGGATGTGGGGTGGATATTTCTACACTACACTAGGTTTACACAGCGACAAACATGACATTTTATGTTGGGATACTTTCTGGTGCCGGTTGATTCTATCCCGGCATTCTAACTACGAGTTTCCCAGATTTGTTCTGGATTGCCCTGGTAGTTTGTTACAGTTTTCCATGGTATAGGTCGCCCATTTACTTCGATGATTTGCCTGTGAAGCGCGGTGGATTTCCCACGGCAAACTGTTAGATTATCAGAGGGTATCTCCCTATCAATACCCAACCACAGGCCATTTCGGTAAAGAGATGGAAAGCCATTTGCCAACGCACAGGAATGAAGACGCCACACATTATTTGGGATCAGCCCTAAATCATCCCCAAGTTGCATTGTAAATAGATAAATAAGAAAACATATGTATATATATATATATATGTACATACGGGTAAATCATAACGACTGCACTCTGAGATCACTGGAATGGTGGTTGGGAAGGGGTAGCTATCCCAAAATAGCCTTATTTCAGGTTTGTGAATTGCGACAATTTGTCCGGATATGTGACAGAAAGCTTGTAAACACGAGGGAACCACATATTGATTTGGCTTTGTTAGGGACTGGACGGCACCAGCTACAAAATTGTTACATCTCACATTTGGGTACCGCAAAACCAATGGTTTATCATCACTTCCATTGTTGCATAGTGGCCGCATATTGTGGTATCCCCCATTGAGACACATCCAAATATTATATTAGATCAAATGTGATATCAAGTGGAATAGTAACCATCAGACTGCATATTATTACTGATTGTTCATGTAGAGATGGGATATTAACCATCAATATTTATGATCTTTGACCGACCAAATGACAAACCCAATTCAGTCAAATCACCATTTTAATCGGTTCAATCACAATTTTCGTTGGTTCAATCACCATTTTCATTGGACGAATCACCATGTTCCTAGGTCAAATCACAAGTTTTGATGCTCAACTCCTCATTTCCCATCATTGAATCCCCATCTTTGTTGGTCAACCCCCCCCCCGGTCTAAACATCGGTCCGGTTTCCGCCAGGCGTGTTTCCGCACGGCGCTATGCCTCGCGCTTCGCCACACCGGTGAAGGATAGCAGAAGTGCGCCGGGACTTCCCGGGCCTTTCAGACACCCAAAAATGGAGTAAGAAACCCACCAGTTGGGCATGGTTTATACATGTATTAGCCATTTCTGTGATATGGGGGATGGTTTAGTATTGGGGTTTACCACACCTTGGAGAGATTGTGGGCATTTAATATGAATTCTAACTGTGAATCTTTTTGGCAATATATACATGGATTTTACCCCAAAAAAGTGGAATACAAATAAAACCAACTATGTATGGGGACATAATGGGGGTGACATATCTGAATGCCAAATTCGAGGAGACCCCTGAATGAATAGATTCACCACTAGACCAGAGCATTCAGGCTATTTTTGAGGTAATCAATTCTAGTTTTCTTTGCTATGGAAGATCACATGATCTTGTTCAACGTTGAAGCAGCTTCGCAAGGAAAGTGATAGAAGATGATGCAAGTCTCAGAACAAGACTTGATTGGAAGATGTTGGAATGATGGAATCAACGAACTGGACTCACTGTTGTCCTGCAATACAATTTACTTCACCCCACATTGAGTTCGGATCCTTGGCACCCCATGGATTCATGTATAAAGCTCTTTGGGCACTTAGTTCAAAAACAAGTTATATATTCATGGACAGCCTTTTCAGTCTCAAATTCTTGAGGATTTGAGATTTGTAGCTTTAGATATGCAATTTGAGATGAGCCAAAAGCTTCAAGTTCGGATAGTGAGAGCTTGGATTCAGACAGTTGGTTTACTTTATTCGGAGGGTCCGATTTTTGCACAGACTGAGTTTATTAGGGACTGTCTATCACGATTGTGGGAATCTCGCTCTCAACCAGCAGGTAGCTCTCGAGCATCCACTAGATCACTGTGAACCAAACAGTAGAACGTGTCGACAATTGATTTTGGAAATGGCTGAAACGCAGATGTGAAAGATTATGGGGCAGTCACTGCCAACAATGCTGGCCATTTTGTCAGCATTGATCCTGAGTGTGGAGCCAATGGATTTTTCCGCCATGACGTCGGAAAATTGGTGCCAAATCCAATGGTTGAAGCCATCGAAATATGTTTTTCACCTTGGCAACTCCAGGAAATCTCGAGGGGTCCTTGAAAGGAAGCACAACGAAAACGCCTAACATCATCCCAAACCACATGCGGAGCCGCTTGCAAACCACACCAAAGCAGTTTTGCTGAGGATTTCCACCAATTCCATCATTTTTTTTGCGTTGAATCCACCATGTCAAGCCATGTTTCTCATTGAACTGTGAAATTTTGTACATCGTCGACCCATGGAATGCTTGCTTAAAAATAGCTTTCATCTTCTTGCTAGGTCCTAAATATGACCTGGATGATCTCTCCATATCCCAATTTTGGTCGAAATCCCCAAGAGTTCGGCACCAGTTCACTTGAAACGCCAGATGCCAACATGGACCTCTACGACGAAGTCTTTCGTCCGATGGGTGCGATGCCAAGCGATTTTCAGATGCAATGGGGCATATGGGGTATACTATGGAATCCCCCCCCAAGTTATGGCCATTTTAGATAATCTATATACATGATACATTTGATGGGGGAGATGATGGATAAATTACTATGACTATAACATACTCTATTCAGAAACATCATCCGACAAATCCCCGGCATCGCAGGTGTCTCCATGATGCAATACGAGCGGCTCATGAGCTTTGCCAGCAAGTGCAAGGTGCCGTTGGTGGAAGCTGGGCCCCTCCAAACGATGCGTAATTCGGTTTGGGTTAGCAGGCCAACTGGGGGGTTGTGGTAGATATACTGTACCATGATATGACTATAGTTAGACGGGTCAAACCAACTGATATCTGGAACCAGCTTGTAATTGGTTAGTAGCTGGGTTGTAAGCCGTAAGAACTGAAGTTTCTAGGCAACCCAGTCTGACTGGCTTACGACCCCCTCGTAATCAGCTTAGAAATCCCACCTTTTCAAATTGGGCTATCACTGGCTACGCAAGGAAGTCATCAAATGGTCCAAAAGTTGTGGGTACACTTGGGATGAAGTTCAATTCTCTTGCGGGCGCTTGGATGGGCCATGGGGTTAGCTGACTGCTTGGCAGCTGGTTATCTGCCCTAACCGTGTTTTTTACCTACTTCAGCGATCATTCCACGTTTCTGAAAGATTCCAACTTGCCCTGTGCCTGTAGAAGGACCCGTTGGTTTCGTCTGCATCTTCATAAGAAAGATAGAAAGATCATCCACAGCCGGCCACAGGCGAGTGAAGGCTCGGTGGTGGTGAAGGGAGGTCAACCGCACACAAGGCGCGATAGCCCTCGCTGCAAGACCTGGGCGCAAGAGGGTGTATGTGGAGTGTCTGAAAATGGTGGATTTACCATCACCGTGATGCTATTTTGATGAGGTAACATGATGAGAATAGCAAAACAAACATGATATTTTTGATGGTATTTTGAATAAGAAACATGATGATAACCACCGTGCTTCGATTTTGATCACTTGGAATAGTCCATATTTGGTAGAAGGTGGTGCCCCGAACTCAGCTAAGTTGGCTATAACTAGTTATACCTGTAGTTAGATGGCAGCATGGCGACCCACCCCGCGCCAAGCCGCGGCAGATTTTGCCTACTGACCTACGGCGTGGCTGTGGCACACAAACATCTTCCCGAGAGCCTCGGTGCAACAAAAAACCGTCAACCATGGCTATTTGGGGTTGTCTGAAAATAAGGTCCCCATTGATAGCCATTTGAATAGGGATAATGATGAACCAATGGATGCAAAGGGGCATCCTATTTTCAGACATTTAAAAGGAGGGGATTCAAATGAATAAACCAATTTCTCCCATTAGAAAAAGAGATTGAAGGTGATTTGGGTTTGTCCTAAGATGGGAGGCATCTGAGATAGGGAATAGGACAACACACCAGAAGAGCTTTGGGGGTACCCATTCTTGGGATATACCAATTTCCATTGAGTATACCATCTATCACTATATATTGTTATATATTACTATCCATTTTTTCCTCAGCAACTTTTGACAACACAGTCACGTTGGCTGTGTAGACGTTGGTTTGGTTGCTTCATGCATTACTTTTAGCATCAATTTAGCATCAAAACGGGTTGGGTCAGAATTCAAATTCATGGTTTACTACAAACGACCCATTTTTTTGGGTCCATTGGGTACTTCCATTTTGATCTATCTCCAAACAATTGGTCATGTTTCACAGACTCATTTCATCTTCCACACTTGGCTTCGAGCCGATTTCCTGCTGGATTCACCGCCTTCTCATCGTACTTATGTGTATTATATATGTGTATTATATATATACACATACATGTATAACTTAAGTTTTTTTTTGGCTTTTGAAACCACATGAAACCAACACAGTAGACTCCTAAAACAAGAAACCTTGGTTTTTTGTTTTTTTTTGCTTAAGTACTATCAACCAATATCTCAAAAAAACAAAAAAACACTTTTTTTTTGGGTTTTTGGCTTTTGACACCAGGAAAAAACAACAAAAACTAGGGACAACCAAAAAAAACAATCTTTTGAGTCAAAACCATACATTCTTCTCAAGTTTTGTTTTTTATTATTTTTGTTTTGTGATCATTCTTTTGGTTTGCAGACATGTTTGACATTGATATGGGATGATGCAGTGGGAGATGGCGTTTTGGAAAGGTTTTGGTGGCCAACCTCCAATTCTTACTGATTGCAGTTATCAAGACATTATTCCTACTTGGAATTATATATGGAAGATAAATATGTATGCCGATATGTACATCCAATGGCACCCCGCCCATTAATGTACTAATCATCTTTTGACATCAATTTGCAAAGCCCTCTAAACAGCCCAGAAACGCAATAAATACCAATGATTTGCTTTGCCTGGGTCGCCTGGGTCGGCACCACGCAGCTCTTCTGTGAAGATCATGGGAGTACCACTTCGGATGGACGTCATGAGATACACGTCTTGTTAGAGTGGGGAATTACATGTCAACATACCCTGCAGAACGAAAAACGGAGATTTAAGTATTAGAAATGGTGATTTAATGGGATATTACATAATGGACTATACCCTCTGGTAATTTGACATATCTATGGAAAATCACCATTTTTAGTAGGCGAGCAATGCATGCCAAAAGACTTGCTAGTGCAACCCATCTCACGCCATGCCACGCAAGTCACATCCTCTCATGCAAGGTCTGTCATGTTATCTACGTTATGTGCCCACATGCAAGCAGGGAAAGGAAGACCCTTATCCCCTTCGACAAACGTCTTGAGGAATAAAAAAACAGCGGCGCAGAATCTCCGCGTTTACCTGCGATTTGCACACAAGAGCCGTATGAGAGGCAGTAAAAACTCATTACTTTCATTATTCGCGTTGCATGCTGCTTCACTTGTTTTCAATTTTTAAAACACACAACCACACTTTTATTGAAGACAGCGTTCCATGCATACAAGCATTTAGGCATGACTTAGGCATGACTTCTTGGATGCAGCGTCTACAATGGGAAATGCCATCTCAAAATACGCTAGGCATGACTTAGGCGTGACAGTGTCGTTTCTCTGTGCCTGGAGAGCCATGATGGGTTTTAGAATGAATAACTAGATAATTCATGATAATTATACGCATATATATATATATCTTTCTACGTACATATGTCTATAATCTATATACCTAACATTACATATCTTTGTCCATGCATATTCATACACATACATATTTCTATACGCACAAATAAAAATATATATATATATTTAAATAAACACAAATTATATATATATATATACATACACATAAACACATCTATATATATATACATTCAATTTATACCAGTGAATGTATCTACATAAAAAGTCAAAGCAACAGCAGACGCTACATAGACAACCCAGTAATGAATAACGCAATTCTAAAACGGAGTTGATGAGAAAACTGCTGCGTTCTAGGCGTATTTCGAACGAATCTCCGCTCTCTCAAGTGAGCCATGATGTTCGGCCATGGGCTCACCCTCCACCAGTGGCTCAGCCTCCACAACTTGGAGGCGCGGGTTGGCATTTGCAGTGGCCATCCCCCATTCATATTAGTTACGAATTGGAAACCGTTGAAAGTAACCGTCAAAACATCACTATTTTAGTGTTACCTCACTTGTTTTGAATCTTGGTGGGGGTTGCTCTAACCTTGGGTCACCCAATTTGACCCACTCACAAGTAGATTGACAGGGGAGTTCAGCACCAACGAAGAGCCCCAATTTGTGGAGTTGAAGGTGTTTTGCTCTTCAAGTCAAAAGACTTTGACATGTCCTTGGAACCCTGCAGGTTGCGTGGGAGACCTTGACTTCACAGGAGAAATCAAGAATCCGAAGCCACTTCAGAAAGGTGCTGTTGCAGCCGGGGGTCGTAGGGCTGCCATGAGTAGTTTATCATTCTAATTCTTGCGGGGTCTTCGTTTCTTGAATAAATGATTAACGGAGGCATATGTAAATTGGTCAGTCACTATAGTTAGTTACTGTACATTCATGAGCCTAATTGTCTGTAAAACTGCATATGAATATCCAACATAAAGCTACCTGGTGTCCAGTAGCTCAAAAATATTCATTGATACAATGTGGTACCCCCCAAGTCATGTGTTTGGGTTAAAAAAATTCATTAGCTAGCTTGACAGTTACCAAAAACCTTGGCTATACTAGTTGCAAACCAACTTAGGTAAGCAAGGGTCAGCACCTCTGATTCAATCAATCCACCAGTTGGAAGCTAAGGAATCTAAGCCCAGTTACTAAACTTGCGAAGCACAGTGAGAATGTGGGGGAATATATTCTTGGTTGTATGCCCCCATTCTATCAATACCTAAGCCCATGTACGTGGATTGCAGCCCATGCAATCCTAACTTGGATGTTCCCAATGGAAATCCACAAAAATTGGGGAATCTATGGGGACTATTTTTTTTGGGGGGGGAGGTTAGATTTAGAGCGTTTTTTTCCCGAGAGCGTCTGAGTGAAGGGTTCTTCTAAAAGTTGGATCTGTATATCTTGACATCTTCACATCTTTACATCCTCACATCTTCACATCTTCACATCTTCACATCTTTACATCACATCTTTACATCCTCACATCTTCACATCTTCACATGTTCTCTCTCTCTCTCTTTCTCTCTCTCTCCCCTTTCACTCTCTCCTTCTTCTTCTTTCTCTCTTTAGGCCGCGGGCAGTGCCGACGAGCCGTCACGAAACGTCAACCCTCTTGCACGAAACGAGGTTCGATCGTCAAAAACTGAGGTAAAATTGCGATTTCAACTGTTCCGGATGAACCCTTCCCGCACGAAACGAGGTTCGATTGTCAAAAACTGAGGTAAAATTGCAATGTCAACTGTTCCGGATGAACCCTTCCCGCACGAAACGAAGTTCGATCGTCAAAAACTGAGGTAAAATTGCGATTTCAACTGTTGCGGATGAACCCTTCCCGCACGAAACGAGGTTCGATCGTCAAAAACTGAGGTAAAATTGCGATTTCAACTGTTGCGGATGAACCCTTCCGTCCTGGAGGAACCCTTCCCGCACGAAACGAGGTTCGATCGTCAAAAACTGAGGTAAAATTAATTGCGATTTCAACAGTGCTGGATGAAGCCTTCACGCACGAAACGAGGTTCGAGCGTCAAAAACTGAGGTAATATTGCGATTTCAAGTGTCCAGGATGAACCCTTCACGCACGAAACGAGGTTCGAGCGTCAAAAGCTGAGGTAAAATTGCAAGTGTCCAGGATGAACCCTTCACGCAGGAAACGACGTTCGATCGTCAAAAACTTCGGTAAAATTGCGATTTCACCGATGCAAGATGACGACGAGAATGAGGATGAGGATGAGGATGAATATGAAGGNGAAACGACGTTCGATCGTCAAAAACTTCGGTAAAATTGCGATTTCACCGATGCAAGATGACGACGAGAATGAGGATGAGGATGAGGATGAATATGAAGGCGAGGATGAAGTTGAGGATGAGGATGATTTTGATCATGAGAATGAGGATGATTTTGA
>BGPT01000085.1:132850-167985 GCA_003297045.1 Symbiodinium sp. clade C Y103
GATCATGAGAATGAGGATGATTTTGATCATGAGGATGAGGATGAGGATGAAGTTGAGGATGAGGATGATTTTGATCATGAGGATGAGGATGAGGATGAAGATGAGGATGAACTTGAGGATGAGGATGATTTTGATCATGAGGACGAAGCTGTCGTGCTTGTTGTTCTTTTTCCAAGTGCATCATGGCTATCCACTGACACATGGTTACCGAAGTCAGCGTGTGTCCAATTCTATAAGATCTGGACAAGCATCCACTGTCATCCGTGCAAACACTGGAAGCAATGACTGTGTTTGTCAAACGAAACAAACGAAACTAGACATTGACACTCATCGTAATGAATTAATGCGTTTGTCAAACGATACGAACGAAACATGAAACGAAACAAACGAAACTAGAATTGTTTGGTTTTTCGCGAGAGCGTCTGAGCGAAAGGTTATTCTTAAAGTGACGGTCTGCCATACATCCTCACATACTCACATCTTCACATCCTCACATCTTCACATCTTCGCATCTTCACATGCTCACCTCTTCACATCTCCATATCTTCAAATCTTTACATCCTCACATCTTCATCTCTTCACATCCTCACCTCTTCACATCTTCAATATCTTTTTTCTCATCCTCACATCTTCATCTCNTCTTCACATCCTCACCTCTTCACATCTTCAATATCTTTTTTCTCATCCTCACATCTTCATCTCTTCATATCTTCACACCTTAGACATTCACATCTTTTTTCTGATGCGATATCTTCATATATTTCTCTCTCTATGTTTCATGCTATACCATCTTCTGACTTACATATTTCACTATACCTCTCTTCGCTCTCGGGCCATCNTGATGCGATATCTTCATATATTTCTCTCTCTATGTTTCATGCTATACCATCTTCTGACTTACATATTTCACTATACCTCTCTTCGCTCTCGGGCCATCCGTGGTGTAGTTAATAATAGGGAAAGTTGGATGTTACCAAAATCCCCAAAAAGTGGGATAGTCCAAAAAAAATCCAGGATTACTACCTACGGCACTTGTTGCAAGGCCATGCGCCTGGGCCGCCGTCCTGGACTGGAGGCAGGGGGAAAACGCATCATGGAACATCTGCAAAAACTGGGATTGGAAACATGTGGGTTTGTGTGAAAGTAAGATACCTCCAAATCCCATTGTGAAGCATCATTTTCCCTACTTGGTGATGTGGGGTGTACACCTCATTTTTAGACAGACCCATGTTTTGAGAACTATGTGAAATGAGATGACATTGTAGACTGACGTCGCAACCCAGCGATGGAAGAAACTGCTTTCCGCCAGTGGTTGCGCATGGAGAAGCCTGAGGTGTGACGTCGCAACCCAGCGCTGGAAGAAACTGCTTTCCGCCAGTGGTTGCGCATGGAGAAGCCTGTTGGGTGGCAGGCGCAAGGGGTTCTGCACTGCACCATGTCGAAAGCAAGCTGAACGTGCAAGTTTTTCAGCAGTTGCAAAAACGATGGCAGGCGTGGGACATTTGAAGAGGATCTGCAAAGATGCATTACGCGTGGCAGGCCCAATACAAGAGACATGTCAGTGAGATATGTTAGGAGGTCAGGTAGCAGATTTCCTGAGAGGGATTACATTTTGGAGCATCAAATCTTCAGCTTTGCAAGATGATTTTGTGTGGCAGGTGCAGCACTTCGTATGCATGTGTGGCCATGTTCTGCTCGACTTGTATCAACATGTCCTTATGTCTCTCCACCATTCCGTACAAGTTCCATCCCCATCTCTTATGTTGAGCTGAAACTACTCAGACTGGGATCAAGTGAAGGGAGTTTCCCCAAGACATGTAGATCCCAAACTATTTTTTTTGAATTTCCCGAAGTGAAACGGGAGATGGACATGGGCAAACCTAAAATGTGTGGTGGTTCCTATGTGGGTTCTGAGGTTTTGGTGTCGGTTCCCTGTGGATCTCATCTTCGATCCATGACTTCTGTGGCCCATAGAGCCATAGAGGTATCAAAATGATGTTAAATAGTTTGACGAAATCTGTAGTCGCGGCAGGATGATTTTGCATTAAAACAAACATACCTGCACGACATCTTCGAGTATCAATGTTTGGACCCCGCCTACGTGAGGTACAAGGCCGGTTTCTTTGCCCCCCAGGGTGTTCATTCCCAAAAACGGTGGTTGAAAAAAGACAAAAAGGTAGGTCCCAGGGGGGCACCCCATATATATATAACTATATATATAATATATGTAAATAGAAAACAATAAATAAATAGATAAATAAACGAATACATGAATCAATAGGTATATAAATAAATAAATAAGCAAACAAAACAATAAATAAATAAATAAATAAATAAATAAATAAATAAATATAGACATAAATAAAATAAAAAATAAAATAAATAAATGAATAAACAAATGTATATATACACAAATAAATAGACAAATAAAAAAATAGATAAAACTGTATACATACATATGAGTTTAGACAACTTTTCGATGTTAAAGAAAGAGTACACACAACCGGAACGGCCAGTTGTCACAAAATTTATTTTCAACAATTATTCGCAGCAGTATGTGCCATGCCGTCTTGGCTTGCCAGGAGCTCAGAAGCAAAAAGGTCACTGAAGATCTACAAGCGACCCATCAAAAAGGATGGACTAACCTACGTGAACGCACTGGTGTGGCTCACGATTTCTAATCATGTCCCCCCTGGTATTTTGATCCGTAATGAAAGCCAAACGGGTGGAACATGGAATCACAAAGCTTCAGTCATTGAATTTGATCTAATATTCGCCAAACAAAACAGACAATCACAAAAACAAAAGACCAGGTGGGGCAGCATCAGCACACTTTTACTGCTGAGTACATCCTGTAAGGCTGTGCTCTAATAAAGCCATGTCCCTCTGTGATGGGTTTTGGGGTGTACATAGATTTTTTTGATTTTCCCAGATGTTGACACTGCGTTTTGTTTGTCGACGGTCTTTTGATTTTTTTTGCATCACTTCAGCCTTGGTGTCCGTTTTTCCTTGAGACTCAAAAGCCACCGTCAGGTTTTCTTTGCGTCATTGACGCGACTTTTCCCCGTCAGGGGTTCAGATGTCTCAGATCACAGAATTGAATGAATTGGAGTGGGGGGCTTTTGGCCGCTCCGCCTCAGTGCTGGTCAAGGTGCTACAGCTTCCCTGCCATTTGTGGCACTGGTGCGGCTGCAAGCGCTTCTTCGCTACAAAGACAACGGAGGGTAATGTTGCTATAGGTGCTTCTACACACCAAATATATCTTCCCCTAATCATCCATCAATTATCACCATCCAAATCCAGAGATAAAAAGGATCACTTTCTATAGATATACAATGTAGGGCGCAAAGTCACTTGGATTGGCTTCAAGTACGGACCATGATAGGTCATCTACTGTTCCTTGCCCAACTTCAGCCTCCCACCATCATCTCCCAGTCACCCTAGGTCCTGCTGTCGAACCCGAATGAAGCACAGAGCTTTGAAGGTGAAAGGATGAACGCATACAGAAATGATACATATGTATGTATGTATGCATGTATGTACGCATAGATGCATATGTATGTCTGTCTGTCTGTCTGTCTGTATGTATGTATGTATGTATGTATGTATGTGCGTATATGTATGTATATCATATATATATATATATATATAAGTGAACATACAGAAATAAACACGCACATACGTATTAACTATAGATGTGTATTACACACATATATATATATGTACTACCTATATGTGTATTACACACATATATATATATATATATGTGCATGAAATGTATGTGATTACATATATATATATGTATGTATTAGACATATAATATTTGAATTACATAGATTGTATTGCTTTCAAGTACTAAATATATATTCATATATCATTTGTTCAGTATCTATATTTGAATATTGTACAAGTTATTTAATATGACAATGTAAATGGTAATATGTATAATTATCATTTTTAAATGATATATATATATATGTATGTATTTATGTAATTTATATATAGATGTATATTATACGTTATGTATATTGCTATAATACGATATATATAGAGATATTATACGATATATATATATATTTATTATTTTTAATTTCATATATAAAATATATTCATACACTATATATAGTAAGTATTTTCATATATGTTGCAATATACTTAAATAAGGTCTAAAATATGTAATCGATATATAACAATCTATGTCTATAATACATTTTTGATATATATATATATACATATATTTATACATTTTAATACATGATATAATATCACTATAATATTTGATTTTTTATAGAAGATATATATCTATAAATATAGTAATATATCAGTATATATATATATCTTGTTTCTAAATGTGTATATATATATATATATATTGTAATTCTGTATTATACATATATGATCTTCGAAACAGCTTGCCATCATTTCATGTTCAACAGGAATTAGTTGGTTGGTTGGTTGGGTTGGTTGGGGTTGGTTGGTTTTGGGGTTGGGGTTGGGGTTGGGGTTGGGGTTGGGGTTGGGGTTGGGGTTGGTTGGTTGGTTGGAATATGTTATATAGAACGGTCAGTGCTTGTTTCTGTTGTTTTTTCCCCTCGAGATTCAGAGTTTGATGATTTTTTTGATCGCTGATTTTGTTGAAGTCCCGGTTGTTCTCTTGTTAAACTCCCATTTTTCTGGGTAAATCATAATGACACCACCACGACGTCACGGCGTAAATGATGGTGAATGGATCTGGGCAGCTATCCGCAAATTGCGAAACGTTTGAACCTGGTGAATTGTTGCTGTTGAGATAGATTCACCATTTTTGGTTGGTTAAATCATCATCCGCCGTTTTTGCTGGTGAATTTGCCAATGTGTGCTGATAAAAACTTCCATTTCTGCCCGTGAAATCCCAATTTTCTGTAGTGTTCAACAGGGAAGGTCCCGAGGTCCGAAGTTTCAGCTTTAAAAAACAAACACCATCCGAGGTGTCCCGGAGAAATGGGCCCTCCAATTTGTGCCCTGACTTGGAACGGATGAAAAAAAGGATTCACCTGGACAATTTGTGAAACCTTGTGGTTTTCAGCCTCAGGACCTACCCTCTGGTAAACTAACATAACTATAGCCGAAAATCACCATTTTTAATGGGAAAATCCACAAACTAAATGGCCATTTTCCATAGCTATGTTAGTTTATCAGAGGGTACATGAAATCACTAAACACACATGGGGAATTGGAAGGTTTTGCGGGAAATTATCAGCCATGAAACAATAAATGTTGGTATTTCAAATGTATTTTGTGAACCATCTTGTGGGACTTTATCTGAATTGATTAGCAACAATTGGCCTGAATGGCTAGCTGCAAGTCTTTAGGGAATGTAATGGGATATATGGGAAAAACAGAAAAAAATGCAATTGTTGCGAACAAACATAGGGATATGTTCGCCAACCAAAATTGGGGCACCTTATGCTTTTACTTCAGGGGATCCCCGGTTGCTCCAACCCAATAGGCACAAATTAAAACCAATTTCTGGGTACAATTGGTAATCTTCCGTCTTCGTTATCTAGCCACTTTACCCCAAACATGGCTTGAGAGGTAGTCATGGCTTGAGAGGTCAGTCCATGTTTCGCGATGTTCATGGGCTAGCCATCACAACTGCTGAGGGTGACATCCTTGAGGGACAAATGACTGGTTGAAGTTGGTTAAACATTCTTGTGTTGGTAGAGAATGGGGGTATTGGCCATGGACTTGGTTAACCGGTTTGCAACTTGATTGTAGATATATCAGATTATATCGCTTACAAGCGAGTATCTCATTGGCTACAACTTGCATAATGTCAACCCCGGATTAAACCCGGGGGTTGTTGGGTTGGGCGGTACCATTTTGATAGCAGATAAGATAACTATTGTTGGTGGTACTCCCCGGTCCTTAATCAGCGAGGATGTACTAATCTGGGTTTGACTTAGTTATATAGCTGGTTTGTAGCACTTTGTAACCGAATTTGTATTGCCATTATTTCCTTGTATCTGGGGTGCATCATGGGCTATGACCCAACAGAAGAACATCCCAGATTGGTTGTAAGTTCGTTTCTAATCCCATGGACAAACCTGCCACACACCCTAGCTGCTATACATTACTAGCAGTCAAAAATTCCGCATTTTGGTCTTTTAAGATCCACCCCCCGCTTTCGTGTTGCACGCTGTCGAGGTGTGTACATGGGCCGCCTGACTCCTCGCCAGAACCTTTCTGAGGAGGTGCGGCAGAAGGCGCGCAGAGATTTGAACGGAGGGGCGAAGTGCAAAAACAACGCGGTTTCAAGGATTTCCCATGGTTTTTACCAAGAAAGATGGGGATTTATATGGCTTTAACCAGTAAAAATGGGGATTTATATGGGTTCAACCATCAAGAATGGGGTCTAATCATGTTTGCAAGGCTTTTTTTGAATGTTTTACGCGTTTTCAACATATGGGCATTTTTTCGTGAATTTCATGCTGGTTGTTTGATGATTCTTGTCATTTTACATCATGTTGATATCATGGGGGTACATAGGGATATCATGTGGATATTTTCATTGATGATGAGCTCCTGTGGCGAATGGAGGGAGCGGGCGCTTCTGTCGGCTCTTTATTTTTGTGACTTTTTCTTGAAACAAATTGATTTTCTTTGGATTGTTTTCTTTTGTTTCGTAATTATCGTTTTTTGTCCTGTTTCTGTTGGGTGTTTTTTGCTTTGACTTTTGCTTTGTATATCTATAGCTATTCTATATATATATATATTTACTGTATATATGTTGTTTCTGATTGTGGAAATATCCTTCTTGGGAACGTGTTTTGTATTCTGTCTGGAACTTATTACGAACGCCAGCGGTCAGGCTAGGCTATAGTTGTGTATTTGGGAATGAAGTGAGTTTAGGGGTTAGGGGATTCTGCCAAACTCAGCGTACCTTGGTGATTGGGGTGGAAATAGGTAGATGATTTTTGATTGATGTCCGGGTCACGTAACATGCGGCAGATGGTTGACGGGGCTGTGGTGGAAGGCTTGGAAAATATTTGGTTTAAAGCGATCGTTTGATAGACACACATTGCCGTGCCAAAATGCTTTGTTGCAAAAATGCCCTTATGCTGTTTGTGGGCTGTGTCGGCTGTCTTAAAGGGCAGGCAATCGAGAGCCATCGCTGGACATGATAGAGTCACAGAGCGGTTTCGTGGTTCGATTGTGTTGCACCGCTTATCATATACCATTGATAGAAGCTAAAGCTAAGCTCTGTAAATGGATGGTGCAGTATGGAGAACATATCATATCAGAATCGTGTTGCTGTAATGGATATTTCTGCTTCAGGCGTGAGGATTAGATTTGTCCACTAGAAACACAGCTCCGATACAATCATTGAAACCCTTTTTATAGTGATTATAGCAAGCCCCAAAAGATAGAAAAGTAAATCTCTACTGAAATCGAAATGGTGATACTTCACTTTTCTATCTTTTTGGGGATGTGTAACAGGATGACTCTGCATTCTTTTTGCTCAGAAATACGAGAGCGAAACCACGTGCCAGCCGTAGCCATGAAACCAAACCAAAGGTGAATTGCCATATCAACTGATCCTCCCTGATGGTTTTATACCCATCTGTTAAAGATGGTTATATCCCCATACCAAGATATTGGGTTGCCTCTGCAGGTAGTTATCGCATTACCTTATACTCGTATATACAGATAGATCTATATGTGTATATATATATATACATAAATACATGTAAATACCCGCTATACTTGCTTTGATACCTCCAACCTTGCTGGCTAAATCACCATGTATAGGTTTGGCTAAATCACCATGATGTCAGTTCGATCCTCACTGATCATCATTGGTTATATCCCCATCATATGCTCATCACATCCCGATGAAATAGAACCATTAGATGGTTAATCACAAGTTACATCCCCACTTAATATTATCTCCATGAAATATCCCCATTTTAGATGTCCCCATTTTAGATGGTTTTAAGCTAAAAACCTCAGATGGTGAATCCCATGATTTTTAGGTGGTTATCCCATGACATGGGGCCCCGTTATTCTTTATTTGATAACTCCAATCGGTTAAATCACCATCAATCATCTATAAGGTCCATTACGTCTCCATCATATCCCTACTATATCCCTGCTATATCCCGACTAGGGTTGGTTTTTATACGCTTATTTGATGTGGTAAAGTTCTTCATTAGAATCCATTATTTATAGGGTTACATATTTATCTTCTTTGATGGATCTTAGGTATCAATGGATTGGTTAATGGGAAAATTTACAGGAAACCCCTATATTTCATGGGAAAATCCATGGTTTCCTGTAAATTTTCCCTTAAACCAATCCATTGAAGGTAGGCCAGTTGCTGGAAAGCTCAACATCACTAGGAACGCCTGTGATCCTGGGTTCACATCCGCCAGGGCCCAGTGCGTGGCTCAGTGGTCGGTGGCTCCGCTTTAGTGGAGCCCAACGTGACGTCGACGCTTGCAACGGTTCAGGTTGACCGGGTAGACAGGGTCAACCTTTGGTGAAAGGGTAGTTTTACACTTTGTAAAATATTTGGGTGACATGAAACAGTATAGAATAGATAAATGATGATAAATGGATTAATTTTACCATGAACTTGTAGTTTATCATGTCATGAAACAGTATGCTTCCCATCCCCAAACTACGTTGGTTCATGATCGCTGAAGGGCACATTGATGGATGATCCCCAACCGGCAAGACGGAAGCAGTCCAATTTGGATAGTCCTGCTCAGGACAATGGCTAGCAAGTGTTTGTAAGTTCAGTACTGTGGGTAAAACAATGCCATAAACCACCCATTTTGGAATGGTAAACATACCACCTATAAACATGGTGATTTGGGGGATGGTTTATCATTGTTTTACCCACATTACTCAAATCCTCCCAAATATCAATACCCCGCAAAAGAGCCTCCGAAACGATAACGGGCCCAAATTTGGCAGAGTGGACTTGTTCAAAGTCTTGTGAAGTCTTCAGGTTCCCCATTTCAGGCAAAGCCACTTGGTTCCATGGAACTACGAAGAGCCTTTTTTTGGAGGTGTTGATCCATAAAATAAAGGATTTCCATCTATAAATGGATTATAACTATGGTTATCAACCACCAAAAAGTGGGATGATCCTCCAGGTAGGTGATGTGGGCATGGCTCAAGGAGGGGTTGCGCAGCGGATGCACAACGTTGAGCATGTTTCGGTCATTTTTGGGCCATGAACAGTCCAATTTCAGAGGCTTAAGATTTTGAGCCATAGCTACTTCTTGATGTGGTATGTTTAATTCCCGGTCTATTGGTTAATCCGTATTTTTCATGATTCAATCATATCAACTCAATCTTTTCCATGGGAAACTGCACCTTTTGGACAGTTTCCAGCGCCGAGGAAGGCCTATCCAGCTGACATCATAGCAGCGGAGCCGACGGAGTGGTTGGAATGGGACTATGATGATTCTCACCTGGAATCATCGGGGAATTTCTTAAGTCATGGGGGATCCCCAAGTCACAAACTGGTTGTTTCTAATGACTTGGATGATTTGGGGTACCCCCAGGGATTGGAAATCTCCGTCAGGGGATGAACATGATGAACATCCACCACAGTTTGTGGTTCCGTCCCCATTTTCGAGGATTACATCCCCAGTTGTGCAGCTTTCGAAACCCGTATGTTGGTTGGTTGATTCGGTAATACCACCCAGTTTACACTGGGGATCATCACTATCCCACAGGTCCGGAAATCATATTTGTCATAGGATGATGAAAAGGAATCCTGCATCCTGACATTCATCATCCTTCCAGGCATCATCTGGCACCTGGAATCATCGAAGCATCTTTGTTTCGGCATTACCATGGCTGACTTCTTTCAGAAAAAGGTATATCGAAAACTGTCCTCCCGGTGCTTATATAGATCCCTATGGATCCAAGTACTTTCTTAGGAAGTGTTTGGGGTATGATTTGGGGGGTGAAATACCTTCTCAGAAGGTGTTTGGATGCACAGGGGATGATATTTAATCCATATTTCCGTGTTTGCGACTTTTCTATCTTTTTGGGGGTTGCCAAAGTCGCATTTCTTTGTCCCCTGGCTTCCTTTTGATGACATTTTCCGTAGGATCGGCCATCACTTGGGATGTGGTGACGTGGATCCACCTGTGTCATCTGAATTTTCGCGTGCTGTCCAATTAAAATTTCATATGGCTTTAACATGCTTTAACGGGAACAATGGACTCTTGAGGGGGTAACAGTTGGGGTTGTAAATGGGTATAAGTTCTAAGTATGGTTGTGGCATAAGTATGGATATAGCTCTGGTACAACTATGGTTCGAACTATGGTTATAAATGGGTATAACTATGGTAAAAAAAACGCAACCGTAACCATGGCTCTGGTAGCGCTCTGTAGCCATGAAGAGTGGAGCTGCCCCAAGGATTTGCAACGAATCATTGATGCTCCTGGGTGGCGAGCTGTGCAAGCGAGTTTCTACCATTTGTGCCGCGGCAGACAATTGGGTGTTTCGTTTTCGGTGATCTGGTTGGTAGTTTCACTAACATTTGTTGTTTTCCATCCTGTAGGTTGTGATGATTTCAATTCACTTTATATTGTAAACATAGGTTGGAAGCACCAACCAGCCAGCTTGGTCAGCACAGTTTCGTCAGTGATCTTTGGATGGCTCTAGTTGCCAACCTCCCAGTTGTCACCGCCGTTTTGTGCGATATTTTTTCTCGGAGGATCATCGGGTATGGGTCAACCCTAGGCCCTAGGGGGAGTTCCGGAAAAAAAGAAATGGATGGTGTATGATCAAAATGCACTTAAAGCCACATCATCTGACATGGGTTTTTGAGTGCCTTGACATGCCAAGGACTAAGATTCTATGAACAGTATCTAGGACTATTTAAAATCTCTGTGATAGTCAGGAGTGACATTTTGATAATTCCCCCATCTACCCCCATCTGTAAGCCCCAACTTTTCCCACCTCATCCTGCTCAGGCTCTATTTGGAGCTCCTTGGTGACGTGGCTGCAGATGGCCCCCAAGCAGCCCAAAAAGGGCATTTATAACTGATACAACCAACAAAGATATGGGATATTATAGGATACAGATGTGAGTTATGATGATATGTAGCAGTTAGATATCATAAATCGAAGTGTTAATACAGGGAGATATGATTTGCGAAACCTGACCTCACCGGTTGCTTTGGGAAGTCATCCCAGAAGTGGCGGAAAACCTTTCAGTCGAAACAGTACGAAAAATGGGAAACAGCACCAACATATTGCGGTAAAGTACCCAAAATTTCTAAGGTGTCCTGGGTAGATACCTACATAAATCTGGGGCGATGAAGCTGAATAGATTGGGGGTGGTTGAGATTGGTTGAGATCCCCAAAGTCTCTAGGCGTATCTGTGGTCTATGCCCGAAATACCTGTTCCCCACATATAGACCATTTGCTGGTACGTGTCTCGTTGCAGTGGTGGTATCCCAACATCCACAGATTTTTTGGTTCTGCAGCCAGCCTCACAGATCAGGCGGCGTCTGCGGGAGGTTGAGATGCAGACGGTCATTTTGGGCCGAAAGATGAGCCGAATTCGCGATTTAGAGGCAAAGATTTGCGATTTGGGACAGCAGCTTCGCCGAGCATGAGAGGACCTTGAGGATGAACAGGCAAAGTTGGCAGACATTTCAAAGAAGAACGATGAAGGAACCATTTCAAAGAAGAACGATGAAGGAACAGAATGAGTTGGCGGAGTGAGGTGTCTATACCCCGTCTCCGGCTGGCCTACGGGACATAACCTGCTTCCGTTAGATTGGAGAAACAGTCGGGGTTCACCTTCTTTCGTCCGCTGGAAATGCTTGATTCAGAGGGATTTCATGACAATTCCGTACAATTCCCATGAAATGAATTGGAATCATCACTGGGTTTTGTCACGCTTGCACTGTTTATTTTTTCATGCTATCAATATGACATGAGAATCCCCATCAAGAAACTATAAGTGCATTTAATGAGTATATTGATCCCCACATGATCATCAACCATCATTTCAGATTAATTTATATCTATATCACCAGTGATTCCTCATTTTTAAGAAGTTTAATGTGGGATCCACCCAATGCCCTGCATAAACCTATCGGACCGAGGCACCCTGGATCGGGATCGCGCTTCCAGGAAAACGGCCGAGGCCGAGTGGAGCGTCTGTTTTTTTTCTGCGAATCAGCAGGGAGACGCATAAAGATTGGCGATTTAACCAATAAAAATGCGGATATGATATCAAATTGATGTTGATTGATGTTGCCGAGGCGAATCGTGATTCAGGAAACCAACATGGGTATATATATATATTCTTTTACAAGAACCAGATGGTTTGAAGGACCGATGGCTGGTCAGGGCTGGAAAGGGCTCAAAGATACTATGCATGCGGCCTGGGATTGGTGGGTCAGCACGAAGAAAAGTAGGTAATCATTCTTTTGAATATACCTACACATACATAATATGTTTATATATGTATAAATACATACATCTCGATGTGTATCTGAAATCTATCAACAGACATACAATAAATAGATAAACAAACACATAGAAATACATACACATGACATGAACACATGTCACATGAAGCAACAAACGGCTTCTGCAAAGCCAAACGGGCAGCGAGTTCGGAGGCGCAGCTGGATGAGACCAAGACCAAAGTGGTGCCCGAAAACAAGGGACCTCCCAGTGACTGGGACTTCTGTGGTTTCCAAAAAAAGGGGTAGATATGTGGTGGATATATGGCAATTACCCTCTGGTGAACTAACATAACTATGGAAAATCACCATTTTTAATGGGAAAATCCACGAACTAAATGGCCATTTCCAATAGCTATGTTAGTTCACCAGAGGGTACAGGGTGTCTACATATACATATAGGGTATCTCTCTCTCTCTCTATATATATATATACACATCTATGTAAAAGATAGGGTATGTATGTATTATATAATATAGATATAGATGTATCATATTATATATACATATATGATATATACAGATATAATATATACACATGTAATGTATACATATATAATATATACATATATAGTGTATACATTATATATATATATATATGTATGATATCTAATATGACGAGGATAGGTATACACACATACATATATACATACACAGACATACATATGTGCCATGGTCCAAACGTGGTGAATCTCCCTTTCAAGGGGATGGTGACAATCCATTTTCAAACGGGTTAACATACTTAGTATAGGGAATCCCATGATGGTGGGATGACCAGGGGCCCATGTGTTGACCATTTCACATATAGGGTATATGGGGGTATAACTCATAAATACGCAAACAATAAATACATGCAATACGCAAAATAAATACACATACAATTCTCATTGAATAAATAAAATAAATACGCAAATAATACAAATACAAAATCAATGCAATACGCCAAAAATAAATACGCATAATAAATAAAGTAATAGATATTCAATTCTCAATGCAATACGCAAACAAAATTTCGATAAAGTGAGGAGAATGACAGAAAACGATATGATGGGAATCGGAATCATCATCCCCAAATAAACATATTTCAGATTAGGAAATCATCATTCCAGTAAGAGTTGGGAACCATGGTTGGCAACTGGGTACTATCCTGTTACATCCTGCTATGTTCCAGTCATTTTGGCCTTGTATCCCATGATTTTTGGGACTTCCCATCTGGCGATTCAACCTGACACAATGCTTGCTGTTTCTTAATCGAGGCTGGTTGGTGCTACGGTTGTTTCACCGGGAACTGTGGGGGGTATGGGGATGTGAGTCGTATTTCACCAGCAAAACGGAAGGAGTGAGGATGTTGCCGGCAGAACAGAGGGTTTGACCCTGCAGAAATGACTCCCATATGACTTCCCAGCATTTGCGCTGCAGTCTTCAACCGTGGCGATGGACTATCACAATGTTTTGGAGGCAATTGTCGGTTTTCCAGCTAACCATGTTTGATTATTGGAGGGTATTTTATCAGAATCCGACGAGATTTTTTTCAACAGAAGAGGCTGGGGATTCTACTACCAACTGAAGGTAATGTACCAATGAGTTCTGCTCTGGGACAATTAGGACCCCATACCTACCTCAGCTAGCTTTATTTTGGAGTTAAGAGAAGTGTAGTAAACCCACCATTTCGGTGGTGATTTACCAGCTACCTAACAGATATTTTCATGGTATGAACTATCATTTTGAATGCTTAGAGCCCTATTAGTAGTGCTGGGTTTGCGATGTTGGATAGCTGGAACAATGATAAGAATACAATTGATTTTCCCATTATATTTCTATACCAGCTTCCCAATTTAATGGTGGACAGCTTACTGGTAAAACAACCAAATAAACGAACTTCATCAAATGGCAATTTTTCGACTTTTCCATGTCAACATCTTCATTTTATGGCAGTAAATGTCACATATGTGACACCAAAGTAGATTGATAAAAAACGGAACACAAGAGTTAAATCCCATTGAAATCCCTGGCCTTTTGCTGCGCATCTTGTGTCCCCAGGCACCAAGCAGTTGGCGCAACTCTGTTTGTTCGTGGCCGTGCCCTTCTTCGGCTTTGGCTTCGCGGACAACGCGTGGCTCGATGTGGAAAACCCACCATGTGTAGACCATTTTCCTAGGAAAAGCCATGGGTTTTCCGCATCTTTTTGTATGTTTACTGTAAGGCACTGTAGGGTAAGAACCAGTTACGGACGTGTTTTTTTGGGGGATGGCTTTAATTACTGAAAATGAGGGAGACAACGGCAGGGGTGGGTTGAGGATTTTTCCTGCTTTTGATCCTTCATTCTGTATATGTTACATATTTAGTTTTTTTTAAATCCAACAAGCGGGATGAGGATCCCAACAGATTTTCAGGAGGCGAACGAAACCAATCACCCGTTTGGGTGTTTGGCTTGCGGCTTGAGGGACTCAGCTTGGGTGTTCTCCTGAAAGAACCAAAAAGAGAGCACTGAGCCTTGAGTTTTTTGGTGGCTTCTGGGAAGATTTGAGATGGATGAACAGGTTGGACACCCTCTGTGGTTTTGAGCTCTTAACATCGCCAAGAAGTAAAATGAGGTATAGTTTAACTTTTAAGGATATTTAAGGTTTTGCCACATGAATCACGCCCTCACTGATTCGACACGCTTGTTCACTTTGATCAAGTGAGATGTTCAAGTTGACATCAGCAAATCGGGCGGGTATGGTCAGCATGCACTATCTAAAAAATGTGTGTGTATATATATATATATATAATATCACATCTATATCTATATCCAGGAATTACATAGATCCTTTCTCTATATCCATGAATTGTATCCCAATGAAATATCTCCATTTGCCTCGAGTATTGCCGGTCAGATCCCCAGTTTCATTGGCTATGTCCATGAAATTCCATGATATCCAATGAAATAGCGCCATATTATCCGATGAAGTTCCATGAAATCCTATGAAATCCGCCCCAAAAATCCCATGAATATCCCATTTAAATCCCATCCCGTTAGAATCCCCAGTTTCATTGGCTATCCCCATGACATTTTTCCGTCCCAAGTTCCCAAGGATCATGATCGTCTGCGGGGACTTCATCGATGCGCAGTTCGGCGTGATGTTCGGCTTGACCACCATGGCCTCGGCAGGTGCGGGCTTGACGGGGGGGCGAAAGGAAAATCTGTGGGACATCTCTGGAACATATAGGATTTTCATGGGAGTTGTTGGTTGGGATTTTGATGGGATGTGAGATTTACATCATGGGATTTGAATCGAATTTTAGTGGGATTTAAGGGGTTTTGATGGGATTTTAATGGGATTTTAAGGGGAGATTAATGGGCATTAGTGGGATTATCAGAGGAGATATCACCGGTTAGCTGACTGCTGATCATAATTTTTTACTGATAAGTGATGAGAAGTGGCTTTTTTAATGACATATCCAGAATAAACTGTATTATCGGGTGGTGAATGGAGAGAGCTGTGATTGGAGCTATGGTTATGTCCATCGATGGGGAGCTTTTTTTGGAGCTACAAATTGAGTAGTTTCCCAATCACTTGATGGACAAAAATGAGAAGTGCAAGGTGAACAGGTTGGTGATGTTGTTTTTTTTTAACCCTCTGGTAAACTAACATAGCTATGGGAAATCACCATTTTTAATGGGACAATCAACAATTTCTATGGCCATTTTCAATAGCAAACTGTTAGTTTAGTGGAGGGTAGTTGTGGTGAGGGGTAGAAGTTTCGCAATCATATGAGGATGTAACCAACCACCGGGTTACCCATGAGAAATGGGAAGATGATTGGGGGGAATGTAGGAGCTACAGACTTGTGAAATTCTGGTTAACAGGTTCACTCTTTGATATATATAGATAAGGGTATATTTCAGATCCTGCTAAAGATGAAGTGAACTGTTCACTTTGTACATCACCATTTTCCATGGAGAAGCCCAATTTTTTGTTGTTCAATGCCAATTTTTGATTACTGAATCCAATCCTTGGTGATCAAATCACAACCTTTGACTGTCATACTCAGCTTCTGGTTCATCCCAGTTTTTGACGTTGAAATCCACGATGTCGACAGTTAAATCGTAATTTTGATGCTATAATCTTACTGGTGCTTAGTAGGGAATGGGGGAATGGGATGATTATAAATGGTTATTATAGGTCATTCCCCCATTCCCTACTAAGCACCAGTAAGTAATCGCATTTCTGATGTTGAAATCCATTTTTTTCGTGGCTTCTGACCGCCTCAACAGATGTCGATCTGTCGTGCCAGGCTTGGGCAATTGGCTCAGCGACACCATCGGCCTGGGCTTGGGCGATGTGATCGAGCGCACCGCGGGGAAGATGGGTCTGAGCAATGGGAATTTGTCGCCCGCGCAGGCGCCGGGGGGAACAGTGGGTGCGAGGGTGAGCTGGGGCAAGGAGGGGATAGGTCAATGAGCACTTGGTGAAATTTTCGTAGGTTTCTTGGGTGAAATTTTGGTATCCAAACACATGGGGAGATGAATGATGTGGAGCCGGCTCGCCATCTGCAAAGGCGTGAAAGCGACAGGTTTGGGGCAAGAAGGTGTGGGACTGAAACAACAACTCAAATTTAGTGGTGGATGTGACTCTCTGACTCTCAGAGTCCATGTTTTGTAGATGATTGTCACTAGTCAAACTTAGTCTGAGTAGTGTCGGATCCTTCCATCTCTAATGAAGATGGATCTTGCTACCATGAATTCATCATTTCTGCTAATTTTTGAAAGTCCCGTCTTTTGGAGAACCTACAGTACGATTCCTAAGATGATCTCTATCACACTGAATTGTCATTGGGTTTCTACAACCAGTTGCGATTCCTGTGGTGGTACCCTGGTTTTCATGTGAAGACAGCTAGTAAAAACTCTTCATCCCCGCATTCACAGGGAAAATCATGGGTTTTGACCCGGCCGCATACAGTATCCAAAATCTGTGGTCTTGTGCCTCTGATCGCCAATGAAAGTATTGATGAAATGCACCCCCATTTCTTCGAGTTACATCCAGAACTTTCTCTGATATTCTTTCCCAGTTTGGTTGATTATAGTTATAATCCTTATTTCTCTCAATCTACTTACCATCTTTTTTTTATGGCCAAACATTTCCGCCGACCCGCGGTAGGAGCGCATGCAGCCGGCGAAGCTGACAACGTTGGCGGGAAAACTCATTGGAATCACCCTAGGATGCTTCGCAGGCGATTCTTGGGGGGAAGGTGGCAATTTTCGGAAGTGGAGAGGGAAGCTGATTCTTTTTGAATAGGTTCCGATCTGTTTGGGAATAATTATATACTAAAGAAGTTTCTTTTTTAACACTGAGTAACAAAACATATTTATACATATTTAGGATATTTTATTTAGGCAGCAAATACTGGTGGTAAGCATCATTTATGGCTACAAAGCCGTTCTGCGCAAGGCAACACAATTAGTGGACTTGGTTAGTAAGCAGCTAGGATATGGTAATTTCCGACTTACTAAGTGGGTCGCACCCCCTAAGCACATGGTTGCAGCAAAGTCAACATAGATATTCCCCCCTGGAGGGTGCAGTCGGTTTCCAGATTGGTACATCCGGAAAGTCACCGTTGGGTACCTCTGTGGGGGGCTTCCTAAAATTACCACCGAATCATCCAAGTCGTGGATGACCATTTTAGTATTGAAACCCATGGTTTTGGGGATCCACCATTTAAAGAAACCCTCCAATATATGTATATAATATAGATAATATATATATATATACATACAGAATACATATATATATATAATATACATGATCCTCACAAATCAGCAAGGTTTCCTCAATTAGTGCATTAGCGGGATATTCACCAATAGAAACGGGGATATCAACAAATGAAGGAGGTAATTGGCAGTTTTGCTGGTGATTAAATTGCTGATGGGGACAAGGTGCCACCCAGTTATAAGTTGGTTTATGACCCATCTGACTGTAGATATATTCCCAATGAACCTTAGTGATTGTAGTTACAAACCAACTTACGCTCCGGTAATCAAACATGGCAATTGAACATCCTCTATACATGCTGTTTTAATGGGAAAATCCTCCATAAATGAGGTATTTTCCATTGACACGTTTGATTGCCAGAGGATAGCTATGTATGGAGCAACACCTTTCCCGCGCCAGGCATGGTACCGCTGCTGTTCCTGAAACCCGCCAAGGTGGAGATTCCCAAAGAAGACCTGGAGGCAGATCCGATAACTTGGTACCATTGCTTCATTGCTTCGATGTTTGGTTGGAAAGCACGGCTTTTTTTTTCCCGATTATGATAGCCATCTTGATTTTTTTTTGGGTTGGGAGCCTCGGGACGCTCAAGATCCCAGGTCCAAAAACACATTGGCTACAGTATTTGGTAGGTCAAGGGTGCCTAGGAGGATAGAATATGATAGAACTTGGGATAGAAGTTGAAGCAAACCAAAAAAAACCACAGGGATATGTCTTGCAAGATTAGAGATTTCAACAATAATTGAAGAATCATGAATGTTTGGTATGTAGACCGTTGTTAAAAACCCTCACTAAGCAAGAATGCACCCCCCGTTTCGAGCCTTTGACAGCTTACCGTGGGGTGAACATCAGAGTTGTTGGATTTGGGCATGGGTCAAAGTTGGATACCCCTAAAACAGGATCGGCAATGAACAAAATGGGAAGAACAATGATGGTCCCATGAATTTTTGATTTTGACTAACTGATACCCTAAGGACTTTTGCAACAAAGAATTACAATTTGTGTCGGTTCAATCCTCATTTGTTCTTGATTTTGACATCATTTTTTTTTCCCAAATCCTCAAATGATGACATCCCCAGCTTTTTTCTGGTTTTTGTCCTATGAGTTTGTCTGAAACCGGGGGTATCCCTAATTTATGGCTATTCTAATGCTGAAAATAGTGGTAAACCATCAAATGTATTCAAATGTGGACATACCCCTATCTTCGCAGGTGAAGTCCCCCCGTTGTTCGACGGGTTTCGACGAATGTCAGGTCTATGAGTCCACCTTCATGCCCTACGGTGTCTCCACCGCAGCGTGACTTGGCGCTGAAAACGGAGATGACTGGGAGATTTGAGTACCACAGTATTGAGTACCGCAGACTGTATCTATATACACATATATACAATTATATGTATGTATATATCTGATATATACCTACCGGGTAGTATATACCGGGAATACATATATATATATATATACACACAAAAAGATTATGCATCCAAGACATCCCATGCCCGGCTACCAGGTTCGTGCAGCTCATGAAGCAAGCGGCGCGGCGCCGGCAGGCGCCGGGCCACGTCATGGTGAAGGGCGGCGTGCCGTTCCCCAAGGCCCGGGAGTCCATGGGAAATCCATGGGAGAGATCCTGCGCGTTGTGCCACATAGAGATCCTGTGAACCCCCCAAAAGGGTCCTCGTACAGAGACCTTGTTGAGTTCCTTAGGTTTCTTGTGTTTATTTACGTGGTCCTTGTTGGAGACTTGGCGGGTTCTCCCAAACGATCGTTGTAAAGAGATTTGGTGCCCGCTAAAAAGCTGTCACAGAGTCCCCTTATATTTTGCCAAGTCCTGATGAATTTGTATTGTTGCATCCTGGTAGTTCCCTTACGGATCAGCAGAGATCCTCCGAAATCTTGTGACTTCCCCTGAGGGATCCTTTGTACCGAGATCTTGTGAGTTCCTTGGAACGGTTCTTGTTTTCAAAATCTACGTTGGTTCCGTTCATAGATTCTTGATATCCTTGTGTAGAGATCCTGCGAGTTCCTTTGTCCTTGTGTAAAGATCTTGACATGCTTGCATATAGTTCTTGCGAGTTCCTTTCCTTTCAAGGATTTTTCTATGGAGATCCAGGTATGTTGGTGCTGTCAGTGATCTTGTTTTCCAGTCATGGCTGCAGGTGATCTTCATTCAATTCCCTATTCTGCGACAAACCCAAATGTGTGTGTTTGAGAATGGGGTAATACCCAGTAAAACTGGCCATTTCATGGGGACAATTGTGACTAACCATCAACTTTGGGGGGTACCAGTGGGTACCATATTTTCAGCACCAACCCGAACAAAAAACCACCACCAACCTGGTGCGGCTACATGTTTACTCCCTCAAAATCAAAAGATTTGCAGCAAGACATTCAACAACACCTGAATTTAGATGTTATCCCATCCCCATATATCCTAAGTATATCTCATCTAAGTCCCATCTTCACTGTTTAAATGCAGCTTTTTAATGTGAACTCCTCGTAATATCCCCCGCTTCTGTTGCTTGCTGCCCAAGAAACAAACATGGTTTGTGTCTAGAAAATGTGGAAAAAACACCCAAATCACTTGATTTCTCATCATTTTCCCTATCAAAATAACCACAAATTTGTGTTCCCCAGGTGATTCAATCGCGACCCAGCCAGGTGATTCTCCTCCTGCGAGGCGAGGCCATCGCCATCAAAGTGGGCGAAGATGCTTCCGAGGTGCAAACTTTGTCATAGGGAAACGATAGGAAAACCCATAGGGAAAACCATAGGAATACCTCTAATGTTGGTAAAATTTGTTCAACCATCCCCTAATTTCAACAAAAAATGGCTGGGATTCCAACCATTCAAAAATGGTTGTTTATGGCATTGTTTTGCCCATATTACCCAAACTTGGTCAGCAAAGATGGGGAGTCGAGCCAAAAACATGGCAATGGGTGGGAATGCATCAGCTGTTGCATTCATGCTCTATCCTTATTTATATGTTTGTTTGAGGAAGATGATCCCACTATATTTCAAGTGACTTGAATTTATTGTCATCCAGCATTCTTTTTTCCCAAGTCATGCGATTGTGGCAAAGGACAGGATGGTTCGACAGACAATTACAAAGTTACTACCAGTAGGCACCAGTGTTTAAGGGTGTCACAAGTTTTGCTTCTGACCGCCAAGAGTGTCCTAAGTCCTTCATGCAGATTGTTAAGTCCTTCATGCAGATTGTCAAGGCAACACCAAACCCCTGCAAACACACTTGATTGGATAGCGGCATGATGCTAGAAGATGCTTATTTATTGTTGATTCCGAGAATAGATATCAATGACACTTCATTGATACTTCCTCTGCCAATCTTCCATGTCGCAACATCGTGGGTGGTACAATCATTTTATATTGGTTCCTTATTTTTTTGATGATGGTTGGCCATTTTCCTCGTTTTCAGGGGGCCCTTATATTTCCCAGTTTTTGGCGGGGTACACATCCCATTTTTCTTCTGAAGAGATGTTACAATCTGACCTTGGTGATTGTTGACACCCGCAGTCAATGGATTGTTAGTTCCGAATTTTGATTGGCCAAATCCGCTATTCTGATTCTCGAACATTTGCGCTGCTGGAAATTTGAAACAGGACAAATTGAACTTGCGCAGAAATGCCGTATAGGGGTCCCCGCAGAGATAGAAACCTATTTTCCAGGTAGTTGGATCATGTTTTGCGAAAATTCGTTCCAGGTTTCTCTAAATTTTCGGCATCAGATTTCGCTTTTTCCATTCGGCTTCTCCATGTTTTCCGTGCGTTTTCCTTGAATCAGATGCGGGTGTTCGGCGATTTTCGCCATGCGCAACAGGTGCCCTCACTGGACGGAACTGGAGATCCAACCCACAAATACCTCGGGCGCTTGGAGGTGTCTTGTCAGCAAGTATTGGGAGGAGAGATGATTCGGATAATAGGAGATGATTCTGATATAATGGAGACTTTATGATGTAAATCATATACATAACTATTCTTATACATTATGACACAAGTATAAGGGATTCTTTTATGAGATGTATTGCGGACAATATGAGAATATTGAGGATAATACGAGATCTTCAATTGGTCATGCACTTTATACATTTCTTTGCTGGTTGTTTTTTAGTCGGGTATACAACCTGATTAGACCGACTTGTGAACAAAGCCCTTTTTTGTAGGAATAGAAGTCTTCTTCACAGCTCATGCAACCAAGTGTACCCCAAAATAGTGGCATTGTATTGAACGAATGTCAGCTGTGGATTGATGTTGACCATGGTTGATTAATCAACTGGGTCCCCTCCCCTTGCCGGTGACACGGCAAGTGACCTCATAAGGACCTTAGATTTTTTGCGGTTTATGGAAGGGACATTTCCCCCAAATTGGAATAAACACATGAAACAATAAGCTTGATAAATGTGAGTCATGGGGACAGATGAACCCTTCGTTTTTCCTGTATGTCCAGCAGAACCTGCAATTTTGAAGTGTAGACTAGATGCATCCGGGGTTTGACCGCCAGATATGCGTTTCTTGGAAAATCCCTCAGGTTTGGAGTGGTCAGTAAATGATGAGCAAATCCAACATGTTAGACCACACCAAATTTGACCATTTGGGGAATTTGATAAACTGTTGAAACCTTCGGGGGTTTTGTAAGATTTGCTCTATTGGTTTGTTGAACGAGTGGGGACCCCCCGGCCGTGTTTTCTGCTTGGATTCAACCGATTAGACAATGCCTTTCTTGACATGTGGGGCATTTCGGGCATCCTCGATTTTTGGGCAGCCCAGTTGGTTCAATTTCAGTCATCCCCGCTTTTTTCCTTGATTTTTATCAGAGTCCCATCATCTTTGTGAGTAACATCCGTATTCTTGTGGCTGTTACTCAAATCCTCTCATTTCTGCTGAATCATGTATGCCGAAATAAATCACAGAATCGTCGAAACCTTCATTTTTTCCTGGGTGAAGAAACACCTCCGCCATGTTTTTTTTGTTTTTTGCCACGTTTCGTGGGTCAAAAATTCCTCCAATCTTCTTAGGGCGATGAGCCGAGCAGCTCCCCGGTGTTGCGACGCATCTGCTCCCATGGATCCGTGGTGTCACTCGGATGTCAACGGACGGTGGAGTTGTTCTCTACCAAAGACGACCAGATGTGATTTCTACCACCGAAATTCCCCACATAGATACCCTCTGGTGATTCAACATAGCCATAGAAAATCCCCTATAAATGGAGGTTTCTAGCTGGGAAAATCATCCAAGATTAGCCAGCTATTCCATGGCTATGTTAGTCATAACCAGAGGGTAGATAGTTTTCTTCCTGATTCTCACGGATGATGTTTGCTTCCTGGTTGCCAGGCTTCGGACTTTCTATTTTGGGGTGGCATAAAAGTGGCAAACTCAGCGCATGAAAAAAACAGTTTCCTGGACTAGGTGGGGACTAGACGGGTGCATAATCACGTAGATAATCACGTATAGACATGCACCATGCACACTGGACGCAGAATGGAGTGGTCTAAGTCACCAAAGATTCGGATTTCATGCACCAAATGGTGGGGATACATAGATCTTACAGTTGTTGGCATTTTTTCGAATCACAGGATGACCACCAAAAGGCTCGGATCATCCCAGTCGACTGGGAGTAGGACTGGTGGGATCGTGGGAACAACTGAGGTGCCTGGCACCTGCGACCTTCCAAGTTAGGGACTCACAGAAGTTTTTCACAGACCATATCGATGGCCCGCAAGAAGAAGACGACAAGCTATTTATGAAGTGGATGATCCTCCAAGTAGAGAATAGACCTTCAAGTGGAAGAGACGCAGGACTTGCAATCACCGTGATTTCAATCACCTATTGCACTTCCATGGCTATCAAACTGCAATTGCGATGGTCTGAGACAAGTTTTTTTTTTCTAGTTAAACTACCTTGTTTGAACTCCAGCATAGTAGGATATCTCAAGCAACACATACACCTATTTATGTACACCCACATGTGCTGCGGTCATCAAAATGCAATAGATACACTATCTCCCAATCAATAATGCCTGTCATTATTTCCACATAGTTCCACATTTTTTTATAGCCCATCATATTTATCAACCTGCTGTAGATGTTCCAGTTTCAGGTTTTGCAGGTTCCCCCCAGATGCAACTGTGAAAAAAATCTGCTGGAATGTGAATCTCCCTTGCAAGTGGTAAATAGTCCTGTTTAACAGGTCCTTTGTCTGACATTGTCGGTTTTTTCTGGATTGTCAGTCCTAGTGTTAAGCCAAACAAGTACCTGGAGCTTCCAAAGTATCTACGCATATTTGCAATTGCATGTGGTTTTCACGCATCTGTTTCCCAACCGTTTTCACGGGTGAGTGCTCAGATCCTTCATCTGTGAACGGCTTGAGGAATGGCACTGCTATCTCGAACCCCGCAAGAGTGGAGGAGGACTATCCCAGTGCTACTTGGACTTGGATAGGAACGGTTCTTTTCCCGACTGGTCAAGTAAGCCTGGTTGAGTAGGTCGACGTTTCTTTTTGCCACCATTTCAGGACAGTTTTTCTCTGTTCGCAGGTTCAATGGTTAGTGTTTTTTTGTTAGCAACTAGGGTATATCGGTATATTCCACAGTTTTTCCCAGTGATTGGTGGATCAAATGGCCCTCGTTGAAAAATGCATTTCCAGACCAGTTATGGGGATCATCCCAGCCTTGGAAGGAAAAGAGGGGGAAAATGACCTGGCAGTCCTGGTTTCGGCTTTTTGAAGTCGTTGGTTTTAAGAATTTCAAGGTGATTTTGTTATAGTATATATATATAATGTATATATATATATACACATAATATATATATATATATACATATGTATATATATATATATACATATGTTGGGGTTGCCAATAGCCCCAGATTCATGATCTTTTTACTCTTTTTCAATCTAGTGAATCCCACTTTTCACTGTTTTTGAAGTTCTTTTTGCATTGAAATAGTGTCAGGACACACACCAACGATGTTTTGCCCCACGTTGCGAGATCAGTCCAAGTGTATTTGCCACGGCAGCAGTGAAGCAAGGGATGTTTTGAAGACACCAAGGGGCAGGATTTTTCCTTGATGATGATCATTATCATTGTGGTCATTATTTTGATGCTGATCATTATTCTTATCATTGACCAACGTATTCTTTGAATTCGTTCATAGCCGCCTCCCGGAAGGCACACGTGTAAATCAATGTAAATCATGTTTTAATGCTGCTGATGCCAAGGACGTCATTGCAGAGAGCCCTGTGGAATACTTGGAGTGCCTTGGTGTTTGCAGCAAGGCTGGCGCCATTCGAAGAAGATTTGATTTTTGGCCCCCCAAGCTTTACATGTTTCACAGCAAAAATTGGGTTTGAAAGATGATTTTCCTGTTGGATTTGATGATCTTCTGCATTTGGATCAAATTATAGGGTAAAACAGGGACCATGGCAAGAACTACCACGTCACTTTGCTTAGCAAGCAAGTCTATCCATCATGTGTCACCTTGAACCTGGAGCTCAAAAAAATCCTGAAATGGATTTGGCAAGATCATCAACTACTGGAACTCGGGGGACCCTACTTTCAGACAAACCCAGATTATGTCTGATTTTTTGTTGGGTTCCCACGGACTGGGTCATTTCCGTATCTATTCTTAGCAAACTCCCCATTTTGGTAGGTTCACGTCCCTGTTGTCTCAAAATCTGGACCTTCAAATTTTCGCAGTTCCCACGAGAAGTTCCAATTTTCCGGCAAACCAAATCTGCTTGGTGGTTTAACCACGTAACTCAGATATATATATATATATACAATTATATATATATATACATATGTATATACACATTATTTTCATGTATGTATATATATATATATATATGTACATATATATATATAGATAGATTTGATGTATATATATATATACACACACACATGTAAGCACCGATGATCTGATTGGTGGATTGAACCATATTAAAGCATCGCTATTTTCAACATTTTTTCACCCCCAGAAATAGGATTATGATCCGACTTTGCGTTTTTGTTTTGGAGGATGGGCGGCCCCGAAATCATCAGGTGGGAGTACAAGGACTTGATGGAGATCATGAAGGCCGTGGGGAGGGGCAGTGCCCAATTCACCCGTGGCTATGCCAAACTGCTGAAACTTGGGGATGATTAGAATCTACCAAGCGGGGGAATCCCTGATTCATTTGCGTTGGTTGATGGTAGCTATACTTTTTTTCGGTGGTTGAATCGGTTGATTTTTCACAGTCCTGCAAGGTTTTTAAGACTGTCTCAACTTGACACCTGGCACTGGGGGCATCAACTACTGGGCATCAGCGGTTGACATTTTCGGACCACTGATTTTGTGTCATCAAATGTCATTTGCTGGATCACTTTTCTGCATTGTATTCATATATATATATATATTCATATCCATACCCAAATAGATCTATATTAATATCTATTCTAAATCTATATCCGCATATCTATATTTACATACTACATCTCCCCTGGCTATTTATCGGCTGCCCCAGCATTTCGCCTGCAAGCCGCTGCAGGAAGACTCCAGTATTCAGGCCAGCATCGTGTCGCTGCTCTTCCATGAGGCGATCAACTCGTGAAGCGGATCGGGGTGGGTGTTGAAACACGTGCCATGGTCGTATTAGTTGGATTGAATCACTAGAAGGAGGTAACTATACGTCATACATATTTTGGATTTGTTTGAATTATTTTGGATTATTTTAGATTATTTTAGTATGTGATTATTTCATGGGACAATGGATGTATATGTATGTATATATATATATACACATACATATATATATATATATATCATGGGATTTTTTTTGCCAAGTACAATCAAAAGTTGGACGATATTTCTATGGTCTTCTGTTGCATGGGAAAATCATGGGATATTCATGGGATGATAGGATAAGGATGGGACTTAACCATCAATCAATAGGGACTATAGTAGGGATAGTGGGGATAAAAGGGACATCAACCTACCCTCTGGTAAACGTGCACATAACTATGGGAAATCACCATTTTAATGGGAAAATCCACTATTCCTATGGCCATTTTCAATAGCAAAGCGTTTACTTACCAGAGGGTAATGGGAAATCATTGGGATTTCATGCAGACCTAATGGGATAGAAGCAAACACTGTGACATTTGTTTCGGGGTGAACCATCCAAATTGTTTGGGTGGTTTATAGAAGGCATATGACGACATCTGGATCATTGAAACAAAGCAGCCACATTTTTTTGGGACCAAGGCCTAGGATGTCAGTGGGGAGACCCCCATACGCAAATATGGTTTTGGATGTACCACTGAAACAAGGTATGATCTATCCAGATGAATGAATCAAAAAAACTGGAGAAGAAATGAAACAAACATGGTCTATCTCTTTTGTCAGCGTCTGCAGTCTGTACTGATTGTTGGTCTACTGCCAACCATGCCCATTACTGATGGTCATTCTGTATGTTCTGTTTAGGGACGGACAGATTTTGTGCTTGACCCGTTGCTAATTGTAGGAATCACTGTAGAGGGTTGATTCGAACTCCCCTGTTTTCGTGGTGAAAAATTCCCTATGGCCTTGGTGTTTTTTATCCACATTCGTGTGCTCGTCAAATCCCCACTGGTGTCAGGTTTACATCCCCAATTTTTTTGGTCAAGTTTCTTTTCTTTGAAATTCAAATTTGAACCTCTAGTCTTATTCAGATCCGCGTATTCGTTCATTGAATCCCCCTTTGCGTTTTTCTTGTTGACGCCCAGTTTGGGCTGTCTGACTATTGCCGTTCGTAACCATCACCAGCACTTGAGCTGTCAGATGGTGAGCTACGTCTCCACCAACAATCCAGCTCAAAGAAGTTGGGGACCCCGTAGGGCTTGGTCCCAGAATTGGGGTTGAAAACCATGCACAAAAGGCGATAGAATGGGGATATAATGGGGATGTTTCATGGAGGTATGATGGGGATGAGTGGTTAACCTTGTAAACATGTGGTTTTTGCAAACAATTGGTATCCGGCCACAAAAGGCTGGTTATTCTTAGCATCTATTCTTGATGGTTGATAATTTTGCAAATGAATTTGTCCAGAGATGGGGTGAAAATTGCAATCTCCCTGGGCTGTCTTGAAGAACTTGTATATATGCACATATTGCAGACTGTATGTCGCAATGACTAGAAATACTTGTGTGCAAGTACATACACCCATGCGTATGTTTTCCTGCTTGAACCCCATATACTTCGATGGTCAGAACCATATTTCTCGCAAACAAGTCCCATTCTTGATGGCACGAACTAAGATAATGGGTATGAGTCAGGGTCGGGCAACCACACATTTTGCAGTTTTTGGCCTTCAGGTACTCTGGCCACCATTCTGAGACTGCAATGCTGGCCCAAAACCATCTTTTTTTTCCCGGCATCTGTAGCAAGCTATTTTGCAGCCATTTGCGGCCCTATTCTTGGGGTTGATATAGTGATGAAAATCGGCCCGAACATCGGGTACCACATTCTATCCAGTGATGAACTACATTATTATCCCATGTGATCCCTATGAAACACCGAAAGATATCATCTCTGCTTGCTTATGATATGTCCTATATATAGGATATATCTGCATATCCCCATTGTATCCCCTTTGTATCCCCATGTACTGGGTAGGGGGTGCCCTTGAGGTCGGCTATACAAGGTGCTGATGATGGCAGTTCTGGCTGATGGTGCGCAGCGGATGGGATTTCAACAGCTCACATTGGGGAGATCTTGTCGGTGGCATCATGTGGATTGAACTCACTGTAAATGTCTTGGGAGTTTTTGACCCATCCGTGCCATCAAAGAATAGAGATGATGAAGAACCATGAGATTTTGGGCGACCTGTATTCACACAAACCCAAATCAGGCCAAAATACCAGGGGTTGAAGCACATGTTCCAACACAATTGACAGATATGTAAAGATAGTGAAATTAACTGAACCTTTGATTGAAGAAGACATTGTGGGCATGACCCAATTTCACAGGTAGACTACTCAGACAGCCCTATATTGGAGTATGTGAAACAATCCCAATTCAACCATATAAAGCCACATTATGATACTCATTGATATCCACCTCTTGGCCCCAAGCCCCATTTTCACCCTGCGGCTGCCAGTCGCCAGGAAAAGTGGATGAATCTGAGAGAAGGCTTCTGAACAGATACAGGTGCATCCGGCGCTGACCGAAGATTTCGAATGACTTTGGGCATAGCTTTTGTGCGCCAACCACAGATGGATCGGATCATTTTTGGGTAGTGCTTGGGAATTTCAAGCGTTTCAAAAAGGTTCTGGTTATACCATGTTATATCCACGACATTCCACAACCATATCCGGAATCTCCCAACAAACAAGGTCAAGATCATCATAAAGATACATATCTGACAAAGCAAGATGGGTGTACACTGTATGGCGATGGATCACCATTCTCACCACATGGCCACCTCGTCCATCTCGGGCCATTGCTGTTGGTCGTCTCCACATGTTTTCGTGAGTGCCATATCACTGCGAAAAAACAACTGGTTTCATTGACAAATCTGCTTGAATGAACACGGTTTTTGTTGGTGGCCTCTCCTTCCCAAGCAGTGCCAATCCTGGTAAGTTGATACCTGTCGATTACATAGGACTTAAACTTCAATTCACCAAGAAATTTATCTCCATTCATCTTTCATCAATCTCAGCCCACATCCCCAAGTTTCGGCCACCGAATCTGCAGGGAAAGTCATCGAATTTCGGAACAAGAACATCTCAACGTCCTCGAAGAACTGGACTGGACAGAGGCAGGACCGTCCATCGATGATGGTGACTGTGAAATATCATGGGGGATGAGTGAATCCACAAAGGCCGAGCATCTTGGGCTCATGTTGGGCTCATGTTGCGCCATCTTGGGCTAAGTCAGAATAGTGGAAATCATACGATTATATATATGCAAAGGCCGTAAATATGCCACATTTATATATGCATTGATTATACCATTATATATATATGAAACTATTTATATATGCAACATTCCCCATAAACCCTAGTACCCTCTGGTAATTTAACGTGGCTACTGAACATAGCCACTGAAATAGTTGATTTTTCCAGCTATAAAATTGTGATTTTCCATAGTTATGTAAACGTTTACCAGAGGGTAAATCATCATTAATCCCATTAAAATCCCATTAAATCACCATTTTCCAATGGTTTTCCTATTAACCCCAGCATAGTAAAGCTAGTGAACCAAACCCCCAACCCAGCTATCGGGGCCCCCCACCTTGGGTCCCAGGCCGGTTGGCGCCGCGGCTGGATGCATCCGGAGAACTTCTCGGAACAGGATCCAGGGGCACTGAATGATTTTCTTGCCATTTTCATGGGAAGATATGTACATATACATATGTGTATATATATATATGACATATATGACATATATGATATATATATATATATGTATATATATATATATGTATATATATGTATATGATATATATATATAGGTATATGATATATATATATATCATATATATATATAAATACACTAACCAGCTAAGAGTTTGTGTGTGTATGTTTTTCTTTTCCCAGGAGATATGAAATTTGCCATGGATGAGGGTATGCTCCCAGGTTTTGGAGGAAAAAAATACACCCAATTCACGAAAAACCACTTGGAGCACCTGGGCAATGTGGCCACTTCTATGAACAGAAATGTCTTCAGAATAAGAGTGTAAGAACATGTGCTACGGATGACAAAGTTTATCCACATCAACCAATCAACTTTGCAATCACTATCGGGAGTAAACGAACATCGTTTTTGTGCTAGGCGTTTCGCCATTCACTCAGATGTTTCAATTCTAGCAAGACAATGGACACAAAACCGTCCAGGCGTTTTTTCAGTTTTTCAACTGGACATGCTCCCAATTGAAAACCCCAATTTGTGGCCCTCGGATCTCTGGGATCGATGCTACCCCCAGGAAATGGCCACGGAGAACCACACCTTCCAGGCACGGGTGGAACCGTGAGAAGATTCATCATCTGAAAAGGATGAGATAAGACTCCATGGTTTTATATATATAATCCTATTAACCCAGGATAAGATGATGTAAAACCACCAGCTTCCTACTAGTGGGTACCAATTTTGCTAGTCATTTTTCTCGCGATTTTTGGGGTGGTACTTCCTAAATCATTGACAGAGTTTATTGGGGGTTGACATTGACCACCAACAACGAAGGATATTTTTGGGCAAATCTTGGGGGGGTACCTTTTGGGGAGCTTCGGTCGAACATGAACAGCGCGTTGATACCATTCTTGGAAGATCGTTTTGGAGGTGAATTCTTGTTTTTGCTAACAGTATTTTTTGTTTTTGGACAGGCTAAAGTTTGCCAGCGTTCCCGTCGTGACAAGGGAAATATTTCATCATTTTTCATCCATCCAGAGAGAATCAACGTCCAGATGAGCAAACCTCGGCTGATGAGAAAAGGTGTTACAGCAATCAAACGATGATTTTGCCCGTAAAACCTAGCCCTCAAAATGAAATTAACCAAGTGTCACGTGTCTATTCCTTCTTGGTTAACATCAGTTAACATCAGTTGACATTCTGATCCAAATCTAATTTCTTTGGAAAGTTCCACCCACCAATGTCCCCCTGTTGCTTGTTGGCTTCATCAGGGGTACCTGACTGGGACCATCGTGGATCATGTCAAGAAATCTTCCATGAGAGAGGAACCTCCATGCATCGTGCAGGGTCATTCTGAGACATATCATTAATCTTCAGTAATCTTCATTGATCTTCATCAATATTCATGAATATCAAATTCATGTTATTGATAGTTTATTGATATTCATCAATATTCATGAATATCAAATTGAAGTCATTTTTTTCAGTTGGAATCCCAATATATAAACCAGGAGAAACCCTGCCACATTTATTCGTTTCCTGGCGCAAGGAAGCGGCAGTCGAGTTGGAAAAAGTCCATGTGATTCTGGGGCAGATCCTAAAGAATCTCAGGTGCTTGATTCCAAGCTGTGGAAAATGGTGATGAAATGGTGGTTAAATGAGTTTTTCATGTAGAAAGTTCGTGATGATTTTATGATGACCTTTGTGCTCTATGGTTTGTGAATGTTTTTGATGAAGGTGATGTAAGCAACGATGAACGAGATGGGCTGGCCGTGGATGTGAAGCTGTTTCTTCGGACATGCACATGTGATCACATATTTTTTAGAACATGTATTGAGAAATACTGAGAATCATTCTGAAATTTGATTTCTAATGTGTGAATACATATATAATTTACATGTATATGCAATTCTATTACCCTCTGGTATATTAACAGTTCGACCCTGAGAAACTCGCTATTTTTAGAGGAAACAATCATCTTCCAATCCCGATGACTGCCTGGGTCTATGTTAATTTACCAGAGGGTATATATAATGATATACCCTCTGGTTATTTCACAGTTCGCCAATTTTGGATGATTTTCCCAGCGAACGAAACCTCCATTTAGTTCGGGGATTTTCCATGGCTATGTTAAATAACCATGGTGTATATAGAGGTATATGCATTTTGTCACCTCTGTGCATGTTGCAGGCCTGATCCGCCTTCTACGGCCGCAGCCGTAGAGTGAGGCGAAGTGAAGGTGACGCACGGATTGTGGGTCGGAGAATTGATGCGGAGGAATGGGGGACTAAGAGGAATTGATAGGGATTCATAGGAATTTCTAGGAATTGATAGGGATAAAATTTGAAGTTTTAGAGCAATGTACAGGGATAAACCAGCAAAACTTGAGGATTTCCACATAAATGGGACAGACATTTTATGCAACCGGCAGACATGGACTTTTCGGCCAAGCAATCTTTAGATGTTTTGGCCATGGATACGTGCCGGTAGGTTGCAACTTTATGTTTCAGTGGTTGATTTGAAAGCGTGGGAGTTTTCCCGTATTTTCCTCCCCTCAATTGACCATTGCACCCGAACATCATGGGACTGTATTTCGGCAAGAGTCTCTGTAAGCTACTGACCATCTTTTCGGATATTATTGGTTACAGTTACAGTTTAGGAAACAAGAACGGCCATGAAAAATCACTGCACATGTAGATGTTACACTTGTTGGTTTCTGGTGATTTTCCAGCCATGTTGATTTTACTTGACGTATTCACTCACAAGGGTCGAGTGGGCCAACTGGGGTCAGCCCCAGATGCTATCGATAAGAATCCCAGTAGGTCAGGAAATCATTTGTGAGCTGTATATTATATAGATGATCTATAGAAAGTGAAGTGAAGTTTCCAAGATCCCAAAGTTGCCGCGTGACTTGGGGATGTTTCAACCTGCCTCTGAAAGCCGCTGAAGAAAAGGCGACTTTCAGAGTATCGATTGAGAAGCGGAAGAAAAGATCCAGAAAAATGTGGGGCGTGTAGTATGTGGAGTGTTTTTGCTGCATGATGGGTTGTCTGAAAATAGCTTACCCCAGTTTACACAGCGTTTTTACACCTTAGCCCCGTCCCGGCGAAGATCAGCCATCAGTTGTTTTGCCATTGGCATCTACGAGTGGGATGTTATTGATGGTTCATATACTTCCATTTGGCTGGTCGTACCCAAGTGAATTCTCCGGGTGATCCTGAAGTTCTTCCTGCACATATGAGATCAGCCATGGAGTTCCTCCTAATGACCTACTGTTTCCTTTTTTGGCAGAAAGTCTAAGACTATCATGACTTGTGCCCATCTTAAGATCATCGTGGGTCTCATAGGTATCTATGAAGAATATCAATCGCTTCTCTAAGACGCCCGATTTCTCGGATTTTATCATATTTCATAGCAATCTATCAGTAACGGCTGGAAAATCCACTCCAGTCCGTTGATTCTCACAGCTACCCCCATGGCTACGCCACGTGGATGTCCCATGTTAGATTCGCATTCTATTCTCATTATCTTCCAATAAATTTCCCATCCATATTCCCATTCTCGAAGCCATTCTATTCCCATCTACATTCCCATTGTCTTTCCCATCTTCCCATTTCTCTTCTCATTCCCTATCAGTTTCCCATTCTCCCACAAAACCGATCATTTTTCTGGGTGAAATCACCATTTCCCATGGTTTTCCAATGGTTTTTGGCTCCTCCTCAGGGGGCCGTTGCCGTTCGGTGTCCAAGGCCGATGGCATGGCCTGGCTCAGCAGCGTCCCCGTCTTCAGGCGCCTGGAACGCTGCGAGCTGCCGCGCCAGCTCAGCCGGAAGAATCGCGCCAGTGAATGGATGGATTTAGAGTGGTTTTAGAGTGGTTTTATAGTGGTTCTATAGTGGTTTTATAGATTTTGTAGTGGTTTTAGAGTGGTTTTATAGTGGTTCTATAGTGGTTTTATAGATTTTGTAGTCGTTTTAGAGTGGTTTTATAGTGGTTCTATAGTGGTTTTATAGATTTTGTAATGGTTTTATAGTGGTTCTATAGTGGTTCTATAGTGGTTTTATAGANGAGTGGTTTTATAGTGGTTCTATAGTGGTTTTATAGATTTTGTAATGGTTTTATAGTGGTTCTATAGTGGTTCTATAGTGGTTTTATAGATTTTGTAGTTGTTTTAGAGTGGTTTTATAGATTTTATAGTGGTTTTATAGTTTTAGAGTGGTTTTGTAGATTTTAGAGTGGTTTTATAGATTTTATAGTGGTTTAATGGTGGTTTTATAGATTTTATAGTGGTTCTATAGTGGTTCTATAGTGGTTCTATAGTGGTTTTATAGATTTTGTAGTGGTTTTAGAGTGGTTTTATAGTGGTTCTATAGTGGTTNNTATAGTGGTTCTATAGTGGTTCTATAGTGGTTTTATAGATTTTGTAGTGGTTTTAGAGTGGTTTTATAGTGGTTCTATAGTGGTTTTATAGATTTTGTAATGGTTTTATAGTGGTTCTATAGTGGTTCTATAGTGGTT
>BGPT01000085.1:169936-222104 GCA_003297045.1 Symbiodinium sp. clade C Y103
TTATAGATTTTGTAATGGTTTTATAGTGGTTCTATAGTGGTTCTATAGTGGTTTTATAGATTTTGTAGTGGTTTTAGAGTGGTTTTATAGTGGTTCTATAGTGGTTTTATAGATTTTGTAATGGTTTTATAGTGGTTCTATAGTGGTTCTATAGTGGTTTTATAGATTTTGTAGTGGTTTTAGAGTGGTTTTATATAGTGGTTCTATAGTGGTTTTGTAGATTTTGTAATGGTTTTATAGTGGTTCTATAGTGGTTCTATAGTGGTTTTATAGATTTTGTAGTGGTTTTAGAGTAGTTTTATAGTGGTTCTATAGTGGTTTTATAGATTTTGTAGTGGTTTTAGAGTGGTTTTATAGTGGTTCTATAGTGGTTTTATAGATTTTGTAGTGGTTTTAGAGTGGTTTTATAGTGGTCCTATAGTGGTTTTATAGATTTTGTAGTGGTTTTAGAGTGGTTTTATAGTGGTTCTATAGTGGTTTTATAGATTTTGTAGTGGTTTTATAGATTTTATAGTGGTTCTATAGGTTTTATAGATTTTATAGTGGTTCTAAAGTGGTTTTATAGATTTTATAGTGGTTTTAGAGTGGATTTATAGATTTTAGAGTGGCTTTAGAGATTTTATAGTGTTCTATAGGTTTTATAAATTTTTATAGTGGTTCTATAGTGGTTTTATAGATTTTATAGTGGTTTTAGAGTGGATTTATAGATTTTAGAGTGGCTTTAGAGATTTTATAGTGGGTTTATAGTGGATTTATAGATTTTATATTGGTTTTAAAGTTGTTTTATAGATTTTATAGTGGGTTTATAGTGGATTTATAGTATAGTGGATTTATAGTTTTTATATTGGTTTTAGAGTTGTTTTATAGATTTGATAGTGGTTTTATAGTGGATTTATAGATTTTATATTGGTTTTAAAGTTGTTTTATAGATTTTATAGTGGTTCTGAAGGTTTTATAGATTTTATAGTGGTTCTATAGGTTTTCTAGATTTTATAGTGGTTCTAAAGTGGTTTTATAGATTTTACAGTGGTTTTAGAGTGGTTTTAGAGATTTTATAGTGGTTCTATAGGTTTTACATATTTTATAGTGGTTCTATAGGTTTTAGAGATTTTATAGTGGTTCTATAGTGGCTTTATAGATTTTATAGTGGTTTTAGAGTGGTTTTAGAGATTTTATAGTGGTTCTATAGTGGTTTTATAGATTTTTTAGTGGTTCTATAGTGGTTTTATAGATTTTATAGTCATTTATAGTGGTTTTAGAGTGGTTTTTATAGATTTTATAGTGGTTCTATAGGTTTTATAGATTTTATAGTGGTTCTATAGGTTTTAAAGATTTTGTAGTGGTTCTATAGTGGTTTCATAGATTTGATAGTGGTTTTATAGTGGTTTTATAGATTTTATAGTGGTTTTTATAGTGGATTTGTAGATTTTATATTGGTTTTATAGTGGGTTTATTGTGGTTTTATAGATTTCATATTGGTTTTATAGTGGGTTTGTAGTGGTTCTATAGTGGTTATATTAGATTTTGTAGTGGTTCTATAGTGGTTTTATAGATTTGATAGTGGTTTTATAGTGGATTTATGGATTTTATAGGGGTTTTAAAGTTGTTTTATAGTTTTTTTTTAGTGGTTTTAAAGTTGTTTTATAGATTTTATAGTGGTTTTATAGTGGTTTTATACGGTATCACTCTTTATTTTATGGCAATTATTTTATATAACTATCTATATATTGATAGTGCATGGATGCAATTTTGGTTTGTAGTACCACAGATTTGTTTTTTTTGATTCAATCTATGGTTAATGATTGAACATCTATGGTTAAGGGAAACCAATCTCTATGGCTAATTTGGGAAATCTATGGTTAATGATGGTCTACAGTGGCTTTATCTGGTTTTATCACGCTTTTATAATTGTTCTATGTGGGGATTTCATACCCTTGTGGGGATAACAATCTATGGGAAATCTATGGTTAATGATGGTTTAATGATGCTTTTTCCCAGCTATCAATAGTTCTTTGATGGTTATATGAGTGGTTAACAATGGCTTATATTGGTTTATAATGGTTTTGATGATGGATTTGTAGTGGTTTTATAATGGTTTCATATGGGGATTTAACAAAAGATTGTTAATCCTGAATTTGTAATGGTGTAGCCGAGAAATTCCCGATACCTAGAGAACAATAAGGGTTTTTGATGCGAGAATTGATCACCTGTAAATTGTGAATGATGGTTTATAATGATCAGATTAGATTCAACTGGATTGAATTTGGTTTGCAATGGTGAAAAATCCAAGCTACAAGGTTAATCTAGTTGATTATTAACCACTATTTGGTTAAAACACCATCATTCACCATTGATATAATGATTGTTAAAACACCAAATGATCATGATTTTCCCAACGACAGGGTGGGGCTCCCGTACACGAAATCGTGACAAGTTGATGAAAATAGCTCCAAGAACTATGGGATCTAGTAGATATAACTTTAGTCAATGGCTTATAGCTATTAGATATGAGATACTTTGTTACATAGATATGAGATTACTTGGCTGCTGTGACGTGAAGTAAGTAAAAGAATGGGCACAATCGTCTAGAATTATTGGGTATACAATGATTGCAATCATATTAATGCTCATGTGTCAAACCCAATGCCATAAACCTACCACTTGGGATGATATCAATCCACCCTTAAACATGGTGATTTTTGGGATGGCTGATGGTTTTAAATGATGGCAACACTGGTTTATAATGTTTAAAATACCAAATTCATGGGTAAATCAATGTTTTTTTTTTTGGGGAAACTCAATCATTTGTAGATGTTTAAGAATTGTTTTTCTCAGTTAGCCGTGTTTGATTACCGAAGGGTATTGACCGATATTCCATTCATATTCCATGCATATTCCATTCATACCCGATGCATAACATTAGATTACTATTTCATTGTATACCAGAATGTAGTATTGCATTAACTATCGATATACGAATGTTGTACTATTTACCCATTGATAACAAATTACATTCATATCTCGTCAATGCAAGCCATTTTTGGTGGCCGAGGCCCCTGTTGGCCGCCAAATTTCACAGCGATAGATTCGATCCAGGTGCACGTTTTGTGGGAAGGGTAGCTGCATGCCAATGATGTTTGGATATATTACATTCTGTACATGTTATGTATATATATATATACATATACATTATATACATATGTAAATAATATATGTAGAATATTTGTAAACAGGTAACCAGACGCACTGACATATACATATATCATCATATATATCTTTAAGGACACACATAAACAGACATAGATGTATGCACATACGTACACTAGTTATGCAGGAACAAGGCCATCGACTTATTTCCCATGGGCATATGTCCAATGACCCCGAGATGATCCTAGTGAGAAAAGCGCTGCGATCAATCCATTTTCTGGTGCATTCGTCCATGTGAAATTCGTCCATTTTGCTTTGACTTCCCAATCCAACATATAGTTTCTTTCAAATAACTCTCATAGTTCCTTTACTTCGTGATATTCTTGGTTTTTAATCCCATGTCATTTTTCTGCGACACGTTCCAGCCATTCCTGGCGCCAGGACAAGTGCTCTTTCGGAAGGGCGATCCAGCTGAGGCTCCGTCACCAATGGAGATCTTTGTTGGTACCCAAATGACCCAAGATTTCAGGGTAGGGAATTGCTAGAATTTATCCAGAATTCAACATTTTGGGGATATCATGATCTATATGATCGATATATATATATATATATATTTATTTAACCTTTTTCCCGAATGTGTAGCAAAGGGTTCTCGTTTTACTTTGGGGGTCTGGGGGTTGGGCTGTGTTCGCGTCATGCGGCCGAACCGTTCGCAACCGTCCTCAGCCGTCCTCAGCTGTTGCCGTGTTTACATGTGTTTACCGTATGGCCGTGTCTATGGGGGAAGCTACAAAATTGGTGATTTTTGGACGTTCCAACCGTGTCGAACTGTCGTTTTGTGTGGCAAGTATGGTACTTCGTGACATTCCAACATGTTCCATGACGTGCCGAAAGTCGTTTTGTGTGGCAGGCGCAATACTTTCGCGTCGTTTTCAAAAGATGAGTTTCATTTTTTGTGGCAGGCGCAGCACTTTGGACACCTCCAGTCTCATTTTTCGTGGCAGGCGCAGTACTTTAGACGTGTCGTGTTGCGTGGTTTTTACGAATCGCATTGTCAGGGCTGCGTCAAGTGGTGACAATGTGCAAATCGCGTGGCAGGCGTGGGACATTCTCCAAGCATCATTTTGCGTGGCAGGCGCAGCATTTGGTGCAGATCCGTCGAGTGTGGAACGTCATTTTGCGTGGCAGGCGCAGAATTTGTTGCAGTTGCATCTCACCACTTTAGACTTGACCCCTTCCAGTCTCCGTTCTACACTTTCTAGTACACACTTGACAGTCAACACACTCCACACTCCACACCCCACACTCTACACTTCACACCCCTCACTCCACACCCCACACTCAACACTTTACGCTTTACACCCCACACACTACACTTTACACTCCACACCCCACACTCTACACTTTACACTTCACACTTTACACTTCCACTTTTCACTTTACACTCCACACTCTACACTGTACACTTCACACTTTACACTTGCCCTTCTACTCTTCACACTTCGCACCCCACACTCTACACTGCGCACTCCACACTCCACACTTCACACTTTACACTTTGCACTCCACACTCTACACTTTACACCTTACAGTCTACACTTTACACTTCACACTTTGCGCTTCACACTCTACACTTTACACTTGACACTTCACACTTTACACTTTACACTCTACACTCCACATTACACTTCACACTTTACACTTCACACTCTACACTCTACACTTTACACTTCACACTTGACACTTGACACTCCACACTCCACACACCCCATCCCACACTCTACACTTCACACTCCACACTCAACACCCCACACTCTACGCTTTACACTCCACACTTCACACTCCACACTCCTCACACTTTACACTCTACACTTTACACTTGACACTTCACACTTTACACCTCACACTTTACACTCTATACTCCACACTACACTTCACACTTTACACTTCACACTCTACACTCTACACTTTACACTTCACACTTGACACTCCACATTCCACACTCCACACCCCACATTCTACACTTTACACTTAACGCTCCACACTTTACACTCTATACCCCACACTCTACAATTCACACTTTACACTTCACACTCTGCACTCTACACTTCACACTTGACACTCCGCACTTCACACTTTACATTTTACACTTTATACTCGGCACTCCAAACTCTACACTTTACACTCCACACTCTACACTTCACATTTTACACTTTACACTCAAAACTCTACACTTTACACTTTACACTCTACACTTTACACTTCACACTTTACACTTCACATTTTACACTTTGCGCTTGACACTTCACACTTTACACCCCACACTTTACACTCTATACTCCACACTACACTTCACACTTTACACTTCACACTCTACGCTCTACACTTTACACTTCACACTCTGCACTCTACACTTTAAACTTCACGCTTGACACTCCACACATCACACTTTACACTCTACATTTTATACTCAACACTCCACACTTCACACTCGACACATCACACTTTACACTCTACATTTCATACTCAACACTCCACACTCCACACTTCACACTGTACACTTTACACTACACACTTTACACTCTACACTCTACAAGTCACACTTTACACTTCAAACTCTACACTCTACACTTTACACTCCACACTTGACCCTCCACACTTCACACTTTACACTCTACACTTTTTACTCAACACTCCACATGTCACACTCCACACTCCACTCCCCACAATCTACACTTTACACTTCACACTCCACACTTTACACTTTGCACTCGACACTGTACAATTCACACTTTAACTTCACACTCTACACTCTACACTCTACACTTTACACTTCACACTTGACACTTGACACTCCACACCCCACACTCTACACTTTACACTCCACACCTCACAGTCCACACTCCACATCCCACACTCTACACTTGACACTTCACACTTTACACTCTACACTTTATACTCATCACTCCACACTCTACACTTCACACTCCGCACTCCACACTTCACACTCTACACTTTACATCCTACACTTTACACTTCACACTTGACACTCCGGACTTCCACTTTACACTCTACACTTTACACTCAACACTCTACACTCCACATTCTACACTTCACACTTTACACTTCACACTCTACACTCTACACTTTACACTTCACACTTGACACTTGACACTCCACACTCCACACTCCACACACCCCATCCCACACTCTACACTTCACACTCCACACTTAACACCCCACACTCTACGCTTTACACTCCACACTCCACACCCCACACGCTACACTTGACACTCCACTCTTCGCACTCTACACTTCACACCCCGACGTATGCAGCAAGTGACCTAGAGTTCTGATATAATCGTTGTTTGTTTACGTGACTATCCTTCTCCATCCTGTTCTTATCCGTGTCTTTTTGCGTGATCTGCATTCGGGTTCGTTGGTTGGTCTTGTTTATCATCATGACGGATCACAAGATTCACCATTGACCCAGCAAAACAATTGAGGAATTCTGCGGCCAACCTGCGGATTTCAGCACAACAAGGATTTTTCAGACGCAAAACTGTTGAATCAAGCGAGGGAATCTTAGGAGTATGATTGACCAACACATACAGATCTCTCAAGCTTGAATGACTAGGGATTCTTAATTTGTAGGGGCTCAAAGTTACCTAACTGGGATACACCGAAAAGATTGGAATTCAATTGTCCCTTCCCCCGCCGCAATGGCATAACCTACTCTGAGGACGATCAACTCCCATTTGTGGATGGTTAAGCCGGTTAAGCCCTGATTTTGCTGGTGAAACTCACTTAGTTTGTTCATGAATGCTTCCCATCTTTGTTGCTACCTCGAGCTCGTATATATATATATATACATCATATTGTGTGATTTGTTCCGGCGTTGGTTGGTTCAAAAACCAATTGGTGTTGGTCAAGATTCCAATTCTTGATTACCCAGGATGTGGAAAACTCACCAGTTGATACCAATTGTAGATCATTTGCCTAGGGACACCATTATTTATATATATATATATGTACATATATATATATATGTACATATATATATATATATATGTACATATATATATATGTACATATATATATATATAGATTATGTCATTCTCTGGAGGATAAAATCTGTTGGGGTCGCAAACCAATAACAAACAAAATGACTATAAATGGGTGGGATTGATACCCTCCCTAAATGGCAGTCTTTATGCATTGGGTTTAATTACCAGTAGTACCGCACAAGGCGGTGGCGGAAGTTTCAAAGATAGGAAACCTATAGGAGAAGTTGGTTGTTGTGAATCAGGGATGGCAGAACGAACCCACTGATGGACCGACAAGTGGTTGGAGGCAGCGCAGTGTAGTAGTAGTGTAGTTGTAGGTGTGGTTGTAGTGGTAGTTGCAGTTGTAGCTGTAGTCGTAGTAGTTGTAGTTGTAGGTGTAGTTGTGGTTGTAGATGTCGTTGTCGATGTAGTTGTAGATGTAGTTGTGGTTGTAGTTGTAGATGTAGTTGTGGTTGTGGATGTAGGTGTAGATGTAGTTGTGGTTGTAGTTGTGGTTGTAGTTGTAGTCGTGAATGTAGTTATGGTTGTAGTTGTGGTTGTAGTTGTAGTTGTGAATGTAGTTATGGTTGTTGTAGTTGTTGTAGTGTAGTTGTCATGCAGTTGAGGTTGCAGTAGTAGTAGTAGTAGTAGTAGTAGTAGTAGTAGTAGTAGTAGTAGTAGTAGTAGTAGTAGTAGTAGTATTTGTTGTTGTTGTTGTTGTTGCTGCTGCTGTAGTTGTAGTTGTAGGTGTGGTGGTAGTTGTAGTTGTAGTGGTAGTGGTAGCGGAAGGTGTAGTTGCAGCTGCAGTTGTAATATAGTTGTTGTTGTTGTTGTTGTTGTTGTTGTTGTTGTTGTTGTTGTTGTTGTTGTTGTAGTGAGAGTGGGGGTTGGAGCAGGAGTGGTAGTTGTTGTGGTAGTGGCAGTTGTAGTGGTAGTTGTAGTTGTGGTGGTAGTGTAGTTGTAGTGGTAGTGGTAGTGGTAGTTGCAATGTACTTGTAGTTGAGGTTGTGGTTGTAGTTGTCGTTAGTGGTAGCTGTAGTTAAAGTTGTAGTGTTGTAGTTGTAGGTGTAGTTGTAGCGTTGTAGTTGTAGTGTTGTAGCTGTGTAGTGTTGTAGCGTCGTAGTGTTGTAGTGTTGTAGTGTTGTAGCGCTGTAGTGTTGTAGTGTTGTGGTGTTGTAGTTGTTGTATGTTGTTGTGGTAGTGGTAGTGGCGGTGGTAGTTGTAGTTGTAGTTCTAATGTAGCTGTAGTTGTAGTTTTAGTTCAAATGTAGTTGTAGTAGCTGTGGTGGTAGTTGTAGTTGTAGCTGTATTTCCAAATGTAGTTGTAGTTGTAGTAGTTGTGGTGGTGATTGTAGTTGTATTGGTAGTGGTAGTGTTAGTGCAGTTGTAGTTGTAGTGGTAGTTGTAGTGGTAATGTAGTTGTAGTTGTAGTTGTGGCGTGGTTGTGGTTGTAATTGTACTTTTGCTTGTACTTGTGGTGTAGTCACATCCAAACTTCAAACATTGACCCGAAACCCTCAGTTTTTAACCCTTTTGACTTGGAAATTTGCTTCGCGCCACAACGGCGTGCACTTTTCGACATCGAATCGTCATCGAATCGTCCAAAAGTGCTCCGAAACCATCACTTTTTAACACTTTTGACTTCCAAATGTGCTTCGTGCCACAACGGCGTGCACTTTTTCGACACCTCAACTTCCAAAAGTGCTGCGAACATGTGGTGTTTTTATGTGTTTTTAGCGTTTTCACGTCCAAATGTGCTTCGCGCCACAGCGGCGTGCATTTTTTCAACATCTCAACTTCCAAAAGTGCTCCGAACGTGACAGTTTTTGACACTTTTTACTTCCAAATGTACTTCGCGTCACAACGGCGTGCACTTTTTCGACATCTCCACGTCCAAAAGTGTTCCGAACATGTTTTGTTTTTACCATTTTGACTTGCAAATGTGCTTTGCGCCACAACAGCATGCACTTTTTCGAAATCTCAACTTCCAAAAGTGCTCCGAACGTGACAGTTTTTGACACTTTTTACTTCCATACGTGCTGCGCGCCACAACGGCGTGCACTTTTTCGACATCTCCACTTCCAAAAGTGCTCCGAACATGTTTTGTTTTTACCATTTTGACTTGCAAATGTGCTTCGCGCCACAACAGCGTGCACTTTTTCGAAATCTCAACTTCCAAAAGTGCTCTGAACCCGTCAGTTTTTAACACGTTTTACTTCCAAACGTGCTTCGCGCCACAAGGGCGTGCATTTTTTCATCTCTCATCTGCCCAGATGGCTCTGCACCCGCCGCTTTAGCGCGCCTCCTTTTCGACCCTCCAGAGCCACAAAACATGTTCCCGCACCTGCATCTTCTCTCTTCTGACTTTCTCCTCTCTGATCTTCTCTTTTCTGACTTTCTTCCTGTCTGTGCTTTTCCATTTGTCCATATGGTCGGAGGTTTGACTTCTAAACTTCCTTCGACCACATGATTCCCCATTCTTCTTCCATTATCATGAAATATATCAGATTCCCTATGATTCCCTCCATTTTTCCTGGGTTTCCATCACCGGCTAGGCCTTCTACGTGATCCAAGAGGGCGAGGTGCAGAATCATCCCACGGACAAAGTGGTGAGCATCACCCTGGTGTTAATTCGAAGTGGATTATTCCATGTACAATGTATCATATGTAAAAAATGGGGTATAACTCTGATTACCAAAAACTTGTGCGATTTTTTCTTTGGTGATCCTCCAGATGTTCCGAAGTGAAATTGCAGACTCGGGAAATTCAGTGAGCCAGGGCCCCAAACCGGATATCTACAGCCATAGAAAGCAAGGCTAAATTTTTTCCTTCACGTGCCACCCGAAGGTTTTGGGCTTGTTTCAGGCTTGACCTGAAACCTTGGAAACCTATTGAAAGCATGGTTTTTCGCTATCCAAGACGGTTGAGACCAATGAAGTTGCCAGGATTGATGGTGAATCACCATGTTGGTATGGCTCAACATCTACTCCGGACATGGTTTGCTTTAGGGGAAACAAGCACCAAATTAGTGGATCCATTGGTGCACCAGTGAAAAGAACCAAGTAACTATGAGGATGGTCTATTCCAACGAAGTTTCGTCAACAAAGTTGGCATTGTGTAGGATGTCCCTTGTCCGCGCTCTTTTTTCACCAGGGCCAACATCCGGTCGACTTCGAAAATATGCATATTCATTACTGCTGATATCCCAAAGCGGGCCAGCAACAGTGTTTTGCATTAAAATGATTGGCAATCAAGTGGTTTCCATATCAACACGGGTTGGCTATGTCTTGTTATTCTTTGTTAAAGGACTGTATAATACGTGTGACAGTATTAACCGTATTTATTGATCCTTAGTTACGCGTGAAAACCTGAAATCAGAAAATGAGATGCCCAACAACTTATGATCGTTCAATATTTTTCATAACAATTTCCCAGTTTTTTCATATTTTCCCAGACCCGGGATCCCCAAGAACTTGGCGTTTTTTGAATCAGGCGCATGTGCTGGACGAAAACGAGGCCTGGGAAAGACTTCACAAAGGTGATGGTGAGTAAGGAAGGGTAAGCAGTTCAACTTAAACATTGTCCCCATAAATCCAGAATTTAGCTGTTTATGGTCTCTCCAATAACTGAGGAATACCGGAGTCATTGCTTTTCCCATGCTGATATGTATGAGATTCCAGCACCTTTTCAAAGAGATTTGTGGAAAACGTTTCAGACCAAGACTTGGTTTCAGGGAAAATCGGACCCCACAAACAACTTCTAGGCATCGCTTCTGAGCAGGCTTGGAATTTGTGAATTATTGAGAGGAAATTGATCTCAATTCTGCAGATTCAGTTCCAAGGTTTGCACATTTTTTGGTTGGTTCAATGCCATTTCAGCCATCAATGTATATGTATATACATATATATATATACATACACACCTATATCTGCATCTACATCTACATTTATATCTATATCTACATCTACATATACATTTATATCTATATCTACATCTACATGTACATTTATATCTATATCTATATCTATTATCTTTATGCATATACATGTCTATATCTGTATGTATCGATATATGCATATATTGATATGACGATGACGATCACGATGACGATGGCGATGACGATGACAATGACGATGATGATGATGATGATGATGATGATGATGACTGTGAAATGTACAGCTTCCAACCTTGTACACTTATTGTATTGTACACTGCTGTTAACTGCTCCGCTGCCATGTGCAGATCACCTGTCAACTCAGTCCTGTACTTCTTTCCTGTCAACCACATCTAAACGGCATGTACGCAACCAGACTTGCCACCATGAACCCAGCCTTGGCGGGCTGGCTGAGCCGGATGGGCTTGGAGGCGCGGGTTGGCATTTGCTTTGGCCATCCCCCATTCATATTAGTTACCAGTTTGGACCCATTGATAGTAACCTTGTCACATCGATTGCAAGACATCGACGTCGCAGAGCTGGTGATTCCTGCCATGAAGAAACAGCTTTCCGCCGGTGGCTTCGGATGGAGATTCCCAGTAAACTTCCAGCGATGGACGAAACAAACTTCCGCCGCTGGCTGCGCCTGGAGAAGCCGGAGGTGTGGGTTGAAATTTTCTATGGCCATCCCCCATTCATATGAGTTACGAATTGGAAACCATTGAAAGCAACCGTCAAAACATCACTATTTTAGTGTTACCTCGCTTTTTTTGAATCTTGGTGGGGGTTGCTGTAACCTTGGGTCACCCAATTCTGCAATTTGACCCACTCCCAAGTAGATTGACAGGGGAGTTCAGCACCAACAAAGAACCCCCATTTGTGGAGTTGAAGGTGTTTTGCTCTTCAAGTCAAAAGACTTTGACATGTCCTTGGAAGCCTTCAGGTCGTTTGGCAGGACCTCACGAAGAACCAAACAAGCAGAGTCCGAAGCAGCTTCAAGAAGGTGCTGTTGCAGCCGGGGGTCGTAGGGCTGCCATGAGTAGTTGCTCACAACCGTGTTTTCTGCACATTCAATGATTTTTGCTAATTTTTGTATGGATTGTGGTGGGGTGGGGTGGGGGGGGGCAATAACCTTCTGGCTTGTGCGTTCTGAATGTTACGTGGCTATCTTTTTTGTCTGTTACGTTGCAACCATGTAGATGTGACTTGACAGATAGCGTTGGGGTGGTGTGGTGTGGGGTGGGGTGGGGTGGGGTGGGGTGGGGGGGTGCAATAACGTTCTGGCTCGTGCGTTCTTGATGTTACGTTGTAATGTTTTTGTCTGTTACGTTGTAACCATGTAGATGTGACTTGAAAGATAGCGTTGGTGTGGGGTGGTGGAGTGGGGTGCGGCCAGGTGGGGGGGCAATAACGTTATTGCCTGTGCGTTCTTGAAGCGACGTTATTTAGATGTTGAAGTAACTTCAAGGACGCTCTTGATGTTACGTTGTTAAGATGTTGAAGTAACTTCAAGGAGGCTCTTGATTCATTTATTGTGGAACTATGATAAGCTGGGGGTGTATTGATCCTGGATTAACATCACCCAGAAGATGAATGGCCATGAGCCATTTGATCCATTCGAAAATACCTTCAGTTGGTTACTTTTTTACCAGGACCACCTGGAAAAATTGGGATGGTGAACTACGCGACTGGTTGGGAGTATCTATTTACCAACCAGTATATTTCAGGGCAAACATCAATGTCCATCCAACTGTTTCACGCCAAAGCCACCTGTTTCTTGTAAATGGGATTGGGCCGAGTGGTATTTTTCATGGCTCACAAACCGGGCTGGATACTGGGCTGTTGCGGGACCATTTTTGCAGTATCCCAGTTCACAAATGTTAATACGGTTTGACCGCCAAAAATCATGTGATGGATCCATCTTATATAAGCTCTATATAACTATATAACTATGTACATATATATATATATATATAGATACATCTATTTACAGATATGCTTGTGAATTTCATGCTTACAACCACAAATAACCTTCGGAATCGGGGCAGTCAGCGATTATCGGTTAGTTTCTCAGTGGGATGCCCATGCATCAGACTAATCAGATTTTGCTTCCAGGCACAGGCAAGAAGAGGTTTTTCAAAGCTCATCCTGTCACGGCTCCAGGATTCCCCAGCCGGGGCCCATCGATCACGATGACCCCAGAGACCGGTGTGACATTTGAGAATGTCACAGGGGCCGACAAGTTCAAGGCTCTTGGGATTTTCAGGGCATGCGGCCATTGGCATGCGGCCATTTTCAGGCCATGCGGCCATTGGTGGCCATGGGGAAGCCATAGGGGGGTGGAAAATTTCAGGCATCACACTGAAATTCTTGGGAATTCTTGGGGGTTTGGTCTGAAAATCAGAGGAAACAAGTCAAGCATATAGCTTGAAAATTGAAGCACGGGCAAGAAAATGTTTTTCAACGCTCATCCTGGCACGGCTCCAGGATTCAGCGGCCCCCGCATCAAAATCTCAGACACGAATGTCAAATTTGAGAACGTGGCTGGGAATGACGAGGCGGCTGTCAGGGCATGCGGCTATCATTGGAGGAGATCAATCTCGCTTGACCCAAACATATTTGGTTTGCTCAAAATGTTCGACCCATTCAAATTCATCCAAGAAATCGGCTTGTTGAATTACTTTGTATTGATGTTTGTCCCAACTAGAAACACTCTATAAACCTCCAGTTTGGGATTGTCCATTGCAATGTTTAATTACTGGAGGGTAGATCCGCTTGGTTGTTTTAACTAATCCCTTCAATAGTTTCAACGCACCCAAACTTAACCATGCTTTAGTAGGGGATAAAAAACACTTCTTTGGGATCATAGAAAGGGGCCGTTTAATATGAATGGGCCACTGGTGCGGGTGCTGGAGACCAGGGCATCATGTGCCTCGGATGTGATGGAACTGCATTGCTTCCAGATGGACGAGTCGTGTGCAGGAGGGAATCTTTGTGTTGTCTTCGAAGCTCTCAGATTTTCTGCATTTTCAGTTGTTCAACAGGTGTTGCGGTAGCCTATCCCAACATTTGTAATGCAATGAGGTTCGGCTGTGCGAGGGATGAGACCTACGGTCATCAGTCTCGCCCAGGTGGCCTGGCAGAGGTTGCTGTTGAGCCATTGAAGGAAGGACTAAATATAGCTTGAAAATTAAACACCACTGAAAATGGGATTATTCATTGAGAAAATTGTGGAGTTGACTATCATAGTGAAAAAAAATGAAATGAGCATCTAAATTGGCACCATCAAACACACAGTGAGATGTTCAAAGTGATTGTTGATTAGTGGGTTCCACACCTGGTTTTACATGGCTCCTTGGTTTCCAGAACCAGCTCCTGAGCTGCGCCAAATCGCAACGTCCGTGGAATTATGCTGGGGATTTGACGATTGGGCTAGCTATCCCTAGCCAACCACTTTGGCTTAGCGAATTTCATTATCATCACTACTAAATACATTACTACACTAACATTTATCCATTTATTGTTGAACTAAAGGGGTATATATATACCCTTTGAGAGGGGTATATTACGACGTTTGAGAGGGGTATATATACCCTTTGAGACGGGTATCTATAGATGTTTGAGAGGGGTATAGGGGTATCTATAGATGTTTGAGAGGGGTATATATACCTGTTGAGAGGGGTATCTATAGATGTTTGAGAGGGGTATATTTAGGGGAATTAGAGGGGTATATTACCCTAAAGAGTTGCTGTTAGAGGCAATCCCTAATTTATATTGGCACCATCAAACACACTGTGATATGTTCAAAGTGATTGTTGATTAGTGGACTAACATGGTCCAATTTTTCTCACATCTTTGTGTGGGGTTCTTGTTTTTGGTTGTGCATCCGCCGCTCCGCCGCTCCGGCATCGCGACCGCCCGCCCAACTTACCCACACACACACAACTTACTCACACACAACTTACTCACACACAACTTACTCACACACAACTTACTTACACACAACTTACTCACACACAACTTACTCACACACAACTTACTCACACACAACTTACTCACACACAACTTACTCACACACACACAACTCACTCACACACCACTTGCCCACACACAACTTACCCACACACAACTTACTCACACACAACTTGCTCACACACAACTTACTTACACACAACTTACTCACACACACAACTTACTCACACACAACTTACTCACACACACACACAACTCACTCACACACCACTTGCCCACACACAACTTACCCACACACAACTTACTCACACACAACTTGCTCACACACAACTTACTCACACACAACTTACTCACACACAACTTACACACACACACACAACTTGACCACACCAACTTACTCACACACAACCGCAACTTACTCACAACTTACGGCGTGGCACTTGGCGACATGGACCTTCACTTTGTGTGGCAACTTGATCACACACAACTTACTCACACACAACTTACACACACACACACAACTTACACACTCACACTTACACTTTACACTTACGCTTACACTTACACTTACACTTCCACTTCCACTTGCACTTACACTTACACTTACACTTACACACACACACACAACTTGACCACACCAACTTACCCACACACAACACAACTTTCTCACAACTTACGACATACCTTCGCTTTGTGTGGCAGGTGTGGCACTTACGGCACTCAGCTGGATCTGATGACGCGCTTGGTCGCCGCGGGCGCCGCGGCACTTTGCGTGGCAGGCGTGGCACTTGGCGACATGAACCTTCACTTTGTGTGGCAGGCGTGGCACTTGGTGACATGGACCTTCGTTTTGTGTGGCAGGCGTGGCACTTACGGCACTCAGCTGGGTCTGGTGACGCGCTTGGTTGCCGCGGGCGCCGCCTCATTCTGCGTGGCAGGCGTGGCACTTGGTGACATGGACCTTCGTTTTGTGTGGCAGGCGTGGCACTTGCTAACATCGACTTTCGTTTTGTGTGGCAGGCGTGGCACTTACAGTATTCAGCTGGATCTGGTGACGCGCTTGGTCGTTGCGGGCGCCGCCTCATTCTGCGTGGCAGACGTGGCACTTGGTGACATGGACCTTCGTTTTGTGTGGCAGGCGTGGCACTTGGTGACATCGACTGTCGTTTTGTGTGGCAGGCGTGGCACTTACGGCACTGGGCTGGGTCTGGTGACGCGCTTGGTCGCCGCGGGCGCCGCCTCATTCTGCGTGGCAGGCGTGGCACTTGGTGACATCGACTTTCGTTTTGTGTGGCAGGCGTGGCACTTGGCGACATCGACCTTCGTTTTGTGTGGCAGGCGTGGCACTTGCGGCACTGGGCTGGCTCTTGTGACGCGTTTCGTCGCCGCGGAGGCCGCCTCCTTCTGCGTGGCAGGCGTGGCACTTGGTGACATGGACGTTCATTTTGTGTGGCATGGGTGGCACCTTCGTTTTGTGTGGCAGGCGTGGCACTTGGCGACATTGACCTTCGTTTTGTGTGGCAGGCGTGGCACTTTCGGCACTGGGCTGGCTCTTGTGACGCGCTTTGTCGCCGCGGGCGCCGCCTCCTTCTGCGTGGCAGGCGTGGCACTTGGTGACATGGACCTTCATTTTGTGTGGCAGGGGTGGCACCTTCGTTTTGTGTGGCAGGCGTGGCACTTGGCGACATGGACCTTCGTTTTCTGTGGCAGATCACACGCAACTGTTTACACACAACTCTCTCACACACATCTCTTTCACACACAACTTTGTCACACACAACTCCTCCACACACAACTTTTCACACAGCACTCACACACAACTTACTTGCACACAACTCTTCCACTCACAGCTCTCTCACACACAGGCAACTCTTCACACACAACTCTCTCACACACACAACTCTCTCACACACAACTCTCTCACACAACTCTTTCACAAACATCTCTTTCACACACCACTTTGTCACACACACACACAACTCTTTCACACNACACACAACTCTCTCACACACAACTCTCTCACACAACTCTTTCACAAACATCTCTTTCACACACCACTTTGTCACACACACACACAACTCTTTCACACACAGTTCTTTCACGCACGACTCCTTCACACAATCTGTCTTCCACCATGCCCTTTCTCTTCCCTGCCTTTCCCATCCCATCTTCACATCTGCTTTGGTACTTGTTGGAAGTTGTTGACATGTGGGGTTATCCGGTCCTTTAATGGATGATTTGGGCTACCCCCATGCTAGGAAACCTCCAACTCCATCCAAACCCTCAGATCGACAGCGTGGAATGCTTCAACAAGCTCTTCTTGGTACAAACCTACCGCCTGAGTCTCGCCCAGGTGGCCTGGCAGAAGTTGCTGTTGAGCCACTAAACTAGCTTGAAAATTGAAAACCACTGACAGTGGGATTATTCATTGAGAAAATTGTGGTGTGTTGATTATCATGGTGAAATCAGCATCATTTACATTTTAGGCCCCTTTCTCTAACAACGATAAATTTTCAAACTGAAAAGAACCGTAACACAGGTTTGGCCAAAACCATCAAAATTGAGAAGTTTTTTGCATAAACACCTGAAACTCGTCATATGAGAGATACCTGTTTAAGCCCTAGAACGCGCTGGTACGAGGTGCCACAGGGAAACCAGCGCGGTCGCAGGTGCCAAGGGTATAGAAGGTAGCGCATTGGGGCAGCCGGGGGAAGATTTCAGCTGAGCCATGGCCACCCGGATGATGTCCTCAGTAACCAGACGCCGGAACTGGATACGGGAGAACATGGGGGAATCCTTGGGTGGGTACTTGGATCTACACTACTTCAGTCTGTTGTTCTAGATGGGGATATGTGTATATATATATACATATATAGCCGACCAATTTTTATGCAACAATGTAAAACAATATGTTTTGAGTGGTATGCAAGATTGGCCATCCAACAAACATGCCTTGTCTGACTTTTGCTTCCGTGTTTGGAAGCCTTTTGGTGTGCACACATTTGGTGGGTTCTATCATCCTGGTCTGTGGCGACGAATTTGATCATGGGATGCTTGCCAATCTCAAATCCCAATCTCAACAACCATTATAAGTTCCCATTGAACGGATATATATATATATATATACATAATCCTATTGTCTAGTCACATGAAAATGCTGATCCCCATATCATCCTGGGTGTTTCGTACTTTCCTGCCATGTTTTTGTTTTCGTGTCGATGCTTGGATCCCTGCAGGCATAGGATCAGATGACCACGAGCTGGGGACCCAATGCTGGCAGAGTCTTGGGTCAAAGGGGGCAAATCCAAAGGAGATTCACCAGATTACTACAGGTTATATCATATCAGCATATCATATTATATCGAGTTGACTATCATAGTGAAATCAGCATCGTTTGTATTTTAGGCCCTTTCTCTAACAGTAATTAGGGCACCTTCTCTAGAGCCTTCCTCCTCCATATCTGGTTCCTAAGTATATCCCTTTTATGCCCCTTGTCTGTGGCAAATATATACCCCTTAGATTCTACCATTTATACCCCTTATCTTTGGCAAATATACCCCTCAAAGTTTGCCATACCTACCCTTTATCTTTGGCACATATACCCCTTAAAGTTTGCCATATCTACCCCTTAGAATGCACCACCTATACCTCTCAACTTCATCATGTCTGTTTCCTCTATTTGTCAACTTTGCTCCGTTCATACATATCCCATCATGGTTGGACAACATAGTCGCCTAGATTGAGAACAATCATTTGGGATGCTACAATTGGACAACAGGTTCCCTCAACATTATGAATGATTTTGGTGAAAATTGCCAATTCATTCATGTTGTAGCAAAAGTTTACAAGGGAACTCTTATAGACTTAGAGACTTTGTAGACGTCTAAGACGAAAATATTGAAATGTCATGATGTGTCTATATAATCTCAAAATTGGGGTGCCCGAAAGCTCCTCTCAATGGGCATTAAAACACACCTTTCGGGCCCCTCTTGCGAACCCAAACATACCTCGCCAAGAACCCAAATATACCACGGTCTTGGGACCCAAATCTACCCCTCTCAGACCCCAAATATACCCCTCTGAGAGGGGTATATGTGGACTTCTATCTATCTCATCTATCTCATCAATCTCATCTATCTATCTCTCTATCTATCTCTCTCATCTATCTATCTCATCAATCTCATCAATCTCATCAATCTCATTAATCCCATCAATCTCATCAATCGCATCAATCTCATCAACCTCATCTATCTCATATATCTCATCTATCTCATCTATCTCACCTATCTCATCTATTTCATCTATCTCATCTATCTTACCTATATAATTTATCTAATCGATCTAATCTAACCTAATCTAATCCAACCCAATCCAATCCAATCTAATCTAGTTAGTCCATCTAACATATCTAATCTTTCTAATCTACCTAATCTATCAAATCAATCTAATCTAATCTAACCTAATCTAATCGAATCTAATCCAATCTAATCTAATCTAATCCATCTAATCTATCTATCTCTTGAACCGTCTGCCTTCAAACCTATCTGCTTAATCTTACCCTCTTCTCCATCCGATCATCATGCACTCCGGCCATCCCAATTCATTATTTTCTCCTCATAACAATCGGAAGGCTTAACATGTGGGGTTTTCTGGTCCTTTAATTTTTGAGATGGTCCAATTGCTGTTGCAACAAGACGGTTCCACTATTCCGTGCGGAAAAAGGAAGCTAAACAGCGGAAGCCGTGAGCACTCAAGACCAACAGGGTATTTACATGATTTTTTGAATTGGCCATCGCCATTGCTATGTTCATCGACATCGTCATCACCATCATGATCATGATCATGATGATGATGATGATCATCATCATCATCATCACCATTATCATCATCATGGTCATGACCGTGATCATGATCATCATCATCGCCATCATCATCATCATCATCATCATCATCATCATCATCGTCATCGTCATCGTCATCGTCATCGTCATCGTCATCGTCATCGTCATCGTCATCGTCATCGTATCATCATCATCATCATCATCATCATCATCGTCACCGTCACCCCATCCTCCTCCTCATCATCATCATTTTCATCATCATCAGCATCCTCATCATCACCGTCATCATTTTCGTCATCATCATCATCATCATCATCATCATCACCACATCTATCTCGTCCTGACACTGCGCCGCGGCTCTGGTTCTTGTGGGTTCAGCAAGACGGGTCACTGAAGCACGATGCACACATTTAGTGCCCACCGATAAAGGACACCGGCAAATGTGTCGAGTAGGCCTTCAAGGCCACGGGTTTTCGTCCGAGGAAAAAAGGATAGTTTTTGTTTTTTTGGGGTTGGGGCCCCTTGTTGTAGCCACAAAATCGTTTTCGTCAAAAAAGTTGAACTGTCAACAGTTCCCGATTGCTCAGCCCAAGTGTCGCACTGGGAACAACAAAGAAAGACGTCAAGAAACCGATCTCGATAGATCCAGGCTTGGAGCGCCAGCCATTGAGCAGCAACACCAGACAAGACCACCATGCAGGACATTACCTGTTGAGCCGCGGGTGCCACACTGTCATTGACGCTGAGGGCGACCGGCGGTGTAGGGTCCATACAGTAGAAAGCTGCTGCAATCACTGACGCGTGACTTGTACATTGGGCTGTAAAGGCTCTCGGAGCGTACATGCTCAGTAGGCCATCGGGAGGCGTGCTAAATAAACAGCTTCCAGCCTTGTGCACTTGTCCTTTTGCGCGCTGCTGTTCACGGCTCGCTACATTTCACGTACACGCGTGCTGGCTTATTACAGGAGCCCTTGAGCTGCCCCGGAAAAGTACAGATTGCAGATGGGCACAGTTGACAGGAGAGAAGCACAGGACAGAATTGACACTTGATCTTTACAACGATGATGGTGATGATGATGATGATGATGATGATGGTCATGAGGGTCATGAGGGTGACGCATAAATCTTGCTATGAAAACACCGCCTTTTCACGGTGTCTGCTTAACGGTTTCTAGCTTCTAAGTGGTTCTATGCAGATTTCTTGCCTGGGCCACCAGGAACTCATTGCTGTGTTGAAGACCGGGGACTACTTCGGGGAGGAGCCCGAGTCCGGCCAGGTTTCCCCGTATCAAGTGAACGTTGAAAACTGGATTCCTTCGGGGATAATAGCGACAACCCCCAAAAATTGATGCCAAAGTTCATCGTCATCCCCAGAATAATGATAGCAATAGCCGTGTTTGCGGTACATTCCCTATTTTCGGACACACTGGGGCCAAAACTTGTGGTTGTTTCCCATTCGGAACACGTCGTGGTTTTTCCTGGTGTATGTTGGTCTACTGGAGGGTACCCCCTGCAATGGGTGACAATATATAGCGGCCCCATCAAAAATCCCAATCTATCAGGCCATTCTACCAAGGGGGTTGAGGGTCAAAACACAGGCACGGCTTTTTGCAGGCTTGGATCCCAACAGCAGTATCATTTACAATATATATATATATATACATACATGGCAAGATTTGATCACCAAATTTTACAACATCAGGTGATTGGATCCTTCATTGACCTTGATTCTCTCTCACTTTTTGTTTTGAAAACGGAAAGTCATCGGAGGGTGACAATTTGCTCTTAGTTTCCAGACCCATGGGCCAGGTAGTGACTGGGCAGTGTCTCGTACGCCAATGACATGACACACACACACACACGCCCATATCCGGGTGTTTGAAAATGGGGATGCACCACCAAAAAACCATTGGAATTTTGGTGTAGCTATTGCCAGACAGTCCTCATCTGTTCTGCCTCCAACAGTTGCACAAATCAGCACAGGCAGCGCTGATATCTCAAAAGTCCGGCAACTCAAAGGGGCTCTGATGGTTGGCAATCGACAATCCATAATTTCTGGATCAACATTGGATGGGTTGTGAATTTAGTGCGCTGTAATCGGAACTATGGTTGTATCCATTCTTTAATATTTATCAAATAGGGAACCAAGGAACTAGAGGAAATTTCCCATATGATAGCTCAATTTTTACTATAGATGGGGAATACAAAGCAGCTAAAGAAACATGTAGGGTAAAACTGGCCACGGTTTGTATAGATGATGTTCTACGTCTGGTTGCCTGCTATTAAGGAATCATGGGCTTTGTTTATCCGGGGTTGACATGTGGTATTTTCTATCACATCTCTTGCCTAACAGTATGAACTTGATCCGTTGCGGACATGTAGCGGAACCTATTTCGGGAGTAGACTCTCTTTGTGGTAGAATTCGATCCGTTGTGCAGCAGGGAATCTAGCTGGGACAGCCAAAGTTTGCGCATAGAACAAGTCCACACAAGCCAACTGAGGAAAATTTTTGGGTGTTGTAAGCAACATCATAAACTCCAAGTGGGTACGGGTATGATTTATGATGGCCAAAAATGTGTGCTGTCGATTATTGGGTTAACGGCATTACCCAAAGGTCAAGCAGTCGCACGCAGTGTAACAGGTCTGAACGACTGGATTCGCAGTGATCTATCCCAATAGCTGTCATGCAATGTTCATGGGATCTACACAATTTTGATACTTTTGAAAGTGGATGATTTAATAACATCCACCAAAACCACACATCCTGACAGAATCCAAACCCTCAACTCTCACTGGATTCCTCGGAATATTTTTTCCAGAACCCTCTGCAAACTAATTTTCGCAGGGGATCTGAGATTGGCAATGTAGAAAAGAGTTACAACCATGATGTTGGCAAAACCGATTGATGTTGTTGGTAGCTCAATGGGTTAATTTGAGCAACAAATTGAGGGTGGTTTCATATCCCAAGTTCATCATTTTTTTGACACGGGGTTCTATAGCAATATTCCCATGAAATTAGGTTGATGTTGGTTGATACTCAAAAAATGTTGGTAAAATATCGGATCATTCCAAGGGGTACTTGGATGTGCATTTGCATCTAGTACGTCGCTTCAGTCACCATGTCTAGTCTGCCCACATGTGCGTGGGACCCTTACCCCAGTTTTATATGTGTTCTCAACCACTTCTGATGCCTCATCGACCACATCCAAACATGTCGGGTAGCTAAAGCATTTGAAATCCGTATCTGCATATGTGCAGGGGTCAAGTCACTGGGGTAACGGGTAACCTCCTCTAGAATGACCAGTCTATCTGTGGTTCCCATATCTATAGTTGGTTCTACATCGCACTAAATCTCCCTCAATCCGCGATGTTTTCCCCACTATGTTCGAACTTGCATTGGTTTGTAGGGGCCGGTTATGCAATTTTGAACCAGGGCAAATCCCTTTGCAGGACCTGAACTCATAAATTGAATGCTATTAAACCAATTAATAGAAAGGTATTGGGTACTGATGGACTGAATAGAAAGTTAAAAAAAGTCCAGCATTTGGTCTTAAACATGATATATAATATATATATTCCATTAAAATTCACAACTACATTCCCATGGAATCCAGCTAACATATCCCATATATCTCTAAAAATTTGACCCAGGGCTACCTCAAAGCTGCTACCAAGGCCCCGAAATGCCACTGTGAAAGCTGCCGGGGAGGCAAACGACAGGACGCCGTAGCCGTAACGCCGTCGGACAATTTGTGGAAGCCTATGTTTGGTGGATAAATCCACGATTTCCTGTTTTTTTTTTCCGTATTGAAAGTACTGGGGGCATCATTGAGATTTAGTCATCCATGAAACAGACTTTGGGTGCCATTGGCCATAGGTTTTACACCCATGATTCAGAACGCCATTTCAACGGGGCTGGGAAAGCGATTGGTTCTAAACCCTGGGATTTGGGGGCTGGACCCCCCTTCGAAACGGACATCGAGGACGCGGACACCCCGGTCGCCGACGAATGGCTCGATGCGACGTGGCGTATGGGGTGAACCATTGAAGACCCTCTTTTTGAATATGGGAATGGGGGGAATGATTGTGATATGGAAATCAAACCGCCGTTTCCAGGTTGATTCCAAAAAGTTGCACCGCGTTAGATCACAACTGAACAATGGAAAAGTAAAGTCTTTACCCCCAAGGACCTCAAGTGAACTTTCAACAATTTTTCGGTATCAATCTTCGTTTTCAAGCGGGTAAAGCCCATGATTCGTTTGGTTCAATGAGTGATGTTACGTTTTTGTATTCCCCCAATTACTGGTGCTAAACGTAGAGAATGGAGGAATGGTCCAATCCATAACTGATACCTCAAAACTCAAAACTGGATAAACTGGAAAGATGATTCAACAAAACTGACCAGGATCATTATCATACTTTTAGGATCTTTTAGGTCCCGGTTGGCAACAACAACAACAACAACAACAACAACAACAACAACAACAACCACAACCAAAGATGGTAGGTTTTTTGATTACTTTGTAACCATCCTGACATGGCTCCCAAGGCATTCCACGCCTCGATCTGGTGGGCTCAGCGTGTTGATGCTGGTGGGGAGATCCCAGAGATTGCGCTGAATGGAGATGGATTTTTTTTTGACATCCTCCCCATTGAAAATGGCGATTTGGAGGGTATACCCCTGGATTATTAAGATTCAACCCATTGAAAATGGTGATTTGCATGGTATACCCCATCGGAGAAACCCATCTACCTGTAGGGGGGAATAGAGGGGAATCATGGCCCAGCGAATTTACATCCATGTACCCCTTTCAGGTACCAAGCAAGCGAAACTTTTGAAACTATTGTTCGAAAAATTATTCCCAAAATTACGATTTTTGTAGGTGTGTGTGCATATACAACCATACATATATCCCATACTCGAATTCCCCGGAGAGGTGAAGATGAATGAACATAAGCCGCGGCTAAAACTCAGTTTTTTTTGCAGGGTATCCAAGATGCACCATGTGATTTACACTCACATCCTTGTTGGTCATACTTCTATGACATGTCCACGTTTGACGCTGTCTCCAAATATGGTCTATCATTGTTTTCCCCTTTAAACCAGCCATAGATAGGGATATTCCCTATTTCCAGACCAACCCAAGCTGATAAAACTTCGAGGCTGATGAAGTCTCCAATTTTGGGTGGTTCAAATTGTTCATTTTACTTGTTAAATCACATTTTTTTAAAGCCATTCTTTTGCTTTCAGTGGTTGAATCTAATTTTCTCACCCCCAGCTTTGGTGATTAAATCATCTAAAGTCCTCATTTCTGGTGGTTGAATCCCTACCTTAAAGGTGCTTTGATCATGTCCCCAATTTTTTTTCGTTAATAAATCTCTTGTTATTGATAGTCAAATCACAGTCTTTCATGGTAAAATCACCAGTGTTTGGTGGTGCAATCACCATTTTTTCGAACGAGGATCGCGACGACTTCGACCAGATGGACCTGCGACACAAGTTGCGACTGCCGAAGCGAGAGGTTTCTGAATGGGTCATGGTGAGGAGAATGATCTCATCAAACCTGGGGAGTTCAGCACCCAAAACATGGGGATTTTTGCGAAACATGGTGAGTTTTCACCAAGCTTTTAGGGGTATTTCGTCTGGTTAGCCATGTTTTCTTTAACCACAGGTTTTTTTTTGGGGGGATATTTACTGGAAAAGTATTGGGATCCCATCAAACATGGATCCATGGCACTAAGATTTCAATCGGTTTGGGGTTGAACATGGACCCAACTATGAGGAGGCACCAAAAGCTGAGGATTTGACTATCAGGATTTACCCAGTAAAGATGCGGATTGATACTTGATTTATGATAACTGAGTTGGTGAACATAACGCCAATCACTAGGGTTAATGGTAGGTCTCTCTATAGTTCATGATCGTTATAAACCAAGTTATAACATGTTATAACCAGGGAGCATCACCTAGTGATTTAAGCGCTGCTGTCTGATATAGACCAGAGTTTTGGATGGGGTTGAAAAGAAGTTTCCTCAAAGCGATGGGTGATTGTCAGGGTCTATGTTAGAAGGGACGATAGGGTTTAGTAACCACGGCTTCGGACTTATGTTTTTTTTCCCGATGAAGCAACCAGTTAAAGATGGCATGAATCTGTTGGCGGACTATCCACCAATCACTGGCTAAAGCATGGTGACCCTCAAACAAGAAGGGTTTAAGACATGTCAGAATTGCACGAAGGAAACATGATGATTTGAACATATTTGAACTATTTAAGCCAACAAACATTGTGATAGAAGATGGTATGGCCATGCATAACCAATATTAACTACACCAGAATTGTATGATGTGGGATATAACCACGTTTTCCTGTAACTCCCCAAATCAATTCCCAGTGAACCCCGTTTGTTTGACATGTGAAGTTGTTGGTACAAATGGTTTGTATAAGGCCGAGTATAGTGGTTGTTGTGGTGATTCTTGTTGATGATTCCTATCACGCTAGTCTCACCCCCATTTCTCAAAATCCTGGCTTGGTGCCGCATCTATTTATTTTACTTTATTTTGAGATCTCATCATATGGGGGTTGAAATTACTTGGAAGATCATCCCACTCAGTAATTGGTGAACAACCATGATTCTAGCCCATTTCCTAAGTGAGCTCACCCGAGAATTGGGGACTTTCCCTCGACCAGGGCTATGACAACCAGCCACGATTGGTGAGGAAAGAGTAAGACGAATTGGACGGATACCCCATGATGTCCCAATATGTTCCAGTTACCCTAGGGTAAACTTCCATAGATGTGGAAAATCAACCATTTGTAGATTATTTTCCTGGGGTTTCCCCATGGGTTTTCCACATCTATGTCAGTTTACAGTACCCCGGGGTAGAATCCATTCGCGAACCATTGTCGTCCCCCCTGGCAGGCGATTCAGCCCCACGTCACCAAGTTGGACCGTCCAAAAGAAAACCTGACCACGGAACAGGTGCAGTTACTGGCCGCGGTGACGGTTTGGTGGGGCTAACTTTTCTTTTTGGCAATATTGATGGAGGACTATGTCTATATTGTTGAGAATTCTTCTTTTTTAGTATTCTATATCTATAAACTAACAGACCATAACAGATCAATTATGTCTATGGTATGTCTATAAAATAACATTTGAATATATTCAAACGTGATATCCAAAGTCTGTATCCGTGTCCAGCAGTGTATGTATACTTGCATATCATTGTATGCCTCGAGCCCCTTCGATGTATCGTGTTTTGTCTCGACCGAAAATATGACGCAAACCAAAAGAATAAATTTCCGACCAAAGACACAATGCGGAACCAGTTGCAAAACGGTGCAAAGAACCTGTGTCACAGCGCTTCGCCGAAAAATATCTCGAGACCAAACATCATCCGTCTTTCAGGGTGTTCAGGTATATGCACTATACATAGTTAGTCGCCATACATTTTCCATCATTCTTGCATCTACAATATCTATATATACATATAATATGTATGTATATGTATATGTATATACATATACATATTGTATTTTGTATCTACATTCTACATATATCTTTGTGTACACATGCGTAGTTAGATTGGCATCCCATGACTTGCCACCAAGCGAAGTTGCTATCCACTCGCTGGCATTCACATCTAAGCGTGGCCGGTCAATTAGAGTCTTTGACCATCCAACCTTTTCATTTCAGTCATTTTGAGCCGACCCCGTTTGCACTTTAATTGGATGAACAGGAGTTGCAACATTTCGGGTGAAGCCATTCTTGCAAAGCACTTGTATGAGGATCTTTTGCCTTTTTCCATCAAAGCGATTCTCAAGGTCTTTCCAGAACTGATTTCTTTCCTGTCGCCTGGTATCCAAGAGTTGAAGCAACACGGGTGAAGGAAGTATTGCTGGGACAATATTTCCTACTGTTGCCTACAACCGAGTTACTACGGGACTTACAGACTTGCCAACTACGGATTGAAACGCAGTTTTGGATCAACTGGATATTTGCTTAAGTACTTCCGTCAGTAACCAATGAGAATCCTTCAGCTCATCGAGTCACCATCCCAGGTGAATCTAATTGTGCGGAAGCTCAGTGGGCCCCCGCTCTGGATCCAGAAAAGAGCTGAGCAGTCTGTTTTCTGGGTCGCTTTTGGAGCACCGGAACCACCTCAAATTCAACAGAAACTACAGGTGTAGAGGAAACTGTCCTTTTTTCTCCAGCAACTCTAAGGGCTTCAGCCTTGGGAAATTTGGGGTGAAGGAACCGCGTAGAGGGACCTGAATTTGCCTTGAATCTTGAATTTTGACCCATATGTATTAAGAAAATGACCCCGATTGACACTCGGCCCTCTATCCAGAGATTTTTTGGGATCCAGATCCATGCTTAATTGTGCTAGTCAGCTTGCTTACCCTGAGCTGCTTCCTCACAGTATTTCTGCATATTTCTGCGCAGTGCCTCCTTGGGTGTGAGGTCACAGCCATGCAGAGGAATCCAAAGCTCGGGTGCGCCACTCAGGTCGTCTGGACAGGCAGCCCTCGAAGGGGCAGCTTTCAAGATGGTGCTGAAGATTCCCAACATCAAGAAAGGTTGTTTGTACCCACCCCAAATGAAAAGAACATGAATACACCACCAAACAAATGTGCTTAGACAGTTTGAACTGATTTTTACTTTTGGACGTAGAAACCTGGGGTTCCGCGTGATTGTTTGGGAAGGAAGGTCTTTTCAAATTCCCCACCTCCAAATGGATTTTCTGAAGAGAAATATGACAGGATCTCAGTACAGGCCAAGTTGTAGGTACAACTTGGACTAGTTCACCCTGGCAACGCAGTTGCCTCCAGCTATCATGGCTTTGAACTGCGCGCTTTATTTGGTAGGTCTGGCTCTCTGATGAATACTGGGAACCTCAAATTTCCCTAAATTTCCAAGAGCAAAACCGCATGGAGGAAACTACAGAGCTTGGGGCATCCAAGAGACTTTTTGGGCATATAGATATGACCGTCGTAATCCTCAAGTATCAACAACTTATCAACAAATATATTAATTGGATTTAATTGGACTAGATATTTAACAACGCCTACATAGTCTGCGGCATCAGGAGAGATAAATAGATATGCAAGCACACGTCCAAGTTTGCCAAAAGCTCAGGTACCCCTAAAATCAAGTGGTTCATCATCATCGTTTGCCCTTTTCAACTGCCATTATCGAGGCCTTTGCTTGAGAACTTCTCAACAAAGGACAGTGACGACGCTTTTCTCTCAGGGTGCTTGTTCATGTGCATCCCAGGTATCGTACATGCTTTTTTGCCCAAAATATATTGTCCATATACAACAGGGATATTGCACACGTTTGGTTCTAATATATATATATATATACAATTATATATATATATACACACATGTACACATGTAGATAGATGTATATATCTATACGCAACCTATTCACAACTAGAGATACAATAAACTGGGTCAAGATATGGTCATTATCCACTTACTTACTGGGATGCACCCCCAACTGGGCAGTTGCGGTGCTTAACTCCAATTGGTTTCAATATAGAGCTTTAAACGGGAGCATGACGATAAAACAAGGAACTTTTGCGGTTCAAATTTGGAGAAACCTCCAGTTAGCAAGTGGGTTCTGAACCCCGTCGCAAGTGGAATAACTCAACTTGCCTCACATCAGGAATAACATACTTACTCAGTCAGATCATGAACTACCAAGTATCAGTTGCTATGGAGATATTCCGTCAATTTTGCTGGCACTGTTGGTTAATTAGTGGAATTGATGTACGGCCATTGGAATATTTAAAAGTGACCAGGGACTGGAAGACTTGCTTCCCGGCCATCAACCAGTCTCCAAAATCCTCAGCTCAGGGAAAGCCCGATGGAGGAGGAAAGTCCTTAATGACCCCCCTTTGGTTGGCAGGGCTGTTTGGATCAACCATCTGCCTCAAATGGCTGTCAAGGAAGCCCATGCTCGATGAACCCTTTGGATGAAGGGCGGAAACTCAACCTCCGTGTATCGCCTTTGGACGTTTGGGAAGCGACCACGAGGGGTGAACCGGTCAATTTGAGAAGGTAGGGACTCTCTATATTTGTTCAGTGTTTCACATATCACTTTTGGAGTGGTTCAAGATGGGTTCCCTGTTCAGCCTGTTCACCCTGTGCACCCCGTTCACCCTTTTCACCCCCCTAGTTTGGGTGAGTCCATTTTAAAAGTACATGTGGACCCGCACAATATACCATATGCGTATCTGTGCCAAGCTCAAAACGTGGGTTGCTTTCCCATGAAAGGGGATGTCATCAATCCGTTTTCACAAGGATTTACGTACATTGTGATCAGGATTCCCAATAGATGGATGATAAGCCTATTTTCCCATCCAACTTGACCGTGGCACAAAACAAATTTTGGATTTTTTGTTGGTGCATCCCGGACGAGTGAACCATAACCAGTGGATGATCATCTTACTTGTGCTTAGTAGGGAATGAGGGAATGACCTATAGCCATTAATAATCATCCCATTCCCATCCGTTCCCCCATTCCCTACGTTTCGCACCAGTAAGTCATTGCAGTTGGCATCTCTAGGACCTGGAGAAAATTGCGGAACTGGCCGTTTCCCATCAGGCCTACTGGAGCCTGGGTCATGTGCAGGGATTCGAATTGGATGGCGTTATGGTGATTCAATATTGTTTTATGAGAATTATACCAGCCGCAATCTATGAATTGAATGTCAGTATGCTCATTGAATGGGATTTGTCAGAGACGTATCTTTAATGGGGATTGCTGTACCATTCATCGATGATTTGAACCACCCGCTTTGGATTTCTATACAGCATGGTCGACCTCACGTGTGTCTCAAATTTTGGGAAGACCTCCAGAATATCCAATGGTTAATCATCACTTTCCCTACAAAAAGTTCCGAATTTTTGGACCATGAAAACTCGTTGATGATGAGAAGACGTTGATGATGTTTGGTGTCGAGTGGCCACAGGTTGCACGGCCTGCTCGAGTTATTGAACAAAGATTGGCCAACGTTTGTGCAAGCAGCCTGCTGGCTAGTGAAACGATTGTCCAAAGGAACCGGGGCCCTGAATCATTTGTCTAGTTTTACAATAATCCCAAAGTAACAATCGTTCTATTTCTATAAACCATCCAAAGCATCCAAATTTTAGTTGTTGGTTCTTTCCGCATCAAAATATTCCTTTCCCTCTAATTTCTAATACTCCCCAGAAACCAATGGTTTAGAATGAATTGGATCTACAGTATCCATTTTTGATTTAGCATTTGGAAATGGATGATCCAATGGTTTATAAGATTTTATAAGTATTTGATAAATATCAACAGAATTATTGGGTATTTGGGTGATAGACATATGTTTGGTAACAATTTGAGAACCAGCTAATACACAACAATCACTAAAATACCTCCATTTCTGCTGGACACACTCCCCAAAATTGAATATTTGCCGCCGTTTATAGTGCTGGTCCCCATGAACGTGTGGGGTAATCTTCCCATATGTTCTTATGACAACCCAAATATATTCCCATTATTGTTGGTTATAATCCGAATATCATCAATGTGTTCCAAACCGTTGTCATACATTTTCTAGTATTTTCCCATATATTCATACCTCAAATACCAATAAGTTGTTGCTTTGAATCCCGATTTTCAGAGCTTTTCATAGCCATTCCTGGCGGGTATAACCACCCTGTAGGGGTTGAATCCCCATGGCACAGGTGGCCACGGGGGTGCACATCGTCACGCAGGGCGACAGCAAGGCGGATTTGTGGCCCGGCAAGATAGATGACGGAAGCCGAGACCAGTGGTCGGAGGCTGGAGTGGAAACTTGAAAAACTGGAGATTTATGTTATATACGGAAATGGTAGTGAGATAATTAGTACATGGGATAAATGTACAGTGGGATGTATAATGTTGGTGGATTAGATAAGAATACGATGTCCAATGGATTGTGCAGCTAGTTGAGTGCCTAGTGAGTGGTTATAACCCAGAAAAAAGGACCCAGTTCAACGGGGATCAGTTGGTGAACATGGTAGGCATCGTTGATTTTAGCCTGGAAGAAGGTCACCAACAAGAACAGCTATGGGATAAGACCAGAAAACATGGGGATAATCGGGGTTGATTTTTGAGGGAATACAGTATGAATGCAGGAAACTTTTTGTTTTCACACTATTTTTGCTTTAGATCAATTCCGTGAGAAGCCGTTGCTGAGTATTGGCCAAGATTTGGTTGGAACTTGCGAAACAGCCACTGACTTTTGGTTGCGGAGCTTCCATTAGTGAGTGTGTGTGCACGTCATTGGTAGGGATATCTCGTCTCGACCCGATCCGAACCGACCGTTTAACATGGAACTGACTCAACTGACATATACATTACAGAATCATTACTCAATTTCATTTTTAAAAGGTGCGAAGGGCGGGCTCTCATCAAGTGTCCCGACTTCAAAAGAAATGGATCCATTCCAAACAAAATTTGTTTTTAGACAACCAGGGGCGAAAGCGATCCACATCCAGCCTGATTTGGCCATATGTATTCCATGTTTTACATGATACATACTCAATTTGTGAGTTTTTGTTGCATTTAACCTTCACTCATCACTCATGATTTTCGTTGCTCTCTGTGGAGATACCGCTTGGCGCCATGCGATTTCTCAGGTTTTACATCCTCGAGAAGGGCACCGTCACCATCGTGAGGGACGGCAAGGCTGGCTCAAGGGAGGTTCAATTCAGGGCATGGTCGTTGGAGCCCTTGAGGTTCTGACACACCATACCAAACCATACCAAACTAGGGCCTAGTAACTAGGGTTTCTATCCTGACCTTACGATTTGACGCATTGATACACATTGCATCATTGTGGACGAGTGAAAAAAAACTTGGGCCTGCCTAAACAACACCCCCGCAAAATGGAAGGGTCCCAGAAGCAAAATCCACTGCCAGCAGCTTCCTTGTTGGAACGACCTCACAACCGGCTGGTCCAGATTGATCAATGCGCTATGGAGTTCAGCCACTGATTGCAATGAGGTAAATCCAATGCCCCCAAATGTTCCCAAAATTGTGGGGTTTATGAAAATGGGTGTGTCCGGTTTTTTTGGGATGATGGTTTATTTATGGGTTTGCCACATTATATAGACCTATTTTTTCAAACATCATTTTTGCACGCTTTGAATCATCACTATACTATGCTGATTGGTGGTTTCATTGTTAATTTATCCGCTATGCAAATGGGATGATGATCTACTTGGCTTTCACATCTGTGGTATGCTAGTGGCTCAGCCGCCAACAAAACCATTATTGTTGATGAACACATGATATGTCACAATATTAGCCCCATTTCTGAAAATGTCTGTTGGTTTGACATCCCCATTTCGGCTCAAGATGCTTATTCAAGACCAGACATTCTTCAACTACCCTTCATATTTGTTGCTTATCCCCAGATTTCCGTCTTCTTGCCACCACATTTGTTGGGTTGATAGCCATCAGCCATATCATCAAGCTTACTAGGTTACTAGTTGATACTACCATATTTTTGTCATCATCATTTTTTCCTGATCACTGACAATTCATCGGATTCAACACTCACCAGCTATATATTCAGAACTCAAATTCATCCCATGGAAGATCATCATGTTTCCCCTTGGACCCTTAGATCGGCGATTTTGGCGTATCCCCCAACCCAAATCAAATAGATCCCCGGTTTCACTACTTGAATTCCGCAGTGTTCCTGCTGAAACCTCCAATTCTTTGATGATTACTAACTGTCCCCTCCGGTAGTCAAACGTGGCAATGGAAAATCTCCCAGTGATGGATGATTTTCCCAGCGAACCAGACCTCCTTTTGGCCACGGGGATTTCCCAGCCACCCACGTTTGATGACATTTTTAGAGTCATCCAACCTTTGATTATAGTGGGTTATACTATATACCATTATATAGATTATAGTTGGTTAATGTTGGTTATATACCATCAATTATATATAAGGACTTTTTTTTTAATCCCCATGAATCTACCATTACATCACCCCTTTTGACGGTGAACATCCATCCATATCACATCCAGCTTTCCAAAGTCTCTCGTGGTAGCAGAAACCCTGGCCAGGCCTGTGGCAAGCTGGGCCTGCTCAGCAAGTGAGATGTTGCCATCACTGGGATTTTTGCCCTGCAAAAAAGATGGGATCTATTGTGGACATATACCCTCTGGTAGACTGTTTGCTATGGAAAATGGCGGAAAATGGTCCATTTAAAATTCGATCATTTAGCTATGAAATTGGTGATTCTCCATAGCTATGTTGGTTTAACAAAGGGTATACATAACCCAGTTGCCAAGCACTTGGCTAATCCTGGCAACATCTTTGTCAATGGGACCGGGTCAAGTCATTTGGGGTTGTCAAATGGAAACATGATGATCACCCATTGGACTTGGGAATGCCAGATGTTCAGAGAAACCCATTTGGTACCTCAAGATGGGATGTCTTGTCCAAAAAATGTACCTTCCACTTTTTTTGGGCACCGCTGGTGACTCATACCCACTATCTGGCACATGGTTCAAGATTCAAACGCTGGCGATTTGTAAGGCTCGATTTCATAGGGACTTCCGTTTTTCCAACGTTACACATACATAAACCATGGTCGTTTACCACTTGCTTAGCAAAGGTGACTCACAAGTTGAACAGCCCATATTTGGTCGGTCAAACCCAGTCATCCCTCGTCTCACTTCACCTTGTCAATCAATGCAGTATTGCCCCCAAGTGCACGCAGTTATATCATATTGTATATCCCAATCTACCTGTCCTCATAAGAATCAGGCCTGAAAGAACTAGATACTATGAGGAGGCTAAACGAAGTTTACAACACAGCCACATATATCATATAATCCTTTCCCCCTAATACTAACCCCCCCCCTTAATAATAAACACCTCAGGTAGTTTTTATTATTAGGGGGGTATTTATTATTAGGGGAGACCCTAATAGTAAACTTCGGACCTTAATATTAAAAACTATTTTTCTCNACACCTCAGGTAGTTTTTATTATTAGGGGGGTATTTATTATTAGGGGAGACCCTAATAGTAAACTTCGGACCTTAATATTAAAAACTATTTTTCTCGATATGTCAAAATCAATTAAATCTCAATTTAAAACGCAATTAATACGTTGCAAAAAATTGGATTTCGAAGCGGATCCCTAATAGTAAGCGCCAAACCTTAATACTNATTGGATTTCGAAGCGGATCCCTAATAGTAAGCGCCAGACCTTAATACTAAAAACTACTTGGATTCAGGGGACCCTAATAATAAACACCCCGGGGTTGATTAGTTTTTATTATTAGGGGGTGAAACCCACAAATGGTAGGTTTATTTTTAAATTGTTTTTTAAAGGGGATCAATTAAAAGTCAAATTGGCCAACCACAANCCACAAATGGTAGGTTTATTTTTAAATTGTTTTTTAAAGGGGATCAATTAAAAGTCAAATTGGCCAACCACAAATTTTCCAAAATTGGAGATGGACCCTGGTTTTTATTATTTGGGGGGGGGTTTAGTAATAGGGGGAAGGGATTACATATATGTATATATACATATTATGTGTATATTTTATATACATTATGTATATATATATATATACACATAATATTTGGAGTAGACCTTCCCTGTCGTGCCATGCTTCAGGCTCGGCCCAGGCGCCAGCTTTGGAGAAGTGGCGGGGACGCCGAACCCATTGCTGCGAAGCCATTGGCCGTTGGTGGGGTACACATGGCTGTCTAAGCTATTGAAAATGGCCGTTTATAGTGGATTTTCCCATTAAAAATGGTGATTTACCAGAGGGTATACAAAAATGATCAAAAATGAAGGTTGAGACAAAAAGTGAGGATTTCGCCAGAAGTAGTTGTTTTTTAAATCTTAGCAGGAACGATTCGCAAATCAAAATCTCAGGGCTTAATTGGGCATTCTGGTTCGACTGCCTTCAATTGCAGACGTGGAACTGGATGAAAAGCATGGATGTGCCCGGCGATCACAACGTGTATCAAACCTACACCCCCAACATCCCCCAAGAAGGATCCCAATATGATCAATATGTTGACCAGGGCCCCATGTTGACAGAATGGTTGAAGGCCCAAGCATCACCACAGATTTGCAAGAAACAGGCATGTGTCGACGTCAAGCAGAGTTCAAACTTCAACACCTCCAATATAGACAGTCATCGAATTGGCAGCCCCAAGAGCAAGGGATCATGTTTCCCATTATTTAATGGGAATTCTGGGTTGTCCAGTGATAATATCACAGTTTTTTTTTTTTTTTTTACAAGCTCATATATTATATAAGCCATGGTCAAATTGGTGACTATTTGGCTAAACCATGGATGGTCATCAATCATCAACCCCCGAATAGAGCTTGATATGGCCATTATAAAGAATCCATACAATAAATGGGATGACCATACCGAATATAAGGAGTATTGACGATAGAACATATATATATATATAATATTATATATACATGTACAGACACCTGGATTTGCTCAGGATGTGATTTTTTTCTAACTCATTTATCCACTATTTGGGGAATCTATAGGACTACAGGAAATATACAGGTAACATTTTTCACTGGCCCCCTCAAGCACTTCCAAGTAGATCAACGGAACACCAGCCTCTCCACACCCGGTCAGTCTAGGCCTTGCTGATGCGCAGCAAACGCACCGCCACAGTGAAAGCCAAAGAGCCACTCGGGCAGTGACGGCTGGCACAGACGGTGAACTCTAATGGTCAATTTAACCGTAGAAAGGGATACAAAGGGGATACAAGGGGGACATACCAAGCATTTTTTAACGGGATATAGTGGGGACGTTTCATGGGACATCTATATGTATATACATGTATATATATATGTATATATATATACATACACACGTAACCAACGCTATATGATATCTTTAGGTTGTCTGGTTTGGGATACTATCGAGCAGTGATGTTTTGTATGGGAAAATGATGATCCCTTGGCTATCCCCGCATAAAACCCTTTGCCAGGAAGTTTCTGCGTTTACTAGCGCCATCGCTACCTAGAATCCAATGTTGGGTTTTCTTGATCCCGGCGGAAAAAATTCTAGCAACCCCATTGCCAAAATATTACGAGCGGGCTTGCAGAAACAATGGGTAAGTAGGCGTNCGGAAAAAATTCTAGCAACCCCATTGCCAAAATATTACGAGCGGGCTTGCAGAAACAATGGGTAAGTAGGCGTGTGGTATTGCCGAATCACCAAAAAACCGTTCAGATCCTCAATGAATATTAACATCCCAACATATAAAACCGAAGCAGACTCCAAAACTAAAATATTCCCTTAGCCTGGCTGGCTCATACCAAGGGCCGGTATTGGCTGAGGATGCTATCTTGCTAGACGAAACAAGAGCTGTTCTATGGCACAACTACAAGAATCNCCAAGGGCCGGTATTGGCTGAGGATGCTATCTTGCTAGACGAAACAAGAGCTGTTCTATGGCACAACTACAAGAATCGAACCTGGCAAAAAGAGAAGAACAAATCCCAAAAACAAAAAAAAACACGTGAAATGACAGAAAAGCGACACAGCCTGCATGCCTGCAAGGGCTTCTGACTAGTTGCACTTGAAATGCCATAGTGAAATCGGTCAAAGCTAATTCAAACTGCCTCTTGACANAAATAATTTGTAATTAATTCCAGTAGCTAGGTATTTCCAATCTGCTTCCATTCACAGCGGAGCTTCGTTCAGTTGATCTTAGTGTAGTTCCAGGACGTCTGCGGGAGGGTGGGAAAATGATGATGAACCATGGCACTTGGGGGCACCCCATTTTCAGACAACACCAACATGAGTTGAAACACCCATTTTAAAGGCCTTTTTCAACCTTTTATACCTTGCACCCAAATCTTCAGTAAGTCTTCACTTTAGTCTTTGTTACTTTGTTGGGATTGGGTATTGACTACTGTACACTTGGCGAAGCTGGTCAAGTCATTCTTGGGGGTGCAGTTCCAGTTAGAATTGGCTATGTAACCATTATGTAACCATAGTTATATAGGGGTAATATCATGTTATATCCGAACTTATGGCGGTTGCTACTATATAGCAATAACCAGGAACAACCCCAGCGCCACCAAGTTGGGACCCCGGTTGTGTCGCGCCCTGAGGCCTTGCTCCTTATGGTCCCTGAGTGCATCCGACCTGCAGGAGGTCACCAAGGCGTGGGCGAAGAAGCAGATGTGGGGACCAGGTTTTTTACTTCCAGAAACATGTGGATTTTCAAACCATGAACAATTGGGATCTAACCATCAAACCATGAAGAATGGGATTTAACACAAATTGGGATTGAAACCATCAAACCTGAGGATTCTAAATCATCAAGTAAGGGTAATTCTCCCAGAAACATGGGGATTGATAGTTGATTTATGATAGGTGAGTTGGGTTACAGCTGGGTAAACACTGGGGTTATTTCACTAAGCTAAATGATACAGTATGTATGGTGGATATAACTAAAGTAACCAAAGTTAGATTGGGTAAGATGAACCAAGAAACACATATTTGAGGGGGCCCTTCCGAAGTGGGTTTGCTGAGAAGCCGTGATTTTCAAGATCCTGGTGGACTCTGAAAATCCAACCAGCTGGAACTGAGTAGCAAAAAATGGGGAGATGAGCAATGAAAAGAGTATACTTGCACACTAAAGGTGTCCCCATAGTAGCCGGACCCAAAAAGTCTGACACAGATCCCAAACGTTGAGACAACCTCTGTAGTAGGAGGCTCTCTTTTTTCCAATTTCTCCCAGTAGCGTTTCTACCAGGGTTGGTAAACGTCCGAATTGAACATCACCCAAGTACTGGAGATACAATCTCCAACCGATACATCCCAAATGGGACATTTACTAACCCCTGCTCTAACCCGGCCAAAGAACCTACCTGCGGCATTTAAGTATTCAGATGTTGATTTTTGATATGTATATACACCTCTTGTATTGTGCGTATATTAGAACACGCTACTTGGATGTGCATCCCTGTGAGTCAGCGGATCATGACCATATTCCAAATCAGTAATGTATTGTTGTGTATGGAATATCCTTACCTAGATAAATTCAGCGGCTATAGATTCTAATGGGTCATAATGGGATCTACTGGGTTGTACATGGCCTATAGACATTGCCGACATTCTCAACACTACCATATACATATACATATACATAATTATACATATACATATACATATACATATACATATACATATATACATATATACATATATACATATATACATATACATATACATGGCTTACAATGATGTGTTCAAGGCGACATATAGTGTCATTCCCAACAGTAACGGCTTATTTCTATGGCCCTTTTTCGGTTGCAGCCCCGATATTGGCTGGGCCCAGGCACGACTTCAGACCAAGTTTGACTCTTGGGCCAAGATGTTGGGGATCCCAGAGATGGGATGGAGGCAATCCAATGATTTCCAAGAAATGGCATGTATTCACGCCTTTTTTGGAGGTGAAAGATGGCTTGAGATGGCTACTGCGAAACTTCCGCCAAAGGTGATGTGATAGATTATATGAGAACCATAGAAAGCAAACAAACTTGGGAATTTAGCCAGCAAAGATGGGAATCGGACCAGCAAAAACCACGATTTCAATTTCACAAACACATGTCTGGATGTAACACGGAAATTCAACAAACCAACCCGGGAATTTACTCAAACCCTGGGGGGTTAGCATTGAAAGATACTCTGGTGGAGTGCCCCGGCGGATCCTGCTGAGATTGGAAAACGTCCCGGACTTGGAGTTTCTCTCTTCCTACGAACGCAGCAAGATCGCCTCGAGTTTGGTGGAGGTGAAGTTTGAGGCGCGACTCGAAGAAGGGGTTGGACCAGGAAAACCATGATTTGCACCATCATAGACTGGGTAAAGCTTCGTGGATGATTGGTAAATGGTTTGATACTCAGACATGAAGGGTTCATCATCTTATCCATCAAAACTTGGTCCTAGGCTTGGTTGATTTATATCTTTCCCCACTTCCATGCTAACCGGAACAAGATCCGGTTCCATTGCAATCGGCCTTCCAGCTCCCCACGTTTTGTATGCTCATTATACATTGTAGCCTGTTCATCCCGTTATATCATGTCAGCGTGCCTCATTTTAAACTTCTTCCACACCAACGACTGCCTACTGCCAGATATATTTTGAGGGTGCCTGCCCACATCCTTGGTGTTACAAGCACCTGCAGAAGCACGGTATGTCGCTCTGAAAGATCCTGGAACTTTCTAGTCTTAACCGCATTACTTCAGGCGGGTCTCTCCCTCTCTCTTTTCCTGTGAAGTTTTTGTGATCCACTTTTGTGTTAGTAGTATTCCAACAAGCATCTTTGGTAAATTCACTTCTGGGACGACAACAACAACAACAACAACAACAACAACAACAACAAGAAGTAATTATATACTATCAATTTATTAAGTGGTTGGATATGAGATTCACTTTTTGATTGTATGTTGCTAAACCATGGTTTCCCGGGGGTGTTTTAATCCTCGGGGGGACGGGAGTCTTCTTGCCATCCCTGGAAGCAGCTTTTCGCCCCAGGCTGGCGAGACAATCGTCACGCAGGGAGAGGTGCGTACTGACCAGACATGGTTCTGACTTGGGAGATTCGAGGTATCAATTAATTGACCAAGATCGACAGCTGTCAGCTGCCAGATTTATGTTCTGATAGACCAGGATGAGGTTGCCTTGATTGGGAGCCTCCAATAGATTCATAGGTACCTTTAATTGTGATGTCACGGCACACCCTTCCATAATTCAAGCATGTACGGGACCGTGATTGGGGGATTTCCGATAGGATCCATGTTTCGGAAAGTCTCAGGCAATTGTGCGTTTTTTTTTAAACAAACGTAGGTATTTTTGGACAAACTTGGAACAACTTAATCAAGGGATGTAATATGACTACTGTAAAATACTTTAAATGGACATGTGTGCCTGTGTACCATTATCACTGCAATCTTTTTCTGATTCATTGTTGGTGATATGCTTTGCATCCAATTTATTTCCACGATACTTGGATGGTTTGAAACTGAAGTGACGACAATCAATTTTGTTCCCCATTGGTGCCGTATAAGTTGCGCCCGACAGGGAGGGGCTTGAAGCCATAGGTAAGGTGGTTTATAAGTTGGCAAAGAATTTTATCTATGGTGGAAATATCTATGGCTGTTTAGATGGGGTAGCGTAAGCCAATCAAAATAAGTGGGGCCTGGGGGGTTCCACATTGAGTGCATCTTCCATATATAACTCGGGTTTAATTTGGCTATTACCTATCAAGCTGCTTCCAATTTTTGGTTGAATTTTGCGGTCCCGCATTCCAGGAATCCTCAAATAAAAATGAGTACCCCTTATATCACATTGACCCACTAGACTATTCCCATCATATTGTAATGAATTATATCCACCAGAAACTCGTGAAATCCCGACCATTTGTTGTTGGTGAAATCCCACCGTCACAATCCGCGAATCCATGGGGCCAGGTGGCCTCGGAGTTTTACGTTTTGCTGGAAGGAAGTGGGGGGCTCCCGGGCTCCAGTCATCCTGGAGTGTTTTTCTTGACAGCGGATTGTGCCTTCAAACATGTGGATATGAAAGGGGGAATTCTCGTTTCAAGCGAGAGGATCATATGGCCCTGAAATGCCGTGATTGGTGGACGTATTGGACAAATTTGTACTAGAAAGATTCATTGAGTTGAGATTCTCAGGCAGTCGGCTTTGTCTGGACATCATGCAGCACTGATGCACCTCCAAGTATCTGTGTAGACCTTGGGTAGGTTCGTAGTTAATCACAATGATGTTTAATCCTTTGCAAAAAAAGGTGGACTAGAATTTGCCAGCTAAAACCCTTTGTTTTTCTCCACCAATAAAGATCAATATCCAAGACTAGCCACTGCATTTGTGTAGCGCAGAACTTCAGGTCTTCACATCAGCGTGGACGACAAACCGGTCGGTGAATATCATGCTGTGCGGGACCTTGGACGTGGGAAAAAATCCAATGGGAGTGCCTTAGGGACTCGACACCAGTCACTTCTTTGGGCACTGCTCAATTGTTGGCAAATGACAATTAATGACAGCATGGATGATGTGGAGTGTACAATCTTGATGATTCTTGATACACATCATTCAGGCATCGAATGACCCAAGTGTGATTCTGGAAGGACATTTGAAGCCGACCAGATCATCTTAGTGGTCGGTGAATGGTGTTTTCTTAAAGAATTTCAGGTGATCGCCATGTTCTCCTTGACTCTACAGGAGGATGCTTCTTTGTAGCAAGCTTTGTGTTTCAACATATTGCGGGATATACTGTAAGCAGTGTGTACATTGGTCTTGCATTTTTCACTTACCCTCTGGTTATTCAACATAGCTGTGGGAAACTCACCATTTGTAACGAGTAAATCATAAATCACCATGTAAGGGGGCCATTTTATATAGCAAACTGTTAAATAGCCAGATGGTAATCTTGAAGGGTTGCATTATTTTTGTTTTCGCCTCATTCAGCAACTTGGAACAATTTGGTCAGAAAGGTGAACGAGCTTCGCCCACAGAGTTTCCACGTAGACGTGGAGGTGAAACGCAGAGTTTCCCGTGGATTTTCTCTCAAAAAGACATTCGCAAAAAGATCAAAAGCCTACTTTGCCACTATTTTTCGCAGTAGGATTTTACGTTTCTATCTTTGTTTGGGAATTGCTATAAACCAATCCATCGCAAATGTCGGTTACTCGATGGACCAAGGATGCGAACCATGGGCTTCATCCGCATTTCGGCGAACAGGCGCCGATTTTCTGTGGGCGGCGTGATGGAGTGTGAGCTGATTTTCATGTAGAACAGAATACTCTGCGGTATGATGGGGATTTAATCAAGCAATGAAGAAGTATGATGAATAGGTTCAACCTTGGATGGATAGTTTACTACTAACCCCAAGGACTTGTGCCATACCCATATGGGGTTGTCTGAAAATAGAATCCAATTCCCCTATCATTTTCCAATTCACATGGCTATTTTGAGGTATCGCAAATATTTGGACGTATCACCCGTTTGAGGACGTTAGAGGGTTGGCAAAAGTCACATCTTCCCAAGATCCATTTGTGACGTTTGGCATGTGGATTTCATGGTGTCAGACCTGTTTTCGTCGCCCAGTTCCCGTTTTGGTATTCTCTTGGATGAATTTTGCAACCACCGCACCCCGCGACCTGAATAAAAACCATGGGGATCATCTCAAATGGCCCTGGTATTATTTCTACAGTAGTATTACAGTATTATTATTGTTCATGTGTATAAGGTATAAGACTCATCTGCAAATGGCAAAAGACGGAAAAGCTACCCTGGATATCGGATAAGATTTCATGAATTGAACCACAGATTTTGAGCCATTTTGAGCCATACAGCCATACCCATGTCCCCAAAAGAATCTCTGATATCACAAATCAAACTCCCTGGTTCGCTGATGTTTATGAGTTGCACTGTTCAGATGCACTCCATCATTCAACCATCCCCTTGAGCAGTACGAATCCTTCAGAGGCTTCCACTTGTTGGTCACTGGTGTTACTTATTGCAGCTTCTGTCATGCTGATTTTAGTTGTTGCATGTGGTTGATATTGGCCAGATGAATCAACCACAAAGACGATCTGCGATGCCAACATTTTACATGATAGAAACCACTCTTCACTGCTCAAATCACATTCGGTTCATTCGGTTTTGGCTCAAAATGATATACCAAATTTGATAGTTTAGTAGTCGACATGAAGAATATTGAGGAATATTCCGAGTCCAATATAGAGCATTGGAGCCATACTCATTTCCAGCCGACTCCGGAATCGGCACGAAGGCCTTGTTGAACGACACGCCTCGAACAGCCACAGTACGTGACTGGGCCTGGCAGAAGGGACGGAAGGGAAGGGACAGGGCATGGATTTTTCAGCAATTGGATTGGGATCACATATTGAAAAAAGAGGTCAACAAGTTCAAGGAGTTTCACTATGTATGTTTTTGTCATTTTTCTTACGCACTAAAACTGCGGTTTACCAGACTAGACTTTGCCAGACCAGGGGTTGGAAGCTCAGTCCTCAATGTATTCTTCGTTGGTTGACAGGTGAATTTTGGGCCAGAAGTGGATGAGGCGTTGAATCCGGCCAGCTCCCAGGCACGGCCGCCAAGAGCACGGTGCTGGTGCTGAGCAAGGTGGGCGTTGACATTTGTGGCTCTGTTTTGGTCGGATTTTTCATGGGGATTTAACACTATTTCACTAACATTAGTAGGGATTTTAACTGATTTTAACCGTCAAAAGATGGGGATATACTTGACAAATGATGGTTGGTTGGGTAATTATCTCGTCATTTCATTATGATTTGAACAATGAAAATATGAAGGTAGAAGTTAGTATAAGTGAATATAGCTGATGATTGGTTGGTTGATGATTTGTTCGGGGATATACTACCGTTTATATCTGGTGGATTATCATCATCCATGAACTGGGAATCACCATGAACTAACCAGTACGAGTATAATTAACAGAGAGTTTTGAACATTGCTCAGTTAGTAAGTGGGTCATAACCACTTGAAAGAACCCAGTTATACATGGATAGAATGTCCAGACTTTGGCAAATTGGAACTTCACTTGCCGACCAAGCGGTTATGAGGGGACATCATCTTCAAACAGCTTGCTATTTCAACCAGGAAAGATGTACATAGACACCACGATGCAACTTCTACGAAAGCAAACTAGCGAGGTAGCAAAGCAAACTTGCGGACAAATGCCAACAAGAGGGTGCTTCAAAGTGGGGTACAACAAAGTGGGATGACTTAATACATCTTAATTCTGAACTTCGGCACCATCAGAAGGTGCCTTTACAAATAGTACAACAATGGCCCGGTAGTATTTGTAAATGCAGTTCCCCATTCTGCCACGGTGGCTTACCGGATGTGCATCTTGGAAGTGACCAATCAATGTCAATCACCATTCGTACTTCACCCAGTGGTCAAAGTAAATCGCTGGTTGGTTTCCCATTTGGAACTGATCTATATTCATGGTGGATTTTCCATCTCTATATTGGTTGGAGGGTACATCATTTAGACAAATGAATCATTTACTTACCCATTCTATCCCAATGTATCCACATTAAGGCGAGAACATATACAGTCCCAGCTACCCTCCGGTAAGCAAACGTGGCAATTGGAAATACCGTACAAATGCAGGTGCTACTCGGAAAATCATCGAACTGAATGGAGGATTTTCCATTGCCACGTTGGATCACCGGAGGGTAATCTCAGTTATATACCATTTCTTCTAGGCACCCCAGATAATCCTTCCAGAGTGGTGCTGATCCCGCTAAGCCGCCAGGAAGTCTTCCTGGGCGTGAAACAGCGCCTGGGCAGCAAATCTGATGGGTTGCCTTGTTTCCATATGGCTTTGTCTGAAAATTTAGAGAAAAACCTCTACATCCATTGGTTATATTTATAATTTTCCTATTAACATTGGCATTTTATGGGCATAGCATGGTATGCCCCATTTTCAGACAGACCAATATTCTGCTAAATTCCTTTCTGAAAAGGTGGAGAGTTGGTGCGGACGTTGATCACCCCCGAACTGTTGCGAGCTGTTCGCCCCAACCCGGACGTTTCACCATACCCAACCGGGTAGTAACATCAACTTATCTTAAGAAGGTATAAAATCCGCCACCCCTCTGGCAAATATGTGGATTGGAGTAGTAACACATCAACTTATCTCAATAAGGGATAAAATTCCGCCACCCCCTCTGGCAAATATGTGGATTGGGGTAGTAATATCAACTTATCTTGATAGGATAGGGGATAAAAATCCGCCACCCCCTCTGGCAAATATGTGCATTGGAGTAGTAACATCAACTTATCTCAAATCAGACACGGTGAAACGTCAGGGTTGCAGCGATGTCGAGCTGTTTCTGGTTCATATATGTTCATATACAGATCTGCAACAGATTCGACGGTTTCGGAAGATTAGCAGAGATCCTTGTTGAACATACCTAAGAGACACTGGCAGCAGGGTCCTTGTACCATTTTGTACCCTGCATTCGGAACACTCTGAGGATGTGGGGAGAAGAACGTTCGGAATGCTCAGCCAGCGGTGCAAGGGTACTCGCGATAGAAGATTTTGCGATCGCTTCTTCAGGTTGAACCATATCACTTCTTCCCAGACTTGGGTACCCAATTTTCACCAAGCCGATTTGAATATGACCGACGGACCATGAAACTACACTCGGAATCAGGACATTTCCCATGATATGGGCAGATGGACCGTTCTCGGATAGATAGACCGAAGTAGGCAAAATACCCCAACAATCAATTGACGGCATTGGCAAGGGAAACACCCGTTGACACCTTCACTACATTATTTTTTTGGGGTTCACGATTCCAATGAAATGACCAGGTGCTGGGGTCTAGGTCTGACTTTGATCATGACATTTCAGAAAGATCTACTTTAGCCACGAGGTCAACTGCAAACATTTTTTGGAGATGCCACGATTTAAGCCACCGGGCTGAAATGATCCCACACTCAGGTGACAATCCAACCCTCCCTAGCCAAATGATGCCAGCTGAACCTCTGGGAAAACCTTGGTGAATGATCCACGGGCGAATCTTTGGCTATGTACGGAGAATATGATGTTCAGCCAAAAATATCTTCTTGGCAGGTTATCTAAGTTTAGCCGGGTTTTCAGGGTTTTACAGTACCATGTTTTACTCTATTGTTACAGATCATATCTTCAGGTTTCCCAATGTCTTCCACATTTTTTCATCCACACTTCCTTCCCATTCGTTTTCCCAGGTCCAACAGATTTCAGGCCCCGCCTCACAGCATGCTGCACACGGCAAGGCCCGAGCATTTGGAAAAACCAGGGGACTACGTCCTACAGGTGCTGCGGGGAGAAGGGGAGAATACTGACTCAACTTAGCAATGGGAAAACCCCGCACTAAATGGAGGTTTTAATAGGAAAACCACAGGAAAACCACAGGAAACCCATAGCAAACATGGGAAATCCCCCTATACATGATTATACATAAATGGAGGTTTTTATAGCTGGCAAAATCATCGAACTAAATGGGTGATTTTAAATTGCAATGGTTGACTTTTTAGAGGGCCGCGATTTTCACCAAACAATCCAGACAAAATCAGAAAACAGGAATAGAAGATTTGATGATAGACCCTGGACATATGCATATATATATAATTATGTATACATATATATATATATATACATTATACCCTTTACACATCATTGTCCATTATCTCCGCCTTGGGGATTTTCACCTAAAGAAAAATAACAGGGAACAAGGCCTCGAACAATAATTGAAACATACATGCATTTGAAATTTGTGTTGTTGAGGGGCTACTCAATATTTTTTTTTCAGTATCCATCATGCACATGGACATCATCTCTTTTCTATATTCATGTGAACAAATGATTGACAGGCCATCCCTGATGTCATTTTGGATCATATGGCTATGTATATCCATTATAGATATATCCCCATTATATCCTCATTTAAAGCATTATTAAATCCCCGCGTTTTTCACCATTTTCCGCCAGCTTTTCCATCTGACGTTGGGACACCTCCCAGGCGCTCCGACCTCGTTGTGATGAAGCGCCTGGGCGCCGGCGCCTTTGGCGCCGTGAATTTGGTGGAGCCTGGAGGGCCCAGCCCGGATGAGACCGGGGAGCAGATCCCGTTGGTAGAAACCCATGGGGAATTTGCTGGTATATAATTAAACGTAGCTATTGAAAATGGTGATTTATAGAGGATTTTCCCATTAAAAATGGTGATTTCCCATAGTTATGTTAGTTTACCAGAGGGTAAATCCCTTCAAAATGGTAGAGGTCTTGACCCATGCCCCAATTTATGGCCACTTGAAGAGGAAAAAATGGATTATCACCTGGATGTGAATATGTAGATTTCCCCTTGAGCAACTGCAACTGCTCAAACGCATACATTGACGTTAAATACATACATACTGCTGGTACACACATGCGTGTGGAGCTATGTTTCTTCCTTTGATATCGCTTCCCATCACACATCCTGGTGATCCATGAGGGCTTCAGCCGCTCCCGAGGCATGTGCCTACGCATACGCTCTTTGCCTTGAAATCCTTGGACAAGTCCCAAATCGCCGGAGAGCTCAGCAGAATTTTTATCGGCACTGAGATAAACTGGTGCCAGACATACCTTGGGCCCAAGAGAGTATATATACATATGTATATATATATATGTATATATATATAGATATATAAATGTGTATATGTATATTCATATATATATATATATACATATATATGTATATATGGTTCAATGGAACAAACAATGGGTTTGATCCATTCAGGATTGTGTGAGGAGCTGCAGAGACTGTCTATTCGTCGCAGGAAGTGCATCCTTAATGATCTTTGATTGCTCTCCATTGCTTCTACACTTTCCTGAGCCATCTCGATTCTTTTTTTTCTATTCGTCGCTTGTTTTACTTACGACACAATCATATTAGGCATTCTTGAGACATGACACGAAGTCTATCCAGAAGTGGTCACTCAAGGCAACATGCGACTTCTACAGGAAACATCTCAACTTGGAAAACAACAAACATAAGGTTTGCAGGCCAGATATTTCTCTACATCACCCCTTTTCGTGAGATGTGGTTTCTCTTCTCCCATCCTGGGCCCAGGACGCATCGGAGAGCCAGAAATGTGTGCTCAACGAGAAGAACGTCATGAGGACAGCAAGATGGTCATTGTTTTAGCCTATGGTTTGACATAGCTTTGTCTGGAAATGGGGTATACCCCAAAATTGCTATTTCGACGGAAAATAAGGACTAGCCACTGGAATTAGGGGTACCCTATTTTTAGACAACGCCACATGGCAGTTGGCGGGTATCCCATCCATTTGTTGAGAGAAACGCTTGTATGATGAAACGCCTGGTAGGAGCTCAGAGTGCCAAGAAACATGATACACAATGGATGTAATTATATAGTTGATTGGATATTTTTGAACCTCATTGACTCATGCATCATGAGATCCTTTCTGTACGCGGGTGGACTGGCTACTGGGCTCTTGAGGGACAGCCATGTTGTAAAATCAGTGACATTTTGGCCGCGTGGTACGGACACTACGAGAGCCACCCCCTGTACTCCTTGACTGCAAATTTGAGAACGGCTGTGTCCCAGGGTTTTCACTCTTCGTTTAGTGGACGATTGATATTGCGGCATCTTGATTGATTTATATACGTACTTCTTAACATATCATTACCATTCTTATGACTTGCTGTACAGGGATTCACAGTCTTCATGTCACCTGTCTGGTGGTTTCAAATACCTCGAGTCCATCCTTTCTGGGATATCCCGACTTTCATCTCTTGTTTATTCAAGTCACTAGATTGGTTTAAGGGAAAATTTACAGGAAACCCATGGAAACCCCTATATTGGATGGGAAAATCCCATGGGTTTCCGGTTAAAATCTTCCCATTCACCAATCCATTGATCAAGGGGTTTTTCAACACCGACTCCCACGCTGCAGGATGACGGACAGCAATTTCCTCGTGCGTGGCGCTGCGTTCTACAACTTGTCGCTCAGCTCTGCGACACGTTGTTGAGTTCACACGGCGAAGTTTGTTGGGGGAGGTAGAATCCCTAGCCCTGAACGAAAGAGTACTGTATATCACTACGTTACATGCTGTTGATGGGTAGTGAATAATTAGTACCGACATCTGGTTTTGAAGGAATAGTGGGTACATCATGGTACATCGCTCATGGGTAAGATATATATATATACACACACACGATATATATATATATATATTATATATATATATATTTCTTTGGAAACCTGCCTGAAGTTGAAGGATCTGGAAGTTCATGGTAAATAGGTTCAATGTGACGGTAAACCAAGTGTTTGGGTAGAATTCTTGCACCATTTTGTAGCTTGATTGCAGCAACTATCTTTGAGATCCAACTTGAAATGTGATATACCGCTGTAGCTGCCATCATGGCGAATCTGAACCACCAACAACCACCAATAAGATCCATTATTGGCGGGGGTCACCTTTGACGGGGTTGTTTAACGTTGTTTACGTGACCTGAAACTGAGGAGTTCCAGCATCGAATTTCTCATGGAAGCTGCCTCTTGGGCAAAAATGCTTTGGTGAGACTGATGTTGAGGGCATCACGGTGGGGTTAACCACTAGAAGGTGGGAAGGTTCACCAAAAAGTAGTGGAAACATGTGGAAACAGATGAAAAACAAGGACAAAATAGAAGATGATAGAAGCACTGAAGATGAGGAGAGTCACACAGAAAGTTTGGGAAATGAGATGTACAATCTAGATGTGATAGTTGCTTCACTGAGAATTGACACTGCCAGTTTTCAACTGGATTTCTAATGCTGAGTCTGATAGAGAATCAATCACATGCAATCACTGGACCAAGTCCGGTCACCCCATAGATGGCCTTTTCCCAACTGGTTGATGACTGAAAACAAGCGCTAAGCACCCATTTTTTCAACACCGGGGAAATGATCAGGTGTGGAAATGGCAAGAACACCGACAGGGGTAACCCTCATTGGGGTCGATTTCAACAGCTTTTCGCAGGTTGTCTGGGTCATCCCCGATTGTTCACACCCAAAATCAGGTGCTGGGAGGCGAGTTGCGGGACATCTACTCGGAGAAGCTGCTCTGGGGTCCGGAAGCTCCAGAAAAGCTGGACGGGGTATCAATCAATGGGGATATTTCATGGGATAAAAAGTTGGATTGTATATCCATGTTGGGGGAATGGTTATAAAATCCATGAAAAGGACTTTATACGCTTATTCTAAGGATTCCCGTTGTGGCATGGATGACCATACCACATTAAGCATCAAGAAATGGAGATGTAATCAGTAAAGCTGGGGGAAGTCACTAGTAAATATAAGGGATTGATCTGGTTTCGGTTTGTCTCAAAAAGGATTGGATAGTACCAAATTTGTCCAAATCGCATTTGTAGTCGAGAAAATTGTGCTAAAACACAGCATGGCATTTTGGGGATGCCCTATTCTCAGACAAACTGACTAACCAAGATCTGGGTAGCCTTGGATGGGTTCTTGAGTTTGATACAGGTTTATATTTCGCTACTTTGCTGGGGATATTCACTGACTGTTCAAAACATGTGAAGAGTGTCGAGCAATGCCTACTTTTGGCCATGAAGATTTTCTGACCATGTCCGATGTGGGGATTTAATCATCAAAATGGGAGTATGAAACCAATAATGATGGGTACGTAGTGGGGTCTAATGGGGTGTATAACCAACCGTATCATATGGGTTTGTCTCAAAATGGGCTTGAAGTTTTTATAGAGAAAATGTGGGTTTATATAAACCATGGGATTTGGGGTACCCAATTTTCAGATATACCCATGTAAGTAACCTAGCCATGAATCCGAGTTTGGATGATCGGAATTGACACCGAAAAATAAAGCTCTCAATCTGCGTGCCACGTGTATGTATATACATATCCCAAGCAGTGAAGGAATCAACAAGAAAATAGTCAATAGATGTCAATAGATTGGAACTGGAGGACATTCTATCTCCAGAATGTCCTCCAGGCCAACAAAACGTTTCGGCGACATGATAAGGCGCTGGTTACATCTGCCAAGACTGGCTGATGAGGACCCACTAATGTCATTAGAATCACAATGATAGTCTGACCCCAGACTTGCTCGAACAACCAACAGCATCAGGACCAAGACCTCAACTTACTGCTGATGCTTCAGATACAGCAGTCCAAGTTTGATATGAACCCTACACTTATCGCATCATCTAAAAGGAGCACTGGACCTAGTTTTTCCTCTCTTGGAGATGACGTGATTTGGGGGGCATCATCTCATGTAAAGGGGGGTAGAACCAACAATACTGGGTAATACATGGTAGTATGGTAGTACGAGGCAAGATGCGGATGTCAGCAGTACGTGATAGTGACATGGACAAATACCGGTCAAGTATATAATATTATATATATATAATCAATTTGGTGTAGCCCCTGAAGCAACTATTTATGTGTCATATGTGCAGTTAAGCGATCAAGAGTGACTAATCCGTTCCCCCTAATACTAAACCCCCCCCCCCAATAGTAAACACCCCGGGTAGTTTTTAGTATTAGGGGGGTATTTATTATTAGGGGGACCCTAATAGTAAGCGCCAGACCTTAATATTAA
>BGPT01000085.1:226891-258140 GCA_003297045.1 Symbiodinium sp. clade C Y103
TGAAAAGAATTGAAAAGAATTGTAGAAAAAATTAGAAAGAATTGAAAAGAATTGAAAAGAATTGTAGAAAAAATTAGAAAGAATTGAAAAGAATTGAAACGAATTGTAGAAGAAATTAGAGAGAATTGAGAAGAATTGAAAAGAATTGAAAAGATTGAAAGAAATTAAAAAGAATTGAAAAGAATTGGAAAGACTAAGTATGTTGAATATTGTTTTTAATTAGAACAATGAAAACCATTACAATTCTTTTCAATTCTGAACATATTCCCGGGGACATAGGTTAGAGGCCTTCTAAAACCAGCCAATTTGTTTTTTCATGAGAAGTTTGGAACTATGCCCAGGGGGCATGTGGTCCGCAATCACAGTCAAGATGTGATGGAGTCGGTGGTTCAAACTTGGCAGGGGAAGTTTAAGGAGCGTTGGGCTCGCGAACGACCTTGGTTTAAGCCGGCTAGAGCGCCAAAAAATCTTGTAACTCAAGGACATTCCCATAAGAGTCGTTGGTTGTGGGTTTGAAGTTGGGGCAACAGTGACAGCACCTGTCCCTGTACTTCTTGAAACAAGCCTTACTACATCTGCCTTATACAATCTTATACAACTTGTCCCCAATCCATTGCCAGACATGATCCAACACTATATATATTATATTAGGGACATTTTGGACATCGTGCATGGTTTGCATCCTTCCCACGGCCCCTTCCCAGCACTCACTGAGAAAGCGATCAAAGCACAATCAAACTTAATACCGGTGTCAGTACCTTGCTTTCGCAACCGTGCTGGAGGGTGACAGCTGGTGTGAACTACGAAGGCACTTGTCCGATTGCTTCTTGCAGCTCCCAGGACAGGGGCTTCACAATATGCAAGATGGGTCTTGGAAAGTTTCGCCCAAATGAGCAACTCTGCTACAAGGAGATTACTTGCCGTGCTTGTGGTTCGCTCTTTGAGCCGCAATGCTATATCTTCAAGGATTGCTCCGCCAAGATCAATTTCTGCATTGTGGGTGAATCTGCAGATGAGATATCCTTATCCGAAGACCGAAAAGGCATAGCACGTCAACTTGGGAAGCGTGCGAAGACGGTGACCTACGAAATGCTGGTGATTGAAGTGGAGAGGCCCGGCACATTTCCAGACCTTGACTCCCTGGAGATTCGGGATACCTCCAAGCACTCCATATTTCAATCGGGTCTCAGCTTGCTCTCAACTGCCTCGACCATCAGCAGCCCACTTTTGAGCAATTCAGAGATGAATCCAGCGCAGATCCATTTCATCCAGGACAGCATCGCCAGAAGATTCCAATGTGGTCGAAGTGTTCGTGAGACCATGGAAAAGCTGAAGAAGGGCGTTCTCCGTGTATCTGCCATTCCAACAATTCGAATTTTCCAGTGGAAAGGCAAGTGGCACACGGAAGACAATCGCCGCCTTTGGTGCTTTAAGGAAGCTGGTCTTCGTTCGGTTCCTGTTAAACGCATAGATGTGTCTCAAGTTGATACGAGGAAGTTTAGCACCCAAAACAATGGATTATCGGTTTTCATGCGCTAGGACCGCTAGGATTCAGGGCACAATGCCTTGCATCCTGAGCGGAAGTTGACGGTCTTGACATTGGGCTGTCCTTTTTAATACTAAATGATGTTGGGCAAATCTGTGCATTCCTGCTGCTGCATCAATGCCCGCGGGCAAAACTTGTGCTGTCTTCAAGCACCTGACAAGACTCGGATGGTTGGGATGCAATTTTCATCCAAGTGTCAGCTGGCTAGTGTGGCTATCATTGGGTATCACTTTGGTCAGACGGGGTACCCTATGGAAAAAAAACAAGGTGGTGAACTTTTCCTTATACAAGTATTTCATAGATCTAATTATGGGAAACAACACCTTTCCACCGCCTGCTTGCGAAATCCAGAGGATTTACCCACTTTTGTAGACACTTGGGGCAGATTTCGATCCCCCTAAAAGCCAAGGTATTACGCATCTCTCACCATTCTGAGGTGGAACGCCTGACTACCTGGCGCCTGAGCTGGGAGACATGGAAGGCTACACCAAGGTGGGGTGCCGGGGACGGCCTGGTGGTGAGCCCTGCCTGGTATGGTCCCCTCAGGGAAGGAATGCTTGCAACTCTGGAGTTTTTTTTGGATTTTGGAAGACACTTTTTCTTGGAATATGCTTAGACATTGGGATTTTGTGGAAAACTCTTGCCACCTTGGCGTCACCAGCATCTGTTTCGGGTCGAAAGATGGCTCAAAGGTGACAGGTGTTTGATGCCCTGGTTTTCCTTCAGCATCCCTGAAACCATGCGGCTCCACTTGAAGATGAGGGTCTGCAAGATGACGGGGATCAGCCTGTAAAAGTGTGACTTGGAATTCCGAGCACATTGCAACATGATGCATACAATTTTTCTTCCCTTCTTGGGAATGTTTACAATTTCGGAAAGTACACATCTCAAGACATCCCAAGAGATTTGTTAGCTTCACCCTCCCTAAATGAAACGAAACCAAAACATTATGGTGAATTCCCAAGTAAACATGGTCAATTCCAAAGTTTTGGTTGGTCCATTAACGAACAATTCCGTATGGTTTGTTGGAAACTCTAATTTTTTGGTGTCTTAAAATCTAGCTCTTGTTGTTAAATTCACCAATTTTGTTGGTAAACTCCTCAGTTTTGTTCCTCAAAAAAAACATGACACATCCCAAGATTCACCATGCTCCACCACAGCGCAGGCAGTGGACTGGTGGTCCCTGGGCATCCTGGTCTTTGAGCTGATGACCAGCGACACACCCTGGGAGTGCGGAGCTCACGGGGTCCATCACCAATTGTATGATGCTGTGACAGCCAAAAAATCCATGAACAAGTGATTCTCCTCATCGATTCTACTTGACAATTCTAATAGTAATATCATGAACATCACTTGATGATGCTTGAGAATCATAATTATTTCTGGGCTTGTGATTCTGGTCGTCAGGAATTGTCAATTAGGATCCCAGGTGCTGGAGTAGAAGTTGGCTGGCAGCCTGCTTAGCTGGTGAGTGATTTGCAAATATGTTGTAGTTCTTTACCCCAGCGTAGGCTGATTGTCCCAAAAATACAGGTTCTGTCCTCCGAGCATCATGCCCTTCCCACCAAGGACCAGTGATCCCTTTGAGCGACCTGGCAATTCGCTGGAGCTGGTGGCTGGTGAAGTTTGTAAGAATATCACATGGGTTTGTCTTGAAATAGAGTACCCCCAAGTCCACTAGTTCATCATCAGTTTCCCTAGTAAACAGCCATTTGGGGGTACAGTATATCCCATTTTCAGACAAACCCAAATTGTTTTTTTCTGGGGTCAGCCACTGGTTCACCATGGATTAGTTATGGGGTCAAAAGCCTGGTAGTAGTTCTGTGTTCGCATGGTCACAGGCGTTCATACCGTTGATTTCTCCAAAGATGGTCCCATAGAGAGATTGATTACCCTCTGGTAAACTAACATAACTATGGAAAATGGCCATAGAAATAGCGGATTTTCCCAGCTATAAAATGGTGATTTTCCATAGTTATGTAAACGTTTACCAGAGGGTATTGTCATATTTTGACCCTAGTTTTTGTGTGATGCCTTGGGAGTTTTTTCTCTCTCAACGCTGGGAGCCAAGGATTGTCAGTCTAGGAAAGAAAGGCCCAGTGATGCCGGGCTTTGGGGACGACGAATGGCAGTTCAGGATTGGAGATCCTCCAGCAATTGGACATGGCACTGGAAAATCTAAACTTTGAATAGGAATATGATGATGCAAAATCCTCCGGTATAAGAGAAGACATGGCAATGAAAACCTCAACTTTGAATGTCATGTAAACAGGGAGATTTCTCATTGCCATATTTCTTCTCAGAAGGAATGTAATATGAACCAGCTCAAAAAGATATTTCAAGCAACAGAGACTGGGGCAACAAAGGTGGAGGTGGGGATTTAATGGAATCAATCAACATGATCTCTATTACCTTGAAAACTCCGAAACGATAGGCTTCGACGAAGTTTCTCCCAGTAGAGGTGGTAATTTTGGCCTTCCATGTTGAGCTTGAAGGCAGGGAGTTGATGATGTTCCAAAACACTTGTTGCTCATCAATCCTGGATGTGATAGATAAATATGTAGATATAAATAGAATAGATACTGTACTTCATATATCTTCAGATAAATGTGGATATTCATTCCATTTGCATGGATATTCCCATGATACTCCAATGATGTTCCCTTGATATTCCCGTATTAATGGGGCCTCGAGGTCTGCAGCAAAAGCGCGTGTGTTGGCCCGAAGACGCAGGTGCCCGCTTTTTTTGGTGATGCCCTGGGGAAGATGGCGATAGCAAGCTGTAAAATAATGTTTAGATAATACGTTATTGATTCATAGGTTCACTATCAGTTCTATAACTGTATCTTATAATCACATGAATGAAATGAGAATCACTGGTATATCGGTATATCTTCTTGACTATACTCAGATGCGCATCCTGGTCAATTGTCAGTATGTAATCATTTGGAATGAGGATTCGGATTTAGCGTGCAGTATACGTCTGATTTAAGGAAAACGACCTTCCAAAGATGCATGTTTTTACCCTGGAACTCCGATTTTTCTGAACCCCTACGCCGGTGGTATGGCAATCTGATACCGTTGATGCCGTTGGCAAGTAATTCCACTGCATTTTGGTGATGCTGATTTCGGCAAGTTGCACTTCATACTATATTGATATCAGAGGATTTGGCTTCATGCCCCCATGTTATGTGTGATGTGGTCACCATATAGAAACTCTCTCTTTTTATATATATATATATACATATTACATACGCATGCATCTACATTGCCATTCTATTTTGCCTGTGCATATATATATATATATATAATATGTATATATGTACACACGCATACACATGCACAGATACATACACATACCCAGTCATCCTCCCAAAAGATTGATTTTAGCCGATCATCACTAAGTTTTGATCATTTGTTACTTTTCTACTTTTGCGGTCACTGTAATACATACTGTAATACATACTTTTGCAATATGAAACTGAGATATTTAGCAACACCCTCCAGAACTTGGGAAGGGGATGGAAGCTGAAGGCATATGTATATTGAGTGAGAATTATTAAGATACACATACATACATAATATGGAGGTTTCGATAAATGGGGGTATGGCTCAGCCATCATCAATTCATAGATGAATTTTCTATTAGAAACCAGCAGCTATTGGGGATCCCCATTGATGGACATTCCCAGTGCTGTATATTGCACAATCACACAAATAGGTGTGTCTGGAAATGGTGTATATCCCCAATGAAATCGCCATTGAATAGGGACAATTATCATTAACTCACTGGATTGGTTGAAGGGACAATTTACAGGAAACCCCTATCTTTGATGGGGAAAACAATGTTTCCCGGTTCCGATTTTCCCTTCAACCAATTCAGTGATTAACCATTGGGTTTAGGGCTACACGACATTTTCAGACAAACCCAACTACCCTCTGGTAAACTAACATAACTATGGAAAATCACAATTTTTTAATGGGAAAATCCACTATAAATCACCATTTTCAATAGCTATGTTAGTGAAACTCGTCCATTTCGCCAGGCTTCTGGAAACCCTTCGTCCTGAGTTTGTGCCAAGTGGAGCCCAACAGTCGTCTGCCACTGCACCTTGGACCAGCTGTCCATATGTGGCTAAGATAATATGGGGATTTCTTGGGGGATCCCCAAAATGTTTTTGTATATAATGAAAAATCCGGTTTGAACGTGGATGATTTGTCTGAAAATGGGGTATCCCAAAAAAATCCATAGTTTATCATCGTTTTCCCTGCAAGAAATGGCAATCTTTCGGGCAAAAAACACAATTTCCAGACACACCCATATTTCAAATACACAGGAATGGGGAGATTTACCAAAAAATATCTGGGGATACTGAGCGTAAGCGACGCACACACACACACACACACTTAGATGAGTTTTTTTAAGCATGAATGAGGATATGGATGAATGGGTCGAGGGGAGTACCGGCAGGTTCAATGATAGACCCCACTTTGCTGTGTCGAGTGTAGGTTGAATGTTTAATGAACATGCGTCCGTTTCCACGTACATTCCCATCTTACTTGGAAGACCCACCTGTGGAAGTGTCTTTTTTCTTTTTCGTGAGTGGTTCAAAACTATCATTGATGGAATAGATCGACTTGCATTTTGATGCCTAAAGTTTTGGTTGATATCATACTTTAGACGCTCTTTTTTTGAATTTCTACCAGTATAAATTGATGTTTAGTTGGTTTATATCCGGCTACAGACTAGCATCAGCTTTGGGGCTGGGACAGACCCATGCGGCCATCATTGTGAGTTTCCTCGTGGGTCACTACAACTTATCCAGATGGTGAACAACTAGAATCGGTGGGGCAATAATGAGCTGAATAAACTATGATGGAACATGGTTCCATTATCATTTTTCATGATGAAAAACAATTACTTTGCTTCGAGTGATCCGCAGCGTGACCAATCAGAATTTCTGACATAATTTCTGGCAGATGTAATGCCATTTTTTCTGGCATATCTGTTTGGCAAGGAAGAGGAGGGGAGCATAACTTTGATGAAATCTAGAGACCTTCGGTCTCTAGATTTCATCAAAGTTATCCTCTCCTCCTCTTCCTCCTCCTCGCTGTTGTATCTGGCGTCNATAACTTTGATGAAATCTAGAGACCTTCGGTCTCTAGATTTCATCAAAGTTATCCTCTCCTCCTCTTCCTCCTCCTCGCTGTTGTATCTGGCGTCCTATGAAACACTATTTGGCATATTTTCTGGCATTCTATCTGGCAACCTTGATGCTATAAATGTTTTGGCATTCTATCTGCCATATCTTCTGACATTCTTTCTGGCATTCTATCTGGCATATCTTCTGACACTCTTTCTGGCATATCTTCTGACATTCTTTCTGGCATATCTTCTGACACNTTCTGGCATTCTATCTGGCATATCTTCTGACACTCTTTCTGGCATATCTTCTGACATTCTTTCTGGCATATCTTCTGACACTCTTTCTGGCATATCTTCTGACATTTTTTCTGGCATTCTATCTGGCATATCTTCTGACATTCTCTCTGACATTCTGTCTGACATATGTTCTGACATTCTATCTGATGTATGTTCTGACATTTATCTGGCATATCTTCTGACATTCTTTCTGGCATTCTGTGGCATATCTTCTGACATTCTTTCTGGCATTCTATCTGACATATCTTCTGACATTCTTTCTGGCATTCTATCTAGCATATCTTTTGACATTCTTCTGGCATTCTATCTGGCATACCTTCTGACATTCTTTCTGGCATTCTATCTGGAACCAATTCGTTTTCTAGCTTCTGGCCCGTTGCTGCCTGTGCCTCCTTTCCTGTCCCCTCTTCTCTGACGCGCTCCTCCTGCTGTCGGCAGGGGTCGGCGGATATATCTATATACCCATAAACCAGTTTAGCCTTGATATGCTAACATGGGGCATTGTCCATTGGCCAAGGGTTTTTTCGGGTCCCATGGCAACCTAGCGCCAACACTGCCAAGGCGCAAGGGTGGCATGGAAAAGTTAGAGACACACCCGTGGTACAAGGCGCCGGGATTAGGGACTGGTGTTGGTGGCATCAGGTTTCCAGAAATGGGGGTATCACCAAAATGGATGGTTATAAGAGAAATTCCTCGCAGAATTGATGATTTAGGGCGCCGCTACCTCCATATTTCTGGGTGAATTATCACGGCCTCACTGCGACCTCACTGGAATGATGGCTGGTATCGGCAATCACACCAAAACCGCTTTACTTCAGGTTAGTGAATTAATTCAATTTACCAGATATTTGGAGGAACATTTGAGGCAGCAAGTCGTTAGTAACCCTGATTTGTAAGTCCCGATTCCTAGGGTTAGATATCCATTTATGTTGGGGTTTAACCCCACTTGCCAACCAGCTATTAAGTGGGATGTTCCTCGAAGTATGGGTATGGATCAAAACTTAACGCCCAGTGGATTGCAGATTTTGGTAATTTTGACCACCTTTGTATCTTGTTATATGGGTTTGTCTGAAAATGGTGTACCCCCAAATCCATTGGTTTATGATCATTTTCCCCACCTTTTCATGGCCAGTTTGGATGGTTCTCCATTTTCAAACGGACCCATGTAAACCTTTCGCCAAGTTCTTTATTTTGATACCTTCGTATCACTTTGGGCCTGGCCATTTACCAGCTGATCATCCGGCAAAAATTTGATGCCGCATGCAGATGGGTTGGTCTGAAAATGGCGGATTTAAATGGATGTAGCGCTACTTTAGGGGAATTTTAATGCGAAAAAATGACTTTAAACCATGAAATTTAAGGTGCCCTGTTTTCAGACAAACCATGACAAACCCATATTTCCTGTACCCAGCCGCCAGAGTGAAATGAACAGTAACTACATACAGACATATGACATATTATGTAGTTTGATTTGGTTTTCGTCATATGGGTTTGTCTTAAAGTAGAATATACCCCAAAACGACAGTGCGATGTGGAACATGTTTTTCAATATCATTGGATTCCTGGGTATTGAGTTTTTGAATGAAACCTTATAGTGTAATAAGGGAAAATTCATTGTCCTAGGAGTGACTTAGAGCACAAACCGCTTTCAATATAAACCAGGCCCCTTTGATGGAGGTCCATATCTTGGGGAACCCCCTACAGAGTGAGAGTGGTGACCGATAAAGCCGGAGTGCTGCCAATAGAAGAATCCGAAAGGTCACAGTCAGGGTCCCTGAAATCCTTCAATCGCTGAGCATTTTGGGGGAAAACGCAAGGGTCCCTCAAATTTTTTTTGTTTTCATCTTATATTGCACCTGGGGCTTCGGAGGCGTGGGGATGCTACAAAGTTTATGGTGGTGGGGCCTGGGGTTCAAGAGGCATGGGGATGCTGAAAAAACTTTCGAAGTCTGAAAAGTGTGTTTCCTTTCCCAATTATTTATATATAGTATATATATGTAGGCCTCTCTTAAAAGCGGATTTGCAGGGGCTGGCTCGATTTGGCTGCAGCTCTGCCCCCAGAGAAGAGATACAATACTCACTTGTACAATACTTGCGCACTAGTTTGCTAAGTTGGGTTATAACCACCATAATTTAACCAGTCATATACATACATATATACATAATTATATATATATATATACACCATAAACCATAGTTATTGGATTTATTTCAATCAACTTTGCAAACAAACTGGGGCAGCACCTTGCAAGACGGAATGGACAGAATCCTCTTTTGGGATATGGATCGCAGGTACTAGTAACACCCAAAAAGATAGAAAAGCAAAACCTCACTGGGGCCTAAAATTGAGATTTCCTAAAACGGGGGTACCCCTAAATGATCGTTCCATTGTAAACCATCCATGTTTGGGGTACCCCCATTTTAGGACACCTCCAAATAGTGATCATCTATTTTCTTCCATCCTTTTGGGGAGTTGCTATCAATGGTTTGCAACTGTATTATATACCATTAGGGTATATGGGGGTTTCCTAAAATGGAGGTACCCAAAAATGGATGGTTTATAATGGAAAATCCTACACAAAAATGGATGATTTGGGGGTACCCCTATTTCAGGAAACCTCCATATTGCATCATACTGTACTTGCAGGGGTTTAGAACCTGGTTCCTGCATAGTCCCGCGGAATGGGGGCTGCAACATGTCCAAGACTGCTTGGGAGGGATGCTCCCAATTGACCTTTGCGGCCAGTCATGTTTGTTAGGTTTTGTTGCCTATCTAGGTATAGTATCATCAACCATAAACCCAATCCTTGGCCTGTTTTTTTTTCCTAATCTACCATTTATTGATTCAACGCACTGCAGGAGGAACCAGCCTTTAACTGGGCCGCTCTGGACCGCCGGCTAGATCAGTTCTGGATTCAATGTGGGCTTTACACTTGTTTGGCGATTACTCCACGGGGACTTGATGGGAATTTGATGGGGATTGACAAACAATGGACGTATTCAATCAAGCACAATGGCAACTTAGTGGAAGTATTTCAGGAACAGGCTTTGTTGGGAAAAAATCACGGTGAATCAACCACAATGGCAATTTATATAACAGAATATTCAATGGAGTGGCGGTGTTGGCAAAAGAATCGGGTTGAAATCATGTTGAAGTGAACCTCCAAATTGGTTTGGCTGTCCTGCAGTTTTTCTGATAAGACAAAATTCAAGGAAACTAGGAATAATGTGGTAAACCTGTATATGAAACCATGCCGAACTTTGCATCTTTTGGACACGCAAGATCTTTTAATCAATGTACGAGAGTCTTGACGTATACCCCATCTTGCAAACGCGGGTTGGCAACAGTCGGTTATAAGTGACTTACTCTCCCGAAATTACCATAAAGCCTGAAAATAGCCACTGTTTAGTCGAAAGTCTTCCAAGCCCCGGCTCATAGCAGGGTCTGTGTTACTGTGACGGAGGTTATATTGAACTTCAAATTAAAAATACGTAGATTATCCTTATGGTTGATGAAGAACCTTCCTTACAACCAACTTATAATCAAGTCGTCGAGCCAGGACCAACGGAGCATGACTGCCCCGTTCCAGCCAGAGGTGAATTGCAGCTTGTTGAAAGGCACTTGCCCATTGGTGTACCCACCTCGACAGGGGAATCGAACTCATCCTCCTTCAAGGTATCGAAGTTGGTCAGTTTGGAGGCTATAAATGATGGTCGTTGCGAAAAGGCCACATTTGACATTTGAATTGGCTCAACAAATGAAGTTTTGCTGCTAAAGTCCAGAGCTTTCCCTGTGGGTTCACTCCTCCCTATGTTATGCCACAGTATGATGGTGTACACTTCCCATTTAATGATGGCGAGGTCCTCGTTTCATGATGACTCAATCTCCATTTTATAATGGTGAAATCCTTGGTTTCATGATCTTGAACATTATCTTGTGATCCATTGGCTATCTGTTGTCCAAGACAATTAATTAATTTAGCAAACTCAGCGTGTGATACTTATGCTATTTCCTTTTTGTCCTGGTTTTCCATCTCAGAATCCAAAATGGGTTTGTCCTGAAATGGTATACCTGCAAACCGGTAATTTGAGAATAGATAGAATGTAATAGAATGATGATGAAGCAGTGGATTTTGGGGAATATTCGGTATATTCCATTTCAGACAAACCCACAATGTGGTTCCACGGAATTATAAATGATAATATATAACCATATAGGGTATATTCGGTTACCTAACTATATATAATCATATCTAGCATAAAGGATAGTAAGCCTAGTGAAATAAACCAACTTCACCATCATTCATCCCATGATACATCATTATAAATCCCTATCTTTGCTGGTGAGCTCCCTATCTTTGGATGAACTCCCCATGTTTTCTTGGTGAAATCCCCACATGTTTCGTGGTGCCAACCGAGGCCCGAGAAATGCCAAGGGCTGGGCTCTCACGGAGGATCCGACCTTTGGATGCACGGCAGGGCATATGACGGGAGATGTATAGATGATTATAGATGGCAAATCCAAATTTCTACATGTTCAATGGGAAAATCCACATCTTTTAGTGGTAAAATCACCATGTTGGTTTGGGTTTGTCTGAAAATGAGGTACCTCAAAATCCAATGGTTTATGATCATTTGATATCATTTGCCCATTGAAAAGGACTATTTTTTGGGGCCCCATTTTCAGACATCATATATCTGTGGTTATCTAACATAGCCATGGAAGCCATGGCCCAATTTTAGATGATAAAGATGATGATTTACCTACAAAAGATGAAAACAAACTATTGACTATTGGTATGTAAGAACAATGCCAAGGAAACTTTCCAGGAGGAGGATAGGATTTTTCTCGCCTGGATTGTCATCCAGCGGGGAATCACTTGACGCGTAGGTAAAACCTATCAGTTGGTAGTGATAAAAAGTGATGATCGACACTTGATCCATGGGGTAAAATGAGTCATTGGGAACATCATACTGTGGATGGAAGAAATCATGCACCACCTTGGATAAATAATGGGATAAACCATATATCAAGTGGTGCAGGATTTCTTCCATCCACAGTATGTTCAAGTTTGGGGAATCACCCAATCATTCCATAGTCCGAGTCATTGTGTTTCCTTCGATTTCAAGGCCGCCCAAAGTGCCAGTGATCTACATATTTTTTGAGGTCAGCTCTCATTTTTTAGTTGAAATATGATCAGATATTGCTAGTAAAAATCCCGTTGATCAGTTGATGGTTCAGAACCAATGCTAGATGGTTATCAGAGGGTAATTGATCAATATTCCATTGATATTCCACTAATAATAATATCACCACCATATCCCATTATACACCCATAATTAATCACCATTGTATCCACCATTTAGAGACAATATAACCATTTGATATTCATCATATCACCATTTACATACATTATTTTTTATATCACCATCCTACGCACGCGCTGGCGTGCTCAGGCCACTCTCAAGCTCGGATTGGGCCAGAGACTGAGAGATCTGAGATCTGAGACACTGCCCCAAGATTTCCCCAACAGAAAGGGTGAAATCTTACCAACAACGAGGGGTGATTTCATATATTTCATGGACATTTTCATTCTCAATGGGAAAATCGGAACGTTTCCTTTAGATGGAAACTTCACCACTATTTACAGGGGTTTGGCCGATCAGTAAAGATGTAATTGATAAATGCAAATTAGCAGGGGAACGATGCTAAACTATGGACCAAATCTGGTGCCCCCTACCAAATCACATCCAATCACTGCACATGAAGGCCATGTACGGTGTATTTATTTTATTTATACAAGACGTATGCGGGTTGTATATAATGTGTATGGTTGTGTAGCCTATGAAGCCATTTTCTTGATTCAACTAGCATTTCCGAAGCAAATGATCAAGTAAGACAGTTCCTCTTAAACCAGTTGGAGTCAGCTACAATTTTATCATTTTTCTCTATATTTCTTTGAGGTCACTTAATCATCCTAATCCTTGGTCATTGGTCACCTTCGAACTCCAAAGTGGTTTCAATCTGAAGTGCCACATAGTGAGGTACTGAGATTGTGACTGAGAGACACAGGGCCAAGAAAAATAACTCCAAACATGTGATTGAACCTATGAGATGGCTACTTTTACATTGAGTTCATGCCTTAGGAATTGTCTTCTCGAAATTCCTTAAAAACAAAAAACATTGATCATATAAGATTCTAGAAATGAGATCCTCATTACATAACATTATCTAACCCTCATGTTGATGAACCAAGGATTGCCCGCCCCATGTTTTTCCGCCGAAACTTGCATGGAGGCCGCAGACTTTGAAGATATCGAAGGGGCGCCGCCCGAAACCTTCGCGTGAGGTGGCACACGGGTGACCGGTAGGTATGCTGGAGCATGGGGACATGGAATCATCGCTACGTTTCTGATATTTAGGATGTTCTCATGGAGATGTGCTGACTGGTATTTCTGATTGGTGGTTGAACATATGTTTGATTTGTTGCTCGACATTTGGGATGATGATTCTCGACTAAATACTGTAGTAATTCTCGGATGCTTTGAAACCACCAGCCAGAATTGACTGCTTTGAAAAGGGGGGTACAACTGTATAACGGTTGTGTATAACTCATAAACTTGTTGATGGAGACATCATCAACCAGTCAACCCGGCAGGCAGGATCAACATTGACCCCCGGTTTTCCCTGGTGGTCTCCATGTGGGATGGGTTGATGGCCACAGTTTGCTATGGAAAATCACAATTTTTAATGGGAAAATCCACTATAAATGGCCATTTCTCTATAGCTATGTTAGTTTACCAGAGGGTATCTGGGTTTGAAAATGTCGTGTACCACGAAAGCCAATGGTTTTGCTGATTATCATCCCAACAATGGCGATTTCATTGGGGATATACCCTATTTTCAGACACAGCTATCTATGATGAGCCAAACGCAAGCGGCTGATCCAGATGAACCAATTCAGTCCCAACAAGATAGAACAGTAAACTCCATTGATATCCATTGATATTCAACATGTTTGTAACATGTTTATGACTATTTGTATATTCACAGTATTCCCCGTTTGTGTTCTAAATGATACATGCATGATATGCAGGTAGATATATATATATATACACATATGTATATATGATTCTTTTACGTTTATAGACCCTTACAATATCGTTCAACTTCACAAAATCTCGATGAGTTGTAGCATTCTCACCTCAACGTCATCGTTTGTCATTTGGATGTTGCGATCAAGCCCCTCTCACACCCATAATATGATCAGATGTTTTTGAATGTGTTATTGGATTGGTTTAAGGGAAAAATTACAGGAAACCATGGGATATTCCCATCAAATATAGAGGTTTCCGGTTTCAATTTTCCCATTAACCAATCCAATGAATGTGATCTTTTGATGTTTTTTGTCGGTACTGCACTGGCTATGAATTCCCTTTATCGTTCGGATGAGTTCCCTGAAGCCGAAGGCGCCCCATGCTGCGCTGCACGCGACACCACGCGCCCCTCCGCGACGGAATGCATGTGCCGCAGTCACTGACAAACTTATGAGATGATGAGATGCTGATGAACTGTGATAGGAGTGCTAGGCCGGGCAAATCTCAACATCGACATCTTCTTTTTTTCTATTTTGAGTCGGATGTTTTGGGGGGCAGAAACTTGGAAAACACGTCGATGGAAGATGAAATTGGACCAACACCTAGTTAGAAAACAAGTCTAGAACATGACCAGATTGAAAGAACTTGGGAAATCGTTCGAGTCCAGGATTAATCCAGGTACAATGAGGCGGTTTGAGCTTTTTGGAGCACCAAAATCTTGGAGAATCATTTTTCTCATTGCCCAATGGTCATAGTCATAATCAGGTCATAATTAATCATGTTGTGGTCACATTTTGAAACAATCCCAATCAGTTAAATCCTTAATCTCGGTGCTTAGCCCTCAATTTGGCTGGTTGAATTCCCCCCTCCGTTCGGTTCGTCTTATGGGAAGGTCCAAACAGGCAGAAAAACATCTAAGAACCTCATTATCGGCACCTGCGATGTGTTGCTTTTCCTGCAGCTGTCCTGCATTTGGGAGACCAGGCCCAGTTCATGTGGATAGCGACCTGTATCAATCGTCGCCTAGAAATGACAACTGTGGTTTCATTTTGTGAAAACGTCCGTGCTGCCGTGCGGATATGCTAGGATGATGATTCCATTTGAATGATGTGTTTTAGGCTTGTTGAATTCACCAACCAAGAGAAGTGGGAAGTATGATCTGTCTGACCTGCAGACTTTGCAACTGGTGATGTATTCTGCAAATATGGCCCACGGATCAATCACAGAGATACCATGAGATACCACACTGATATGATATGCACTTACGCAATTTTGTGTGTGTATGTGTGTGTGTGTGTGTCCGTGTGCTTCTTTCTTATATATAAATGTATAGTATATATCTCTGTACATCTCTATATATATATATATGTATCTACAAACACACATAGCTCAAATTCCTGCATTTGCATTTGGATGACTGGCAAGTTATTAATTTATCCAACTCAAACATAGTGCATTTTGATTGGCCCGAGATCTCCCCCGAAACAGCGCCAGCTGCGCCAATGCGTCGCTGCCTCGTCGCGAATGCGCGAGGGCGTTGAATGTATTCACAGCGTCAGTCGCTTTGGGGTCTGTCTGGTCGTTGGCTTATGACAAGCAAACATGCCTTGGAAGGGATCAACTTGAACGTCTTTTCCGCACAATTGCAAGGTTTACACTAATATACATGAATTTACATAGGATCATCAATATAGGCTAATGTACAGTAATATACATTGTCTCGGCAGATACCAGATATATGTACATAAATATATACATATACGATACATCAACAATATCACTCACATATACATCATTAATATACAGTTCAATATACACATATAGATTGATGATGTTGAAACATGGAAGCGAGAGAGTTCGGAGTGTGACAAATCATGAGGATATCATCAGGATCGAATGGGCATACCTTGAGGATATAACTAGTAGAGATAGATGGGGGTTTCCATAAATGGGGGTACCCCAATAGCTGGATGCTTTATGGAAAATCCGAACATCAAATGGATGATTTGGGGGTACCACCAGTTTTAGTCAACCCCCATATGGGAGATTTTTCTTATAACCAATTTTCAGACAACACCACATCAAGTGAAGAGGCACACAACAGCGCTGAGCTACTTCTTCTGTGAAACAAGAGTTGTTTGACCTGTGTTCCATCCAGTTTCTTTGGGAGTGGGGAGGTTTGGACAATTGTCACATCTGCTGATTGGTTGTAAACATTTCGATGTCCAGATGGCTGTGTCTGAAAGAATTGATGGTGAATCACTCTTTTCCCAACATAAAAACGCAAAATCGTTAAGTCTTCCTAACATTTTCCCATATATGTTGGGAGGATGATCGCCCGTGACGTACACGTTTTAGCCACGGCGGTGCCGAGCCCCTCGGCGGCTGATGAGATGCCTGTGGGGATCTTCCACAGGAATGCTTAAGCGAAGAAGCCTCGAGCAGGAGAAAAGCAGCCTGGGTTCTGAGTTTTGGGTTTGGTTTATTGAGATTTATTGATTTATTGGGATTTATTGGGATTTGATGAGATTTGGATGGAGATCCTATGGGAAAGGTGTTCAGTGGCCAACACCCATTGAAAAGACACCTCAGTCGTTGATGAAAATGAGGATTTATCGCGATTTGTATGGGTTTGTCTAATGTTTTTTTGGAATGAACCATCAACAATTGGGATTTATTGGGATTGAATGGGGATATGATGGGGTGTGTCTGTAACCAAATAGATATGATATCTTGGCTTTGTCTGAAAATAGTAGGATACCCCCAATTCCAATGGTGGGAGCTGAGGGTATTTCCTCGATTTTCAGACAAAATGACCCATTTATAGATGATAAAGATGATGATTTACCTGTTCGAAATGGTGATTTTTCATAGCTATGTCAAGTTACCAGAGGGATCCAGAGGGTATATTGATATGTAATTCCACCTCTATCATCTCCTAACAAGATGTGTATCTCATGATGTCAATCCGAAGTGGTACAATGATCTTCACAGAAGAGCTGTGTGGTGCGCCAAGATTGCTAGTGACCCAAGCGTATACGTCTTTTCTTGTCTGTAGAGTCTGCAGGCACACTATCTATGCATGTATATGTATGTAGATAATATCACACATATGTAGATATACACACATGGAGGTTTCCTGAAATGGAGAGGGACTCCCAAAATCATCCATTTTATTTTTGGATGTTCTATGATAAACCAAATAGCTATTGGGGATCCCCTATGACTATGGAAATCCCCATATCTACTGTACATCTCTCACCTTTTCATTTCTTCGTCAGCTCCACCACGGTGCAACCTGCAGCTGTTGGTTCAGCAGAGACGTGGCATGTGGATTCGGATATTTCAATAGTAGGGCGATTACCACGAATTGTCACTCCTAAGCATCGGGTCGACTATCCCAAATCGAACTATGTGAAATGAGATGACATTGATCAGTGGCATTGAGTGAGATCAAGTTCCATTGGTAGACTGGCGTGCAACCCACACACTTGAACAAATGCAGATGGATGTTTTTGCATGAAAAAGAAGGGTTGTAATTAATATCCACAACGGGATAGCAGGCGCAAACCGACGGTGGTCTGTGGCATGTTTGCACAACGATTTTCACCAAATGATCGAACTGAAGATTTCAAATCACAAGTTCAAAGGTGATGACATCATGCTATGAATATTCCTATTAGATTCCCATTCAACTTCCATTTCTCTTGGTCAAATCTGCGGCAAAAAGACGCCCCTTGGGCACCGAAAGTCCTGTGCAAAGCTCACAGCACCTGAGGCGTGGGGGTTGGAAGACGCGCCACCGCTTCGTGAACCGCGTTTTCAATGGGCCATTCCAGGGGGAAATATTCTTCTACTTGCCATTTTTTTAAAAACAAGTTACTTATCAGCCATCAGTGGGGGATGGACATCCATTTTCTACAACATGGTATCCAACGGTGGGAATTGCAAAGTTGGTGACCACATCTCCAATAACTCAAGGTTTTATGAATGTTTATGGTGATTCGAACTATACTTAGATGGACTATAAACATCTATAAACCAACAAACATATCTGGGAGGCTGGACCTTCGACTCTGGGGACCAGGTCCCTTGACCCCGAGGAAAAATCTCCAACCATTCGCACCATGGGGAGTCGGTAAAGGTTGAGGGAAGTCCCATTTGTTGTTGGGTACCCTCTGGTAAACTAACATGACCATGGAAAATCACCATTTTTCATGGGACAATCCTCTATAAATCACCATTTTCAATAGCTATGTTAGTTTACCAGCGGGTAAGCGGATCAGAATGATCCAATCTGGAAAAATTAGAAAGTTGCCGACCTCACGTCGTGAAGTCACGATAAGAATGGTGCTGAATATCTTAGTTTCGGAGAAGTATCTCAAAATGGCCAAGTGATCTTCACTGGCTGGTGGTTCAAATGTTTTGTGGTTTTTTCAGTCATAGAAATGGGATGATGATGCCCAACGACTGTTCTTTCCAATGGTCCTGGCAGACCACCTTGGCGTTTTGGCTCATGTTGTTGATGCGGAAAAAATTGAAACCCTGTATATAGTTGATTCATATAGGGATGTTCTCTCTAGATAGTGATCATCTGCTACTAAAATGGTACCATCCAATTGAATAGCACCGGGGTATCCCATCATTTGAACCTAGTTCAGCTTGATAAGTCCCGGCAAGGCCCGGTCGACCTTGAAATGTCCACGAGTGATGCTGATGGCTATGCGGGGCCAACTACAGTTGGCTCAGATTGCTTTGACCTGTGTGTACACTGCCTGAATGGTGAAGAATACTGGTTGAAGCTCAGTGGTTCCTGTACTGGTCGGGACGTACATCGAATGGCTTCAACGCGACTTTGGAAGAAAGGTGGTCAACTCATCCTGCATCACAGTAGCTCACCACTGCTACTGCACAAAGCATTGCAAGAGCAGGGCATTGTGAGCAAGGCTGCATTCCTCTCGTGTACTTACGTTCCAACAGATCTCTATGCTGCATGGTGCTCTGTCGAGATGTTTGTGTCTACTGCAGAGGCAGAGCTTGCATTACAGGGAGTGACCCGGATAGCGGGTGCAAACACCAAAGAGTATTTGCAGCATCTCCCAAAAACCCTTGAACACTTGACATTTGGAGAATGGTTTAATCAGAGCCTGGAAGGAGTGACCCTTCCGAGCTGTCTTCAGAGCTTGACATTTGGAGAACGTTTTAAGGAGAGCCTGGAAGGAGTGACCCTGCCGAGCACTCTGCAGAGCTTGACATTAGGAGAACTCTTCAACCACAGCCTGGAAGGAGTGACCCTGCCATGCAGTCTTCAGAGCTTGACATTTGGAGCAGAGTTTAACCAGAGCCTGGAAGGAGTGAACCTGCCGATCACCCTGCAGAGCTTGACATTTGGAGAACAGTTTAACCAGAGCCTGGAAGGAGTGACCCTGCCGAGCACTCTGCAGAGCTTGACATTTGGAGAACGGTTTAATCAGAGCCTGGAAGGAGTGACCCTGCNTGCCGAGCACTCTGCAGAGCTTGACATTTGGAGAACGGTTTAATCAGAGCCTGGAAGGAGTGACCCTGCCGAGCACTCTGCAGAGCTTGGCATTTGGCTATTTCTTTAACCAGAGCCTGGAAGGAGTGACCCTGCCGAGCACTATGCAGACCTTGACATTAGGAGAACTCTTCAACCACAGCCTGGAAGGAGTGACCCTGCCAAGCAGTCTTCAGAGCTTGACATTTGGAGCAGAGTTTAACCAGAGCCTGGAAGGAGTGACCCTGCCGAGCACTCTGCAGAGCTTGACATTTGGAGAACGGTTTAATCAGAGCCTGGAAGGAGTGACCCTGCNTGCCGAGCACTCTGCAGAGCTTGACATTTGGAGAACGGTTTAATCAGAGCCTGGAAGGAGTGACCCTGCCGAGCACTCTGCAGAGCTTGGCATTTGGCTTTTACTTTAACGAAGGAGTGACCCTGCCGAGCAATCTTCAGAGTTTGACTTTTGGCTGTTACACAACCATGATCCTGGAAGTAGTGACCCTGCCATGCAGTCTTCAGAGCTTGACATTTGGAGCAGAGTTTAACCAGAGCTTGGAAGGAGTGACCCTGCCGAGCTCTCTTCAAAGTTTGATTTTTGGCTATTACTTTGACAGGAGCCTCGAAGGAGTGACCCTGCCGAGCACTCTGCAGAGCTTGACATTTGGCTATTGCTTTAACCAGAGCCTGGAAGGAGTGACCCTGCCGAGCCCTCTGCAGAGCTTGACATTCGGAGAACTCTTCAACCACAGCCTGGAAGGAGTGACCCTGCCATGCAGTCTTCAGAGCTTGACATTTGGAGCAGAGTTTAACCAGAGCCCGGAAGGAGTGAACCTGCCGATCACTCTTCAGAGTTTGACATTTGGAGAACAGTTTAACCAGAACCTGGAAGGAGTGAGCTTACCGTGCAATCTTCAACGCTTGACATTTGGAGAATGGTTTAATCAGAACCTGGCAAGAGTGAACTTGCCGAGCACTCTGCAGAGTTTGACGTTGGGAAAACGGTTTAACCAGAGCCTGGAAGGAGTGACTCTGCCATGCAATCTTCAATGCTTGACATTTGGAGAATGGTTTAATCAGAACCTGGCAGGAGTGACCCTGCCGTCCACTCTTCAACGCTTGACACTTGGAGGACGGTCTGATCAGAACCTGGCAGGAGTGACCCTGCCAAGCAATCTTCAAAGCTTTTCGTCGCGTTCGGTTTTAGTGAGCAGTGCATGATGTAAATCTGAAGCAGTCTTGAATTCAAAGCATTGTCTGAGAAAGTTCTCCGTGTGCCGAGTTGATGTCCACAATGCATTGGATTAAGCTTAGACTTAGTAGTCAAGTGAGCTAGATCATTCATTGACGGATTTTTGCATCCAAATGTTGGATTATCATCATTACTAACATTTACAGCATCCAAATATATCATAATTACAAAAGATCATCGCGGTCATCTTTTCAGGGCATGCAACAGTTTTCACACGGTAAGTCTTCCCGATAGCTATTACTTTAGGGTTGCAACTGTGTCTCTGTGATGAGGGGTGAAATCTTGAAAGCTTAGACTTCTGGGCATATCTTCTCACACTGAATTTGAAGTACACTATGGGTTTGTCTGAAAATTGCGTACCCTCAAATCCACTAGGTATCATCATTTTTCCTGATTAAATGGCCTTAGTTGGGCCGTCCAATTTCCAACCTGTAGGTGCCATGGTCAAAACATGGTTCATTTTCACACAAAAGGGGATGGTCTTCCCCCCATCAACAGGGATTGATGTACTCACTGTGCAGAATCCCTAATGATAGTCAGTGGGATGACTAGGCATCCCATATACCATGTAGCTTGACCATGGCACATATGGCTAGCCATATGTATCGATCTGAGACCCACCGGGAAATGTTCCGAAGGGCGCAGCAATTCTGCGGAGAGTTATGGGGAACGATGCGTGCAAGGCCGGTGTCGATAGTTGAGGTGGAGACATGTGCAGAACACAAGGAGGTATTTAGCCATCACATATGCTGAAACATACTGATTAATTAAACCATGAAAAATGGCGATGTACCCAGTGAAGATTCGGATTTATACAGGTGAGTGAACCATCCAACATGGGTTTGACAGATGAAACAAGGATTTGGGTTTGCCCAGAAATGGAGTGTACAAGGAGAGTTCAACAACAAAACTGGGCGTACAGACCTACTACTTTGTGGGGTAGACTATGCAGCGTGGAATACACAGCCAACCATGTTAATTACAAGCTCTTGCCCGGAAGTGAAGGCTACGTACCAAGAATTACATTTTAAATGGGGAATATGGAGGTTTCCTAAAATAGGGGTACCCCCAAATCATCCATTTTAATAGGATTTTCCATTATAAACCACCCATTTTTGCCCATTTTAGGAAACCTCCATATGATGATCTACAACAACACTCTGGGGTACCCTATTTTCAGACAAAGCCATAGGGCAAACTTCAACCAATCAAACAGCGGGATTTCCATCACCAATCATGATTCCTACCAACCAACAAACTTGGGGAGAACCAATGATAGGACTTCAAGCAAATAGCAGAAGTAGCTTTAGCGTGTAACATCGTGTAACACCTATAGTTGATAGTTTCATCTGTATATTTAATATGTATATAAACATGAGTATATGCATATATTTATGTACGGATTCTAAATGTTTCATCCCTAGAAAGGTCAAAGACTTCACGACTTCAAACCACCAACTCGAGTAGGGATGTACTTTTCTTGCAAGTACTTGGGATGTGGGTTCCAAGCAACCATTCAGGTAATTGTGCCGGTAAACAGGGGTTGTTCCCCATGCCTGGCGATTTTAAAATTCTGTAGATCTCTTCGATCAAATGTTTGTTGATGTTGAGCTGGATGGATTGTAAGATATTGTAAGCATACACTAGGATTCTTAGCCTTGTTGGAATTAGATGAATTTACCATATTCCCCACTAAGTAAAAACCCATGAACTCGAACGGTGTCAACCTCGGACCAATACCCCCCTCGGCTGTTTAATTGGGTGGGTAAGATTTGAGTAGAAAATCATCAGCGCCTAATTGGTCAATCAGGGTTTCTAAATGGTTGACATTGACTTCATCCAATGCCAAAAAAGAGAGAAGATGCACACGCGGACCAAAATGACCAACGGACTTTTTTTCATAGAAGTATAGTCTAAGTATAGTGGGCCAATTGCGTTTTAAGGATTTTTAAGGGGAAAAGAAGTAGTAGTTGGGGATAAGACCATCAACGAGAAATACAGATAACGGACATTTTTGATGGCGCATATGGTTTCAGGGTGATTTGACCAACATCCCCTAAAGGGGACCTCCCCAACAACAAGAGTATTAAGGGGTCATTAATCACCAGCAACCACGATTTCCTTGGGCGAATCTTCACAAGGCATATCATTGGGAGAATCGCCTTTGAAGGGGGTGTTCAGCCATTCGAACAGGCCATTACCACTATGATATGCCATTGTATGTCATTTTATCGCAGCATATTCCAATTACTTGATCTTATGAGATGGTTGGTCATAGTTAGCTTTTGGTATTTGATTTAACATAACAAGTAAGGATGGAGAACATCCTGCATCAGTTGGTAGATGATTTATCCCATTCCTACCCTATTGCATATTTACAGCCTTTGATAGATATGAATAACTGGTGCAAGATTTTGATTAAAATTCGGCCAGTCCATCGTTCAAGGTGGTGCCCCATTGTTAGCTGAGTTGGTTCATAACTCCAATCACTTGGGTGTATGATAGATGTATTGAACTAGTCAATGAGGGTTATTTGAAAAAAATGTATACAACTCGGTTATAAACCAACTTATAACTCGGGACCACCTTGTATGGAAAACCTTTGGTTTCATTCCTAGCACACTCCATTCAAAACGGTGAAACTCCCGTATCAAGTCTTGGGCAAAAGCTGATCGATTTCCAGAAATTGGTTTGTCCAAGAATGGTGTCCCAAAATTTGCCATTTGGGTTGATTTTATGGGGAGTCAACTAATGAAAATGGTGGTGTAGTGGGAATATACTAGAGATATGATGGGATATAATAATATATATTATATATATATACATATATATATATAATAATGGATTTTTGGTTGAGATACCCCCCGGTGTCATCAAACATGGCTAGCTGGCAAATCCCCCCACCAATTGGAGGTTTTAATGGGAAAATCATCGAACTAAATGGTGGATTTTCCCATTGCCACCTTGGATTGCCGGAGGGTAATCCATTTGAATTAGGGATATCAAATTTTCAGACAAACCCAAATCATCAGAACTTTCACATATCTTTACTGATGTACTTGGTTGGTTGATTTCACCAAACACTTGAAAACTGCTCAGCAAGGAATATAATCCTAGTTTGGGGTGACTAAATTTCATAGTTTCATGTTGAATCTCCGCAAGTCCCATATTCATATCTGGTGGTGTTTCAAGCCATTGAATTTCCCATTTCCGATCTGTTGAATCGAAACGGATCAACTGCACTAATCCCTTCAAAATCTATTGAAGTCCTTAAACTACATAGAATAGTATTGAAATTAAATTCCATTATTATATTCCTTAACAGTATTTTGAATTCCTTAAACTACACTACCGATTGTGACATTCCTTAAACACTGTTGGTGTTTTTGCAGCACCGCAGGGTGAGCGCTGCAATCGGCTCCAGCAGTGCGAGGACTCGGACGAGGCGTGAAAGGATGTCATGCTGCAATGGATGTAGAAATTGATATTGTTGGTTTTGATTGGTAATGGTGTTAATGGTTAATGGTTATTGAATGGTAATTGAATGGTAATTGATTATCGGGTTAATTGAATGGTAATTGATTATTTGGGAAAATCGATTGTGAATGATTCTTAATAATGGTTATTTGATGATGAATTATTGATGGTTATTTGATGGTTAATGATTGATGGTTATTTGATGGTTAATGATTGATGGTTGTTTGATGGTTAATGATTGATGGTTATTTGATGGTTAATGATTGATGGTTATTTGATGGTTAATGATTGATGGTTTTTGATGGTTAATGATTGATGGTTATTTGATGGTTAATGATTGATGGTTATTTGATGGTTATTTAATGATTAAGAATGAAACACACCCATAGATTTCATTCTTGGATCTATTCTATATGTGGGTTTCCGAAAACGGGGGATCACCAAGTCGCCATGGGTTTCAATACTCAAATGGTTTGATGACTGGGATGATTCGGGCGTAGCCCCGTTTCAATTATAAACCAACTTAGCATTTAGCTAACTATGGGCCACACATTGAACATACTTTGGATGGACAAGCCATCCTGCACCAGTTGGTAGCTATTGGAATTCCTATGAAACACTCTAAGTAGTGGGATTTTTTTATAATGGGATTTCTTCCATCTACCAACTGGCGCAAGATTTCGCAACCATCCACAGTATGTATGTAGTTGTACATGTAGTCATCCTGAAGTAGATAGAATATGGAAATTTCAAACAAAACACGACAACAATGGGAATTGAATATCTTTGAAAACCCCATATTCAGTCTACAGGATGATTATATATATATATATACACGTAGCTTATGATATTACACATTATATGTACATGATATGGGAATCATCGTTGGGATAATAGTGAAACAAACATTAAATTCCTTACCCCAAATCTCAACTACCTGGCAAACCCTAGTTTTGCGTGTTGGACCAATTCATATTTCGCGCTCATATCAGGGAGCTTAATATAATATTGGGTGAAGGGGGATTCTTCTCATTTGCCAGAAATGGTTTCTTTCATGTGTATGAGTATTCTATAGTATTTCTTTCTGAATAGTGAGCTACATGGATTCGGGGTTATACGTAAATGATAGCCACAAGGGGGGTATTGTACCTGGGCTGTTTGGAGCAGCCCTGTGGATGCTCCGTACGAGATCGGCAACTGCCAGTTATCAATCGGTTTATGTAGCCATCCAAGATATATCTGCCATAAAATATATGCCAGTTTGCCTAGTTATAAATCAACTATATCTTCATATATAAATGATGTTTCATGATTTTCCCATGTTACCCTTCATTTCTAAGAGATTTTTAAGTAAAACATTTGTTTTTACACATGTTCACAAATTTCTGAGGGATTTCAGAGATGTTACCATCATTTGTCGATGATTTTATCCCTTTCCAAGATTTTTTTTCTTTCTCAGGGCTGTCCAAGGGAAAATTTGGCCGTAAGATCCGGCAAATCTGGCCTCCGCTCCGAAAAATTCAGGCCAGCGAAGAGAAGGAGGTGGGTTTCCCCGGTATGCCCACTGGTATCCACTGGTGATTTAAGCAGGGTTAAGCAGGTATATAGCAATTATAGCCCTTAATATTTGTAACTGGCTCAGAAAACCTAATTTAAGTGATAGACAACCTCACTTGCAGGAGTTACAAGCCCATTTATGACTGTTGAGGGCCAGAACTGAATGGGGATATGACTGGATGTAATGGGATATTAATTCAATATCAATGGGGATTCATGATAGTCGCCCATATGTCCAACTCATATACTTGGGGATGTTTTAGTAAGAGGGTCTTGTTGTTTTTTTTTTTTATTTTATGTGGTCTAACCGTTTAACCAACAACACATATTCGGATTTAAGCCACCAACATGAGGATTTCATCTGAAATGATTTGGGACACTGGGGGCGCCCCAATGGGGATACCATGGATAAAATAGGGATACAATGGAGGTTTTGATGGATATAGATATGGGAGATACAATAACCAATCAGAAATGTGGTCAAAAGTTGGGTTTCCCTTGAGGCCCCAGGTCATCCCCACGAAGTTTGGAGTCCCATTGGATGGACGACCTGGGGCCCCATTCATCCCATGTCGATTTTCTTCGGAGACAACTACGAAACCAACCTGTCAGGTGGTTTCTTCCTTTCCCTCCTGATTTCGGATAATGATCCGAAAGAACATATGAAACCACCAAGCCATATGTGTGAACGTAAGTCAGAATCTGAAAGCCAAGGGATGGATGGGTTTCAGTCCTTTCATAGCCCAACCATCCGTGAATGGTATATATTTGGGACTATGTGCCTAAAGGCGACTACCTAAGATAGGGATGAATCTGAACAAGTACCCTCTGGTCATGGAATATGGCTATGGGAAAAATCACCCTGTTTCTTCCCTCTTTCCTGATACTAAACACCCCCTTAGAAATTACCGTTTAGTAGGGAATGTCCACATATTTGGGACTATTTAGGGGGTGTTTAATACTAGGGAGATGGGATGAACATAGGCAATCACCTCTAACTGGGCCATGGCTTCCATAGCGAACTGTTGGATTACCGGAGGGTATATCCGTTTCATGGTTCTACGGCTCTGTCCCAGGTCATCGATATTCCCCTGTTCCCTGGCAACAAATCTGCCGGGACGCTCAAACCGGATCAGGTCAAGTTGGTCAAGTGAAACTGTTAAAAAGGTAGCCCGATTGATTGGGCATGAAATAGGGAATTTAACCATCAGTTATAGTGGTTTTATTAGGATGTTAACTGACATATGAGGATATCATTAATAAATGATAGTTGATTGGTTTCGGAATTCCAATACCTGTGTGATTGGGGACTAGTATAACCCACAGTTAGGAAACGGATTTCAAGCAAGTGGTATTTCATGAGATGGTAAAGGATAGTTTTAATGGCTCAATTCAGGTACCGTATGTTCAATGTGGGGCCCCTTAGTTGGCTAATTGCTAAGTTGGTTCCAGAACTACGCTAAGTAGGGTTCATGGCGGAGGTATCAAACCAGTTTATGTGGTTATAATTCAACTTACAAGGGGGGGACACCACATTGTTTATATAGATATGATTATATGGTATTGCATGTATGTACGCATGCATATATGATACACACTATGTCAGCATGACATGTTATCTTTGTTTTTAAAGACATTCAATACATGTCTAAGTTCTGAAGCTGAAAAGATAGGTCAGAATTCCTACCGAGGTGACGTTCCTGGACGTGACACAGGCAGAACGAGAGGGGATGCCAAAAAGGGCTCAAAGGGTTGGCACGCCGATTTTTGTGGAAAATCAGTGGATTTTTTATAGAACAATTGATGGCAAATGTTGACATGTTACTAGACATGATGGTGATGTTGATGTATTTAAATTCAGCCAGATTAACGTGGCACTCCAAAGGCACCCTCCCCAATGACTTCGTGAAAAAAAAAGTGGGATTTATATATCCAATTCCTAATTATTGGAGGGTTTTTGACATTGGGGTGGGTTGTCAGAAGAAATGTGGCTCTCAACCATGAAGACTGGCTAAATCTTCGCGAATGGATGGTGGATGGCTTGATTCTTAGCCAGAAATGGAGGGTCTCAATGGAGTGTTAAGGCTCAAGACACGGGAGAACATTTGGTAATTTAACATGTCAAGTTAGTTCACATTTCGGATTAAACACAATTTCAAGTTTTCGTTTGGGAAAAGCAAGCAACAAAAGCAGATTTTCACGACCAGCAGAAAATGGCTGATGTTAAGAAGATATCATGTGATTGTTCTAAACCCTTCATTAGTGGGTTTCATCACTGCAAATCGAAGTTTAGAGTATGCACATAGGGTGGAATTCGACTTACCCTCTGGTAAACTAACATAGCTATGGAAAATCACAATTTTTGATGGGAAAGGCAACTATAAATGGCAATTTTCAATAGCTATGTTATTTTACCAAAGGGTAAATGGGATGATTCCTTGTTCAAGATGACGAGTTCACCAATTCATAGCGATCTGTACTTAGATGGGCAATGGAGTTAGTTTTCAAGTGGTGATCGTAGGTGGGTTGTAGCTCATCAGGAATTATCGGTTCTGTTGGGGATATATTATATACACATATCTCCGACTTGCTCCTTAATGAACAGACTCCATGACCCATCGAAGATCATCGAAGTAGATAAGTAGAGCAATCGTTGCATCACAAGTAATGATTAAGCATAAGCCATCTTTAGTCAGTAATAACCGTGAACACCCCTCAACAACCATTCATAATCATTAGTCATTGAGAACCACTAGTAAGTCATGAAAAACCATTAGCAATCACACAATAACCATGAGTCATCGATAGTCATCAAAATTATAACCACCAGGTGGCATCAGTTGTGCTCAGCCAGGCACCCTCCAGCCCGGGCAGCCCAGTGCTGCAGCGTACAGATGATGTTTCAAAACTCGTGTGGCTCAATGTTTGAGTTTCCAGAGATGATTCATGGTTCAGGATCTTTTGGAACATTCCAATGCTGGTCCTATGTCCTCAGATTGGATACCGGTGGCGGCTTCTGATTGCTCGATTTTTTGAGCATGTACAGACATACCGTACCGATGATTTCAACTTTCCAATGCTGGTAAACAAATATTCAGATTGGTTGCCAATTGTACTCTGGGCACATTCCTACCTTGCGAGTTCTATGTATCTTCATTCTTTATGGGTGGATTATAACGACTTAACTGCAACGTCACAACAGATGACACATGATGATTGGGGAACTACGTACCCCACAATCCCCTTATTTCAGGTCGGTGAACTAATCAGAATTCATCCATACAAGTATCGTTTTGTTGCTACGGATCTCTTCGTATTCAATGGCCCCGTGAGGTCGAAAATACAACGGTGTGGCCAGTCCCTTCCATATGCCAAATATATGGAATTTGTAGCCAAAAGATGGGATGACACCAAAGTTGTGGTTCCATGAAGCAAACTAGTCACCCTGGTGATTGTAAGTCCCCTAAGTGGGGTATCCCATTTACGGAGAAACTGAACCCACATTTGGGCCCTCAGGTTTCATAGTTGTTGAGCCATTCGGGCTGTGAGGTCCCGAAAAAGGTCCACGCGACAACGCTACTCCCTGTGGGTCAGAGCTTGCACGGCTTGGAATGTCAAGGAAGGTCTCTAAACCAGGGTTCATTTCATGTTCACTCATTGCGGTCCACTCGACTCATTCCAGCATGTCCTGTTGAGTTCTGTTGTGAAAACTCTCCCTAAGCCCTTCACTTTCGATCCCTTCCTCTCAGCCGAGGCCCCGTGGGACCTCCCAAAATCTTGGCCCCACCCGGAGTGTTGATGCGGCATCGTCGCAGGCCTTGGGAGGTTCTGTTTTTTCAGTGACTTCGTCCCCAAAAATGGTTGATCTATGTTTATTTACCTCCTTGGTTTTTTTTGAACAAAACTTGCGATATTTTTTTCAGTCACGGGCAATGTGATTTTCCAAACTGGGAGAATAGGGTGCCCTCTTGGACAAAGGCTCAAAACTGTCCTCAATTTGGATGGTTAGGCGAGGGAGATAAAGGGACACCCTTCTGTGCAGCTTCGGTGGCACCCCATCTTCATTCCATATGGGATGTTCGTTCCCCCAAACTCCCAAAGATTGTCCCACCATGTACCACCATTCTTGGCTCAGCAGGAGGTCGAAGCCCCCATTTACAGTTGATAAAGTCCCATTGGTCTAGCCACACCCAAAAGACCAATTAACACTAGGGATGATATGACCGAGATGTCATTGGAACATATGATATGACTGTGATTATACAAGCGGTTGACGGCGTTGATAGTTGGGCTGGTTGCTTTGAATCCCAGCAGCCCCTTGTATCACTGTGAGATTCCTGCGCGAATCCAAAACAACAACAGAAATGCACCTGTTTACCATTTGTCGATTGGTGCGACATATTACAAACAGTGCTTGGATGGTTGGTTCCCTTACTCAAAAAAGCTTTCAAACCATGGTGACCCTATAATATAGAATTAGACAGATAACCCATCCCAGCCAAAAAACATGGGAATAGCACCTAAAATCCTTCAACATCCAATGGTTTATCATGGTTTTCCATTGTTTTCAATGTCAAACTGGTGATTTTACATTGTTTTTTACTGGGATTACTGTGACGCATCGGCAAAAATGGAGGATTTCTCATGTGGTCAATTGAGATAGATATGGAACACCAATGGTTTCAGGTACATTTCCTTTCCTAAGATAGCTATAATCTTATAAATGGTCGCTTTTCCATATGATGTTTTAAGCTTCCGGTGACTCGTTTCCAAGCCTGTCAAACGACATGACATGATTGCTGGGTCATTGATCGGGAAACCCATATCTCTTAGCAACCACCTGTTTCTAGTACTGCATCTCTTTCAGCGCTTGAAGTACTATTTTTTCCATTTTCACGTGTATCCTGACCACGTGTTCCTCCGTTATTCGCAATTCAGAAACAACAACCCTCTCCCACATTCCAAGCTGTGTCATGTCCGCATGCTATTCGTTTTAAGTGCAGTAGTTGCAGGTAACGAGCTGCTGATTTGTTGATCAACTCCTAATTTCCCGTTCTGTCTTGTGCATTTTTTCTTGTATAAAGCCTTACTGCCTTACTTTAAAGTTCCTTTTTTGTCCCGATGTGTGTTGGTCAGATCATCTTAAATCCACATTAATCTAGATTGTCTTTACATGTTTTTACATCATCTGGATGTGTCTGAACATGGAGTATGCCCCCAAGTATGGCTATCTAAGAGGGATAAATTACTAATAGGGATAATGATTAATCCCTTCCCCCTTTTACTAAACGTCCCCCAAATACTAAAAACTAGGGTCCATCTCCAATTTTGGGAAATTTGTGGTTGGCCAATTTGACTTTT